>CM029022.1:18449134-18854164 GCA_016801055.1 Panax notoginseng
ATATTTAATATTTTTAAAATATTAAATAATAAATATTAAGTTATTTAATTTATTCTATCACCATAGATTAAATTAAATATACGTAACTTATTATTACGATTATGCCATTAACTTCTTAAATAATTATTCTTCCTTTTATGGTGTGACCCTTTAGGTTCTCCATATTAAACCGGTTGTGAATAAATCAATTAGAACAATTCTAATCTTATTTAAATAAATAGATTAAACTATTAATTTATTTAAATAAATAATATTTATTCTACAATAGGGATAAGCCTCCCTAGCGATCAACGACTTTCCAGATAATATAAATTTTAACATTAATCATAAAAAAATATTTGAGTAAATAGTTACCGTACAATTCAATCATTTCACCATACAATATCTCAATTAAATATAAGATATGGAATTATTGTCAAGTCTTATTTTATTTAATTATATGTATTTCGACTCTTAAATGCACAACTCTAAATAATGCAAATTAGAAACTCCTTTCTAATTTCATTCTGCCTTGGCCAAGGACTACTGGGTTGTCATTTATCGAATCACATAGGACATTTCTCTTCTTTTACTACAAGCGGTAGATTCTTTATTGATCTGACATTATCTCCATGTACAACTTATTATACCCAAGCATACCCTTTGATATACCCTAAGGGTCTTAAGGAATAAGTCAAAGTATAACTCATCATACACATGATACTATGACGATCTCAAGTCCAATGATCACTTGTACTACTATCACTACAGGAATTTTTATTGACAGGCAAGTAAAACTCCATCAGGTATTACTTAGCGAGCCACGATCAGTGAACTTATTCTCTAATAAGCACCTACATACTTGCTTTAGTGTCTCCACACAAATGTTCATGAGATCAATCATCCTCATCCAATGAGCAAACAACGTATGTATCAATCTATCCGGATTTACTAATCCCCAATTTAGTAATCCAACGATTAGGAACTATTTTAGTTTTAAGCTTTCTAAGAATTTAGATCTCATTAGAATGATCATCATCATTATTCTAAAAGCATTGCTTAAAACTATGGGTTTATCACATATTATAAAACAACATCATGTAGATAATTAAAAGTCTTTAATTAATTAATACTTTTTATTAATAAATGAATAAGATTGTTACAAAGTATATGATTTATCATCAAACATGATTGGCTTGTGTGCATACTACTTTCAATCTCTCACTTGCACTAAAGCCAATCACCATGGTATCTCATACCTTTCTTCTCTAAGTGACGATTATCCTGCTATTGGATAAGCTTTAGTTAATGGATATGTAATGTTGTTCTTGAGATTCTACTATCTCTATAGTGATTTCCCATATTTCAATGATTCTTTAATCAAATGAAAGTGCCGCAACACATGTTTAGATTCAAGATGAGACTTAGGAACTCATTCCTAGTTCTGTAATGAACTTTTCATCCAAACAATCAACTTGCAGCTTCATTTACAGCTATATACTTTGTCTTTATCACTAAACCAGCAACTCTTTGCTGTTTGGAACCTTTCCAATTCACTGCATCACTGTTCAAGGCAACGATTTACCTTAAAGTGAATTTTCTGTCGTCTTGGTCTGTCTGAAAAACTTAAGTTTGTTAAGCCCTCTAGTTTTAATTTAGACCCACCATGAATATGATCACTTCCTTAGTGCTAGTTAAGTACTTTAAGATATTTTTCACTGACTCGTAGTGAACTTCTCCAGAATATGACTGATCAACATCAGGTCTCATACATTTCATTGCATACATGATATAGTTACTCATGTGATCTCTCTTTTATGAGTCTATGGGGACTATTAAGAGAGATACACTCCATGACTCATCAACATGAGACAACTCTTGGAGTTTGCCATGCTAAACGGCTTTAGCATCAAATGAATATACATTCCTTGGGTTAAGTTGAGCATCCTCTTTAATCTATCTATATAGATTTCATCCCTAATTAAGATACTCTTCCAAAATCATTCATAGAGGAATGTTTAGACAACTTTATCTTTACTGATTATAGCATTGGTATGTCATTCCTTATCCGTAGTATATCAACATATAATACTAGGAATATCACGACGCTCCCATTGACCTTTTGTACACACTAGGTTCATTCTTATTTTTTGAAAAAATCAAACTCTTTTGATTATTTCATCAAAACGAATGTTCCATTTTTGAGAAGCTTGCTTCAATCCATTTATCTGAGTGTCTACAACTCTTACCTCATTGTATGTAACTGGATCATCATCTTCTATGATATGTACCTCATCATCATCATCCATGATAAATTCATACCTCCTATGTATCTTCGGTACTATTCCAGATTTACGATTTGGTTGTGGTACAATAGGTCTATCTACAGGTTCCTCTTACTTGAATTATAGTGTTTTATGGTTCTTGAACTCTTCAAGATGTATTATCCTCCAACTAGTCCCTTCAATGATAAATATCTTTATCTTAAAAGGCAGCGTGTTTCGCAACAAACACATATTGCTAAGTTAGATTACAGAATATATACCCTAAACTTTCTTTAGGATGTCCCACAAATCTACATTTGTCAAATCTTGTCCCAAACTTATCCTTTGAAACCTTTTCATATAAGCTGGACAACCCCTTATCTTAACATACTTAAGATTAGCAATCATCCATGTCCATAACTCTTATAGAGTCTTGGGGCTAGATTTTGAGGTTGCCTTTTCATAGATATGCAGCCATTCTTAGGACATGATCCTAGAGGGATACTGGAATGTCGGTAAAATTATTATGGACCGCACCATGTCCAACAAGGTATGATTTTTTCTTTCAGATACATTAATCAATTATTGCGTATCAGGAGGCGTCCATTGTGAGAAAATCATTTGAGATGATCTAGAAACTCATTGCACAAGTATTCCTTCCTTGATCCGATCAAAGAATCCTAATACTTTGCTGATTTGTTTCATTTCTGAATTCTTTGAACCTTTCAAATAATTTACAATTGTATTTCAGCAATTGTATTTCAGCAAATACACACATTCAACCTTTTGAATAATCATCTCCTTTTTCTTATATTAATTTGTTCAATATGAAAAATTAATTTCACATAAGTAAAATATACAAAATTCATTAAGTAATATTCTAGTTCTATACAAAACATTATTATTATAAATAGAACAACAATTATTCTTAAATATAATACCAAAGATTTCATTGTCCAACAACAAAATGGAAATAATATTTCTAACAAAAACTGGAATACAATAACAACTTATTGACTAAATAGATTTACCCGTAGGCTTTGCTAAACTATAAGTTTCTATGGCTAATGTAGCAACCTTTGCTTCATTTCCCATACATAAGATTACTTATCTTTGTTTAACTTTCTACTTCTGCTTGGTCCCTTTATAAATCTATATTTATGATAACCAAAGCCAGTATCCAATACCCAAGTAGAACCTTGACTTAAAGAAAATTTATTTCAATCATGAACAAAAACTATATTTGTAACCGAAACTTCACAAAGCTTCTTCTGGTTATCCTCTGCAAGATGCTTCTTACAGTTTCTTTCCTGTGTCTAGGCTTATTGCAGTGGAAGCAAACTCATTTGCTATCCGTATCAATTTTGTTCTTATTATCCTTTGTTTTTGCCTTTCTATCTACCTTCTTTGAATCGTTCTTCTTTTCAGAAGATCATTTGGCCCCTACCAGTAAAACATGGTCTTTCTTGGTTGAAAAGTGACTCTCGATATTAGATACTAGATCGGAAGAGCTCCTTAGATATATGATATCTATGAGTCTTACTTTCCTCACCATCAACTACTTGATGCGTAGAAATATAGTAGGAGCATCCATAGTTTTATGCTGACGCTGAAGCACGTTACTCATGGATGCGAGAATGATACATTGAGCCAACTGTGCATCATCTTGTCACTTTCTAAAAGTAACAATCTCTTCCTTAGAGGCATTGTCTCCAACCATTGCAGGGATAGGCATATTAAGGACATAAGATAGCTTTTCAGCCGTGAGAACTATTCTCAAATTTCTTAACCAATCTATTTAATTCAGTCCGGTTAAATAACATCTAATATGTTTCGCAGTGATAGTAATTTAGACATTATAAAATTCTGTAAATAAATTTGTAATTAACAATATTTTAGCATACATTCTTTTATTAATTACCAAAATAAATTAGGTCTTGTTTTAAATTGGTGTCTCTCACTATTTTCTTCAAACTATATTACACTCAATATATATAGTTCGGCAATATCTAATTAAAGATATGCTAGTGAAAATAAGGATCCCATTTTAAATATATATAGCCTTGTGTGTGCACAACAAACTATATATAAATAAATAGGTAGACAACTCTTGTCAATTACATCAACTATGTAACTCCTTGTATTTTGCCTCTTAAATCATAATGGTCAAGTGTGTGCACATCCGAACTAAAATAATTTAAGTTAAGTCAGACTCATCATTTTCATATAAGTGAAGAGAAAACTACAGCCCTTGTGTGTGCACAACAAAACAGTAATGTTCAATTCTTTATAAACATCATATGTAATAACAATAATATCTTAAATATTTAATATTTGCCTTGTGTGTGCACAATAAACTCATATTAAATATTCAATACTATATTATTTCTATCATGCTAGAAGGCAACGTTCGATATTCTAAATATTTTTGAACGTTACAACTTAATATAAAATATTTGAGGAGTTTGTTTGTAATTAATATGTCTCATCTTGTTTAGCGCGCATGCATATATATATATATATAAAATACGCGTCATATTAATGAGCATGCGAATCATGTTTGCATAATATATAATATATCTAGTATAAGCATGCACATGTAGAATACTATATTCTACCTGGATTGATTATGGACTTTTATTCTAGTTTGGTTCACTAGAGCCACAAAGTGAACCAAAAAGTCAAAGCCTAGGGGTGCAAGAATTAATATTTAAATATAACTATTACATTTAAACTCGGGCTCCATTACAAACGGGTCTTCAAGCGCTCTTTGTTCATTGATCTCCAATTCTTCAAAATTAATTCTAATTATTCCTATTACAAAACTATTTAAAATAAATAGAAACTTTGATCAGCAGTCAAGGGGAAGTACATAGGAGAGAGATAGAATTTACATTAAGAAAAATTAAAGAAGACGAGGTACGCGGAACCTATTTAATAAAACACATACATTCATGCATCCAACTAAAATAAAATCCAATCACATTGGACAATAGTCCATAATCAATCCCATTTATTATCATACACATCACCATATGCATCAATAAATAACATTCATCTCATGAATAATAAACATTTAATATATATATATTGATATCATTTAATGGACAAATTTAGTTAGCATAAAATCTAATTTTGAATTAAATAAACTCATTTATTTTAATCAAAATTTAAATCAAAATAAACCTCTTTTATTTTAATTTATAGAATTTTGAATAAAATAAACTATTTTATTTTAATTAAAATAAACTCCTTTATTTTAATTAATTATGGAATCCAATTCCAAGTAAAAAAAAATTCCTTCATTAAATAAAACACGGATTCTCTTTCCTATTCACAAATAAACTCCTTTATTTTGAATAACATGAAATCTTATTTCATATCTAAATAAACTTATTTATTTAAGGAAATTAGGATTCTCTTTCCTATTCACAAATAAACTCTTTTATTTTGAATGATATGAAATCTTATTTCATATCTAAATAAACTCCTTTATTTAAGGAAATATGAAATTCAATATCAACTCCAATTAGTTATCATGGAATCCAATTCCAACTCTAATTAGTTAGCATTAAATCTAATTTTAAAATTAAAATAACTTTTTATTTTAAAATTAAAATAAATTTTTTATTTTAAAATTAAAATAAACTTTTTATTTTAATTATAAAATAATTAAAATATATATTATATAAATAAATAATATGAATTACGGTAATATATATTATATATATATATATAATAACGAAAGATCTTGTAACTTTTACATAGGATCATGATTAACATTATATATATATAAATAATATGAATTACGGTAATATATATATATATATATATATATATATATATATATATATATATATATATATATATATATATATATATATTGTATATATATAATAACTAAAGATCATGTAACTTTTACATAGGATCAAGATTAACGTTTTTTATAAGATCACCCACGGATTTCGAATATCAAAAGTAACAGGTGATCAAATATATATACAAACGATAATATATATATATATATATATATATATATATATATATATATATATATATATATATATATATATATATATATATATTTGAATCACGTGAATCACGGAAATTCAAAAAAAAATTGTGATTTTCTTTATTTTAATAAATTTTATACAACAAAATTTTGCCCAAATAAATTTGTTCTAAACACATATCAATATACATATAAAATTAAAATAATTAATAATTCGCATAAAGGTTTGGCTCTGATACCACTGTTAGGTTTGTAATATTCATGAACGCAATCAAATCGCATAAATAAGCGGAAACGTGGAAAATCAGAGTTTTAAAATTTTACAAAGCATATACTCGGATCATCCTTTATGCACAATTATTAATTAAACGAAAAATAAAGAACAAGAATCATACCCTTGAAGATCCGAGCTTCCTCAGGTACAAGTTCATCTCCAATCCTTTTCGCGTTCAACTTGAATCCACAGGGTTTGGTTCTTTCCTTTGATCAACGTTAGCCACCGAGTGTTTGGCCTCTAGAGGTGATCCACCAAGAAAAAAGAAATATTCAAGAAGATGGGTTGTGACGCCCCCAAAATTAGGTATACATCACCCATCTTGGGTCGTCAGATACATGGTTCAGAATACAAATACAATTTACTAATACAACTGTCGTGTATAATACGACAAAACATAAACTGTGAGTTTGAATACAAATATTGTCTTCTAGAGAGTATTCATACTCAAAAGGAGTCCTCATTACAATTATTATCACACTATTACATAGAATAGTGAGGACTACTAATATTATCTTCTGGTCCATCACTTCGTTCCTCGACTCGTCCCAACTATATTCTCATTTCCTGAAGAGAACAGTGAAAGAAAGGGTGAGCTCAACTAGTCCAGTAAGAAATATTATGACTAAGATAATGTAGAATAAATTATCATTAGCCTTAAACAGTGTTAAACTGATAAAATATAACGAACATCAAGTTTAACTGCAGCGGAACAAGTAATTCATTAAAAGAGTCAAGTAGAAAATAAAATCTATTATCTTCTATGATTTAAAAGGTTTTTCAACACTGTTATCGCTGGGACTCAGCTTAATAAAATAATCCACATCATCGAATCACCCCTACACTACGGCCAAGGATATTCGTGTATTCATTAATGGTCATGATCATGCCAACAACTGTCCATCAATGCACTACGGGCCAATGAGGACTTTTACCACATCATTTGTAACATTACGATCATGATTATACCGAATAATCCCTGGTCATAATCATACCAAGTCCATCTATGCACTACAGGCCACAGATGACTTTCAACATTTTATAAACATGAGGATGATGACAATGATATAAGAATTCAATAAAACAAGTTCAAGAATTAATTTATCCAAGAATTAACAACGTCCAAATTGTCAACATGATACTGCTTTGTGGAGTAAAATTCAAGAATGCTTAGAAGAATATTTTTATGAAAAGATAATGGATGAAACGCAATTATCAAGGATATTCCACAAATTTCATGGAGTATAGAAGTCAAAACTTAACCAACTGAGTATAATAAAGAATGGAATAAGAAAAGAAATCACCCGGCATGCGATAGACCGCACAGACAGGTTATTCTAACAGAATAATAAATAATAGAACCAGGTCCGGCGTAAACGCACAGACAGGATATTCCGACAGAATAATAAATAATGGAACCAGGTCCGGTGTAAAACACACAGACAGGATGTTCCAACAGAATATTAACAAGACAGAACCAGGTCCGGTGTAAAACACACAGACAGGATGTTCCAGCATAATAATAATAAAAACGGAACCAGATCCGGTGTAAAACACACAGACAGGATGTTCCAACAGAATAATTATAAAAATGGAACTAGGTTCGGTGTAAAACACACAGACAAGATGTTCCAACAGAATAATAGAAGAATGTCACCAAGTATAGGGTAGACCGCGTATACAGGTTATTCCAACAGAATAATAAGAAATGAAATAACAACAGTTCTCTTTATGAATAAGAAAGAATAACACCCCTTACCGTTTTAAAGAAGAACTGAAATAAGGAAGTAGTTAAGTAGCAGAATACTTTTCTTCTCCCTCTCTATAGTTTCTCTCTCTAGAGTTCAGTGAATTCGTAGGAAATAATGAAGGAATGAGCTGCTATTTATAGAAAAATGAAATGCATAGTAACTAATCCATGAACGGTCCAGATTGATTACTTTAATCTGACGATCCATATTTAAAGAAAAATCTTTTAAATAAAATATAATATATTATATTTATAGAATAACTTTAATAAAGTATTCTGTTTTATATAAAAAGATGTTTCTGTTTTATTACGTTAATAATACGAATAAAACAAAACTTCATTATCGCTAAATAATTCATATTATTAACTGACAATAATTGAATTAAACTGAGTGACTTCTCACATAAACATTAATAATCAATACCTTGTGCTACTATGCAACCACACGTATTACTGTACTTTTACTACCGAGTAGTTCAACAGTATCAATGGTAAAACTTCCGCCGTTATTTTTAATAAAATATTTTTATCGTTTTCTCAATCCGACAATAATTCTGTTGTGGGGTCCACCAATAATTGTGCCGTTGTACGAATATTCCCTGTTAAAACGAATATTCTCCGACCAATCGAATATTATATAACAACTTACGTACTTTGCAAACTTTATAAATATTACCCACAACTATAATATTATATCAAATTAACTCCATAATATTCAAAAATGATATTTATAGAAAATTCATCTTTATTTATAAAAGTTGGAGTCTTACAACCTCCCATTCTTATGAAATTTCGCCCTCAAAATTAGGGTACGTACCTGGTATGTCGAAGATGTAAGGATACCTTAATTTCATTTCAGATTCTAACTCCCAAGTCATTTCCTCAACATCGTGGTTTCTCCACAAAACTTTAACTTGAGGTATAACCTTGGAGCATAGAATATGTTCCTTCTTATCCAAGATTTGAACAGGAACTTCTTCATACGTTAAATCCTCCGCTATTTCGTTCGGTTCTAACTCAATAATGTTCTTCGGGTCTTCCACATATTTACGTAACATGGATATGTGAAAAACGTTATGAACACGAGACATACTTGGTGGTAAAGCGAGTCTATAAGCCACAGTTCCTACTCGATCGAGGATTAAAAATGGACCGATGAATCGAGGATTAAGCTTTCCTTTCTTTCCAAATCTCGTAACTCTTTTTCATGGAGCAACACGTAAGAACACGTGATCTCCTATATCAAATTCCACGTCCTTTCGATGAAGATCTGCATAACTCTTTTGTCGATCTTGTGAGGTTTTTATACGTTGTCGGATCGTTTGAATCTTTTCTGTGGTCATACGTACCAACTCCAGTCCCAACAACGTTGCTTCACCCACCTCATCCCAGCATACTGGAGAACGACACTTTCTCCCATACAACGCTTCGAATGGAGCCATGCCAATACTTGCTTGATAACTGTTGTTGTAGGAAAACTTCACCAATGATAAGAACTTGTCCCAACTTTCCTTGAAGTCAAGGACACAAAGTCTTAATAAATCTTTCAGAGTTTGAATAGTCCTCTCTGATTGTCCGTCCGTCTGAGGATGATATGCCGAACTAAATCGTAAATCCGTGCCCATAGCTTTTTGTAAGCTAACCCAAAATCGTGAAGTGAATCTTGGGTCTCGGTCAGAAACTATAGATACTGGCATACCATGCAGTCTTACAATCTCGTTTATGTACATACGAGCAAGACGTTCAAGTGTATAAGTTTCTCGTATCGATAAGAAATGAGCAGACTTAGTCAATCTATCAACAATGACCCAAATCGCATCTATACCTTGAGAAACCTTAGGAAGACCGGTAACGAAATCCATGATAATGTGCTCCCAGTTCTATTCTGGAATTTCAAGTGGTTGCAATGGACCTTTTGGTACTTGATGCTCCACCTTGACTCGTTGACAAGTTAGACACCTTGAGATAAATAGCGCTATCTCTTTCTTCATATTGCTCCACCAAAATGTATGACGAAGATCATGATACATTTTGGTACTTCCAGGATGGATTGCAAACTGTGTGTTGTGCGCCTCCATCATGATTTCATACTTTAAATCGGGGTTGTTAGGAACACAAAGTCTGGAGTTGACTCGAAATATTCCTTCTTTATCAATTCTTGCTTCCGGCATAGCACATTCTTGCACTTTCTTCCTCATACGCATCAACTTCAAGTCTGTAGCTTGAGCAGCTTTAACTTTATTGATTAAAGTCGGTTCTACTCGTATATTCGTCATCATCACATGGGTCCCTGGAGTCTTTAACTTTATCTCCATCCTTTACAAGTCACACAAAATGGGCCTTTGTGTTGACAATATCACACTCGTACTTGCATATGATCTTCTACTCAATGCTTCAGCTACTACGTTCGCTTTTCCAGGATGGTATTGAATGGTATGATCATAATCTTTCAACAGTTCAAGCCAACGTCGTTGTCGCATGTTGAGTTCCTTTTGAGTGAAGAAATATTTGAGGCTTTTATGATCCGTAAAGATCTCCACCTTCTCCCCATGCAAGTAATGCCTCCAAATTTTAAGTGCAAAGACAACAGCTGCCAACTCTAGATCATGAGTAGGATAATTCCTCTCATATTCCTTGAGTTGTCTTGATGCATAGGCTATGACTTTTCCATGTTGCATGAGAACGCATCCCAACCCTTTGCTCGAAGCATCACTGTAGATGACAAATCCCTCCGAGCCAGATGGTATTTTAGAACAGGTGCTAAAATGAGTCTCTTCTTGAGTTCTTGAAAACTCTTCTCACATTCTTCGCTCCAACCGAACTTTGTATCTTTCCGAGTCAGCTGAGTTAATGGAGTAGCGATTCGAGAAAATCCTTCCACGAATCTCCGATAATAACCAGCTAAACCAAGAAAGCTACGTACTTCGGTCACTGATTTAGGTTGCTCCCAGCTTTGAATAACTTCAATCTTTGCCGGGTCAATCGATATTCCACGACTTGATACTACGTGCCCAAGGAATGCTACCTCCTCCAGCCAGAACTCGCATTTCTTCAACTTGGCATAAAGCTTGTATTCACGAAGCTTTTGGAGTACCAGCCTCAAGTGTTGCTCATGATCTTCACGACTTTTGGAATAAATAAGGATGTCATCAATAAAGACGACCACAAAGTGATCCAAATATTCCTTGAATACCCGGTTCATCATATCCATGAAGGCAGCAGGAGTATTAGTTAATCCAAAGGACATGACTAGGAATTCATAATGTCCGTACCGAGTTCTGAAAGCCATCTTTAGAATATCCTCAGTTCTAACCTTCAGCTGATGATATCCAGAACGAAGATCGATCTTTGAAAAGAATTGTGCTCCTTGTAACTTGTCAAACAGGTCATCAATACGTGGCAATGGATACCTGTTTTTGATGGTGGCATGATTCAACTCCCGATAATCAATACAAAGTCGCATACTTCCATCTTTCTTCTTCACGAATAGAACAGGAGCACCCCAAGGAGAAGTACTAGGACGAATAAAGCCAATGTCTAACAATTCCTGCAGTTAGATCTTTAACTCCTGAAGTTCAATAGAAGCCATTCGATATGGGGCTTTGGAAATGGGTTTTGTACCGGGTTCAAAGTCGATACAAAATTCAATTTCACGTTCTAGGGGTAGGCTAGGAAGTTCTTCAGGAAATACGTCAGGAAATTTATTAACAATAGAAATATCATTCAAAACTGACGTATTTTTGTTTAGATCCGTGACATGAGCTAAGAAAGATTGACATCCGTTTTTCAATAAACGAATAGCTTTATGGCTTGAAATGACAGCGATTGATTTTAATGGTTTGGTTGCTTGAATTCGCATAATAGGTCGATTAGGAATATGAAAGCTAACAACCTTACGAAAACAATCAATTTTTGCATGATGAGTAGTTAACCAATCAATCCCTAGAATCACGTTAAATGCAAGTATTTTTAATGAAATCAGATCGACAGGTAATGTGTGGGTACCAACTTGAACCAAACAAGACTTATAAACCGTGGATGTAATGAAGGTTTCTCCCAATGGAGTTTCAACAGATAAGTCAAAGTCTAATTTCTCCAGAGTCAAATTTAATCGATGAGCGCAAGTAGGAGAAATAAAAGAATGGGTAGAATCGGTATCAAATAAAGTATAGACTTCGTTAGAGTTTATGATAAGCTTACCCGTGATGACCTTATTCGGGTTCCTTACTTGCTGGGAGGTCACAACAAACGCTCTTCCTTGCACTACCGGTTTTGACTTTTCTGGGACGGCCTTTGGTGTCTCCATCTTGGCTGAACTTGTTTTTGGTAAACGACAAAATCGAGCTAAATGACCTTCTCTTCCATAATTATAACATGCTTTAGACGGCATCGCGCAGTTTGGACTGATGTGCCCCTCCCCTCCGCATTTGAAACATTTGATAGGTGGTCGTTCTCCTTGCTTAACAACGGGTGCTGGTGCTGACGTCTTTCCATCATTGTTGAATCTCCTCTTCTTGAAATGACCATTTGTAAGACCCCAACTTTTATAAATAAAGATGAATTTTCTATAAATATCATTTTTGAATATTATGGAGTTAATTTGATATAATGTTATAGTTGTGGGTAATATTTATAAATTTTGCAAAGTACGCAAGTTGTTATATAATATTCGATTGGTCGTGGAATATTCGTTTTAACAGAAAATATTCGTGCAACGGCACAATCATTGGTGGACCCCACAACGGAATTATTATCGAATTGAGAAAACGATAAAAATATTTTATTAAAAATAACGGCGGAAGTTTTACCATTGATACTGTTGAACTACTCGGTAGTAAAAGTACAGTAATACGTGTGGTTGCATAGTAGCACACGGTATTGATTATTAATGCTTATGTGAGAAGTCACTCAGTTTGATTCAATAATTGTCAGTTAATAATATGAATTATTTAGCGATAATGACGTTTTGTTTTATTCGTATTATTAACGTAATAAAACAGAAACATCTTTTTATATAAAACAGAATACTTTATTAAAGTTATTCTATAAATAGAATATATTATATTTTATTTAAAAGATTTTTCTTTAAATATGGACCGTCAGATTAAAGTAATCAATCTGGACCGTTCATGGATTAGTTACTATGCATTCCATTTTTTTATAAATAGCAGCTCATTCCTTCATTATTTCTTACGAATTCACTGAACTCTAGAGAGAGAAACTATAGAGAGGGAGAAGAAAAGTATTCTGCTACTTAACTACTTCCTTATTTCAGCTCTTCTTTAAAACGGTATGGGGTGTTATTCTTTCTTATTCATGAAGAGAATTGTTGTTATTCCATTTCTTATTATTCTGTTGGAATAACCTGTATACGCGGTCTACCCTATACTTGGTGACATTCTTCTATTATTCTGTTGGAACATCATGTCTGTGTGTTTTACACTGGACCTGGTTCTGTCTTTATTATTATTCTGTTGGAACATCCTGTCTGTGTGTTTTACACCGGACCTGGTTTCGTCTTTATTATTATTCTGTTGGAACATCCTGTCTGTGTGTTTTACACCGGACCTGGTTCCGTCTTTATTATTATTCTGTTGGAATATCCTGTCTGTGCGTTTTACGCCGGACCTGGTTCTATTAATTATTATTCTGTTGGAATAACCTGTCTGTGCGGTCTATCGCATGCATGGTGATTTCTTTTGTTATTCCATTCTTTATTATACTCAGTTGGTTAAGTTTTGACTTCTATACTCCATGAAATTTGTGGAATATCCTTGATAATTGATGTTCATCCAGTATCTTTTCATGAAAATATTCTTCTAAGCATTCTTGAATTTTACTCCACAAAGCAGTATCATGTTGACAATTTGGACGTTGTTAATTCTTGGATAAATTAATTCTTGAACTTGTTTTATTGAATTCTTATATCATTGTCATCATCATCATGTTTATAAAATGTTGAAAGTCATCTGTGGCCTGTAGTGCATAGATGGACTTGGTATGATTATGACCAGGAATTATTCGGTATAATCATGACCGTAATGTTACAAATGATGTGGTAAAAGTCCCCATTGGCCCGTAGTGCATTGATGGACAGTTGTTGGCATGATCATGACCATTAATGAATACACGAATATCCTTGGCCGTACTGCAGGGGTGATTTGATGATGTGGATTATTTTATCAAGCTGAGTCTCAGCGATAACAGTGTTGAAAAACCTTTTAAATCATAGAAGATAGTAGATTTTATTTTCTACTTGACTCTTTTAATGGATTGCTTGTTCCGCTGTAGTTAAACTTGATGTTAGTTATATTTTATCAGTTTAACACTGTTGAAGGCTAATGATAATTTATTCTGCATTATCTTAGTCATAATATTTTTTACTGGGCTAGTTGAGCTCACCCTTTCTTTCACTGTTCGCTTCAGGACATGAGAATATCGCTGGGACGAGTCGGGAAACGGAGTGATGAACCAGATGATAGTATTAGTAGTCCTCACTATTCTATGTAATAGTGTGATAATAATTGTAATGAGGACTCCTTTTGAGTATGGATACTCTCTAGAAGATAATATTTGTATTCAAACTCACAGTTTATATTTTGTCGTATTGTGTACGACAGTTGTATTAGTAAGTTGTATTTGAATTCTGTACCATGTATCTGGCGATCCAAGATGGGTGATGTATACCTATTTTTGGGGGCGTCACACCATTTTTATTATTTTGGCCCTGATTACCACCAAAGTGGTTACCATTTTTGGCCCGTTGATTCCCTCCACGCTTGTTGTCACCGCTTCGATGACTGCTTTCATTGGTATTATCATTTTACCGACTGCTCTCTTTTGGTTGTGTTGACTCGTTATCGCGCTCCACTAACTGAGCCTTATTCACAACATCTGAATACAAACACAGTTTATGAGAAGTAAGATGTTGACGTATCTCAGGTTTCAAACCTCGTAAAAACATTTGCGTCATTCGCTCTTCATTATCCACCAAATGGGACGCAAATCGGGACAACTCAACAAATTTAGCCTCATACTACGACACAGTCATATTATTCTGCTCTAATTTGATGAACTCCACCTCCTTCATGTGATGAACACTTTCGGAAAAGTATTTGTCATTGAACAGCTCTTGGAACTTCTCCCAAGACATCTTCAGTGCGGCAGGTTGAGTACGCTTAATCGATTCCCACCAGTAATTTGCCTCTCCTCGCAACATAAAGGCGGCAAAGGGAACCTTTTGCTCCTCGGAGCATCCCAAGACATCAAATATCTTGGTGATCTGCTTTATCCATATTTCCGCTATAAGTGGTTTTGGCTCTCCCTTAAACTCCGGTGGTCCCAGCTCCTTGAACTGTTTAGTGGTGACCGTCCGAGAGTTTTCAGTGTTTCCACCTATATTTTGGACAGGAGCCGCTCTCACCTGCTGTTGCATGAATTGCATAAAGCTTCTGAACATTCCATCATTCATCATCTGGTCAGTGTTGTTGTTTGCATGAGGATTGTCACCTTCCTGATGCACATTATCCTGATTATTGATATGTGGTGAATCAACAGTCGCCTGTGCTCCATTGCTATTCTCAACATTCTCAGATGCCATTTTCAGATACTGCCACAAAACAAAAGTTAATTGATATGTCATATATTATCCTTATATTCTGATCGACCAATTAAATACCATGCAAATAAACTTAAGTAGGCCATACTAGCGAAGGAATTCCCCGTCTCTCCCCTCCTAGTTCTATTCTCACATCTTAGCCAGAGATCATATCCCTAAGCTCTGATACCAACTGTGACGCCCCCAAAATTAGGTATACATCACCCATCTTGGGTCGTCAGATACATGGTTCAGAATACAAATACAACTTACTAATACAACTGTCGTGTATAATATGACAAAACATAAACTGTGAGTTTGAATACAAATATTGTCTTCTAGAGAGTATTCATACTCAAAAGGAGTCCTCATTACAATTATTATCACACTATTACATAGAATAGTGAGGACTACTAATACTATCATCTGGTCCATCACTCCGTTCCCCGACTTGTCCCAGCTATATTCTCATGTCCTGAAGAGAACAGTGAAAGAAAGAGTGAGCTCAACTAGCCCAGTAAGAAATATTATGACTAAGATAATGCAGAATAAATTATCATTAGCCTTAAACAATGTTAAACTGATAAAATATAACGAACATCAAGTTTAACTGCAGCGGAACAAGCAATTCATTAAAAGAGTCAAGTAGAAAATAAAATATATTATCTTCTATGATTTAAAAGGTTTTTCAACACTGTTATCGCTGGGACTCAGCTTAATAAAATAATCCACATCATCAAATCACCCCTTCACTTCGGCCAAGGATATTTGTGTATTCATTAATGGTCATGATCATGCCAACAACTGTCCATCAATGCACTACGGGCCAATGAGGACTTTTACCACATCATTTATAACATTACGGTCATGATTATACCGAATAATTTCTGGTCATAATCATACCAAGTCCATCTATGCACTACAGGCCACAGATGACTTTCAACATTTTATAAACATGAGGATGGTGACAATGATATAAGAATTCAATAAAATAAGTTCAAGAATTAATTTATCCAAGAATTAACAACGTCCAAATTGTCAACATGATACTACTTGTGGAGTAAAATTCAAGAATGCTTAGAAGAATATTTTCATGAAAAGATAATGGATGAAACGCAATTATCAAGGATATTCCACAAATTTCATGGAGTATAGAAGTCAAAACTTAACCAACTGAGTATAATAAAGAATGGAATAAGAAAAGAAATCACCCGGCATGCGATAGACCGCACAGACAGGTTATTCTAACAGAATAATAAATAATAGAACCAGGTCCGGCGTAAACGCACAGACAGGATATTCCGACAGAATAATAAATAATGGAACCAGATCCGGTGTAAAACACACAGACAGGATGTTCCAACAGAATATTAACAAGACGGAACCAGGTCCGGTGTAAAACACACAGACAGGATGTTCCAGCATAATAATAATAAAAACGGAACCAGATCCGGTGTAAAACACACAGACAGGATGTTCCAACAGAATAATAATAAAAATGGAACCAGGTTCGGTGTAAAACACACAGACAAGATGTTCCAACAGAATAATAGAAGAATGTCACCAAGTATAGGGTAGACCGCGTATACAGGTTATTCCAACAAAATAATAAGAAATGAAATAACAACAGTTCTCTTTATGAATAAGAAAGAATAACACCCCTTACCGTTTTAAATAAGAACTGAAATAAGGAAGTAGTTAAGTAGCAGAATACTTTTCTTCTCCCTCTCTATAGTTTCTATCTCTAGAGTTCAGTGAATTCGTAAGAAATAATGAAGGAATGAGCTGCTATTTATAGAAAAATAGAATGCATAGTAACTAATCCATGAACGGTCCAGATTGATTACTTTAATCTGACGGTCCATATTTAAAGAAAAATCTTTTAAATAAAATATAATATATTCTATTTATAGAATAACTTTAATAAAGTATTCTGTTTTATATAAAAAGATGTTTCTGTTTTATTACGTTAATAATACGAATAAAACAAAACGTCATTATCGCTAAATAATTCATATTATTAACTGACAATAATTGAATCAGACTAAGTGACTTCTCGCATAAGCATTAATAATCAATACCATGTGCTACTATGCAACCACACGTATTACTGTACTTTTACTACCGAATAGTTCAACAGTATCAATGGTAAAACTTCCGCCGTTATTTTTAATAAAATATTTTTGTCGTTTTCTCAATCCGACAATAATTTCGTTGTGGGGTCCACCAATGATTGTGCCGTTGTACGAATATTTCCTGTTAAAACGAATATTCTCCGACCAATCGAATATTATATAACAACTTGCATACTTTGCAAAATTTATAAATATTACCCACAACTATAACATTATATCAAATTAACTCCATAATATTCAAAAATGATATTTATAAAAAATTCATCTTTATTTATAAAAGTTGGGGTCTTACATGGGTGTTTGGCAAAACTCTAGTTTTCTATCTCTATAGAAAAAGAGTGTACTCTCCCAACTATTGAAATTACGTATTCGTTGAAAATGTCAACCACTACCACCCATAATAAGGCTCCTCTTATTTATAGATGTGGGCAACTCTCCTTAACAATTAAGGAATTGAGTTTTATTTCAATTAACTAAATTCTTTTAATTAATTAGGCTCCTAATCTTATTATGAATAATTAATTAAAATCTTTTAATTAATTTACCTCATAATCTTATTAGGAATATATGAGAGTACTTTTATTAATTAATTTCGAAACTCCTTTAGGAATTAAATAATAATAATAGTAATAATAATAATAAGACTTCTCTTATTAATTTATATTTAATATTTCTAAAATATTAAATAATAAATATTAAGTTATTTAATTTATTCTATCACCATAGATTAAATTAAATATAATTAACTTATTATTACGATTATGCTATTAACTTCTTAAATAATTATTCTTCCTTTTATGGTGTGACCCTTTAGGTTCTCCATATTAAATCGGTTGTGAATAGATCAATTAGAACAATTCTAATCTTATTTAAATAATTAAATTAAATTATTAATTTATTGAAATAAATAATATTTATTCTACAATAGGGATAAACCTCACTAGCGATCAACGACTTTCCAGATAATATAGATTTCAACATTAATCATAAAAGAATATATGAGTAAATAGTTACCGTACAATTCAATCATTTCACCATACAATGTCCCAATTAATTATAAGATATGAAATTACTGTCAAATCTTATTTTATTTAATTATATGTATTTCGACTCTTAAATACATAACTCTAAATAATACAAATTAGAAACTCCTTTCTAATTTCATTATGCCTTGGCCAAGGACTACTGGGTTGTTATTAGACCTGGCAAACGGGCGGGCCGGGCCGAAAAGGCCCGGGTTTTGGCGGGCCAGATTTGTTAGGCCCGTGGCCCGGGTTGGGCGGGCCGGCCCGCGGGCTTTTTCCTTTTTTTTTACAAGATCTTGATACACCAAAAATAGTAATAATAATAAATATTAAAAATAATAAAATAATTTATAATAAACAATAATTTTAATTACTTAAATTAACTACATATCTCAATCAATTAAAATTTTAATAGTATTATAATTTTAGATATTATTCTAAAGGCATGATTTGGGATAATGATTGATTTACTTTTCAAATAAGTAGGAGAAATGCATAATTAAGGGATAATGATTGATTTACTTTCTAAATGTGCTACAATAAGTAGGGAGATTGCATAATTAAGGGATAAAATTATCTATATTATTGTGTACAGGTTTTGGACTTACAATCTAAAAAATTAGTGGTTGATTCGAATTATATATTGCTAGTAATTCAAAGTATATAATCAAATTTGATTCTTTAAAATTAATATAATTTATTTTACTTTTAAAAATAATAAATACTGTAATTAATACTAATATATAGATAATTTTAAATTTTTATAATTATATTATCTAACTTAAACTAATAATTGTTATTTGTTAGTTTAATAGTTTTATACTTTAAAATTATTAACTACATATCTCAATCAATTAAAATTTTAATAGTATTATAAATTAGTATTATTAATTAATTACCTACATTAACTACATATCTTAATTATAATTTTCAATTATAGTTAAAATATATTGAAGATTGCATTAAAAACAAATAGTTGTTGTAGCTTAGTTGGTTTGAACTCTTATTTATTTATTTACAGGTCTTGTGTTCAAGCCTCATAATCCACAAGTAGTAATATTTTATTTAAAAAAAAATTGGCGGGCCGGGTTAAAAACAGGCCGGGCCAAAAAGGCCCGAGTTTTGGCGGGCTAAAAATCTACGGCCCAAAGCCCGATTTTTGGCGGGCGGCCCGGCCCGGCCCGCGGGCCTGGGCCATCTTTTCCAGGTCTAGTTGTTATTTATCGAATCACATAGGATATTTCTCTTCTTTTACTAGAAGCGGTAGATTCTTTATTGATCAAACATTATCTCCATGTACAACTTATTATACCCAAGCATACCCTTTGATATACCCTAAGGGTCTTAAGGAATAAGTCAAAGTATAACTCATCATACATAAGATACTATGACGATCTCAAGTCCAAGGATCACTTGTACTACTATCACTACAGGAATTCCTATTGACAGGCAAGTAAAACTCCATTAGGTATTCCTTAGCGAGCCACGATTAGTGAACTTATTCTCTAATAAGCACCTAGATACTTGCTTTAGTGTCTCCACACAAATGATCATGAGATAAATCATCCTCATCCAATGAGCTAGCAACGTATGTACCAATCTATTCGGATTCACTAATCCCCAATTTAGTTATCCAACGATTGGAAACTATTTTAGTTTTAAGTTTTCTAAGAATTTAGATCTCATTAGAATGATCATCATCATTATTGTAAAAGCGTTGCTTAAAACTATGGGTTTATCATATATTATAAAACTAATTAATTAATACTTTTTATTAATAAATGAATAAGATTATTACAAAGTATATGTTTTATCATCAAACATGATTGGCTTGTGTGCATACTACTTTCACTGGGTTGGGCCAACCTATGGTGTACCGGTTGTTATGCCAATAGCAGCGCCGGGCAGCTAAGTTAGTATGGAAGAACTGCTGCGCCACGGGAAATCATTCTCTATACAAGTTCTCTTACAAGGTTTTTAAACAGAACTTCGATAGGCGAGAGGTGTAAGCACCGCGAGGTGTGAAGCGATCTCGTACTAAATGAAACAACTTTCACTTTCCATAACCAAAATGAAAGAAAGAGAAGGGGAATCTTTGAAGCGGGGTAGAGTAATGGTCAACTCATCAGTCACATGATCTGAAGACTACAGGTTCGAATCTTGTCCCCGCCAAAAGAGAGGATGGGTTCGTTGAAGGTAGGCTAAGAGAGGTTGCCTTCTTCTCTCGTACTTTAGCAGTAAGCTTTTGATGTCGGAAAGGAAAGAGAAGTGGGTGCGGTCAGGTAGTTAGCCCCTGGGGTCACCCCGAGGAGACGAACATAATCGCATGGCAAAACTCGACTTATATTACCGACGTAAGCTCCTTCTAACAGAAATTGAAAAAGAAAAAAGCTAAAGTGCGAGGAAGAAGAGCTAGAGCTCAAGCTCAACGCTCTCGCGAGAGATAACATTTATAGTAACTACTTTTTACTTCTTTTTACTTACGATTAAAAATAAGTTAAAATAAGAAAACTATGGAATAACTAGTGAAAGCGAAAGAGAAAGGGAATGTCGAACTCAAAAGCGGAGTGAAAACACCTGCCTTATGTTTAGGAGTGTTTGCTTTAGTGAAAAGCCAAAGAAAAAGTTTTGCGTGTGCCTCCTTTAGTAAGGAAAAAGCTTAAAAAGCGTACTTGCTTTCACAACGGAAAGAGGTTCCTTCAGCGGTTCAACTTTAGGTCTCGGTTCAAGTGCTAGTGAAAGTACTGGTGAAAGTGCCTGAACCTAAGCGTCTCGCTTAACTAAGGGTGTGAGTTCCTACTTTAGGATTTCCATTTTTAGCTTTACAACTTTCACTAGCGCTTGGCTAGTTACCGAAACCCAACAAGATTCTCTGCACTTGTGCTTAAAGGGTATTCTTAAAAGCGACTAGAAGTTCAAAGCTAAGAAGGCGAGTAGTTGATACGAGTTTACTAAACGCATCGCCTTCCCGCAAGAGCGGAGTTTACTCCTTCCGCGAGTTTACGTAAGAAGCCTACCTTATTATCGGGGGAATCGATTTGTAAGGGCTCTATTGCCCTCTATAAGAAATCCTCGGTAACAGAGATCTTCTTCCTGATGTTAAAAAGGACACGAAGTTCCCTTTTGACATGGGAACACTGTGATTCCGGGGCCGGAGCGTTGTCCGGGAGATCCTGCCACTTGGGCCCGGGTAATGAGCTAGACGCGGGAACTTCGATAGACCCCTCTGGCAGTGGCAGCCAGTTGAGATCAAGGAACCACCTTGGGTTTGAGCTCGATAAGCCCGAACCTGGAGCCATCATGAAAATGGATTCAGCATCCGACCCAGGAATCGTGGTTCTCAAAATAAGACCCATTAAGAAGGCCATATGAAGACCAAGGAAGAATGGTCTACCCACTCCAGTCTATCTCTATGATAACTCGAGTCCAGCCTGTAGATGAGAAAAAAGAGCTACAAAGGAAAAGATTCCCGAAGACTTGAAGAGAGAGTTGGATGCAGAACACTATCTGTATCTCAATGATCCTCGAAGACAACGGTGGCTCACAGATTACACTGAAGAACTGAGGATACTGATCCGGAACAGATGGATTGAAGAACGAAAGGCAGGCTCTTGGATTTTGAATTCCTATTTAGATTAGAGTTGTCGCTCCTAAATAAGAAGTGTTAGCGAACTACGATCTACGATCAGCTATTAGCCCAAACGCTTTCTTTCTTCGGTCTACCCTTCACCCCTTCCTATCCGAATTCGTCCATTAAGCCAACGGTAAAACGGTTTCATTGAATTGGAATCCACTATCGTATAGAGAAGTGGCTTTTGTATTTCCAACTCTTTCTCCTCGTCGATGAAGTGGCATTCTCTTTCTCTTCAATTATAGGAAGTGAGGATGCCTTGGCTCGGCACGTATCTTTTGAATCTGAGCTGGCTTATTGAGCTTGCCTCTGATCGCATTCTGTTGACCTGTGATTCAATGGACTGACTATATGTGTCCGGTTCAGAAGTGGATATAGAAGGCATGGCAGGGCCGATGATGACTCATCTAATTCCGTGCTGTGCTTTTTAAAATCCCGCTCAATCACGTAAATAAAGATCATATAGTTAGTCTTCCTCGCCGGCTGGGGACGCACTCCTTTCTCTGACATCAAATTCATTGATAGCGATCGATTAATGAATGGCGGGTGAACTCGTTCTCCGATGAGAGTTTCCTGCTTTCAAGCATGTCAGACCTACTTGCTGGATTGGTTGGGATATAAGTCGGTGTCATGGAAAGAAGGTGAATCAATGGTAGAACAAGGGCTTCTTTCCCTCTTGTCGATTGGTTTAGTTGAACTCAACCGGGTATGTCTTTCGCAAAGTAAAGTGATTGTATAATAGAAATAAAAGATCAAGCTCGGGTGAAAGCTTATAAATTAAATGAGATCAGGTGCCATTACACTCTTTCCCAATGTCATATGGAGTGGCTGGTGCATCTTCGACATTCAGATAGGTAGCTCATTTCACGAAGATAGATATAAGATCGGGTTAGAATGAAAGCTAGCTTCAGAGTGGGTGCTTCTTTCTGGCTGCTTGGTTTATGTAAGAATAAAGTGCGGCTAGAAGCGGGGATTCTTTATCCTTTTTCTCGCCTTGACAATCCAACAAGCTTTTAGTTGGCCTGCGTGAAGGTTGTTTTGGTACAGCAAGATCCGCTTTGAGTGCCGTGGGATAAAGAGAGGTGTCTGGTTCAGTAGATTCTAACTCGTCTAAGATGGTTTAAGAATCTCTCTCTTCCATTGCTGACTCTCCCCGGAACCCAACGATCAATCAGTCCCTTGCTTCGGTTCTCTCATTTCCGAATCAAAATAAAAGAAATACACTAGAATCTTAGCTACGAAAGCGGATGCATTGCCCATCTGAACAAAAGGAGAGTTTTCGAACTTCACACAACCTATTGTAAAGATGTGCAACCTATAAAAGGAGAAACTACACCTGATCTATTCGATTAGCAGCGATAGATGCCAAAAAGTAAAATAGTACGATAGTAGCGTAGCACCTCGAATAGGCAAGCCCTCCGCTAAGCAGTCAGTTCTATCTCTTCCTTTTGGTTAACCAGAAAAGAACCAATAACCGATTAACCCCGATTAACCCGCAAGTTCCTCGGCATCTCTTCCGTCAACCTAGGTGTTTCAAATCGGAATATCCATACCAAATTGTGGTTCTAGGGAAGGGCGGAGTATCCTTACCTGTTCGGAAGATGCGTACAAAGAAGATTCACGCGCGAAGGGACGAATGAAAGGATTCCTATTATTCCATATCCTGGTATAAGAAAGAAAGTCAAGCTAGGCAAGGTCTTTTGTAAGTGAACGAGATGAGGATCGAGGCAGTTCAGTTCCCCCAGGGTAGGTGCTTTCTTCGCGTGTATGTCTGTTGATGGCGTTGTGTCCTATCTGCTCAAGGAAAGCTGTCCAACTCAACGTGTTACGCACCAGCGGCATTTGCTACATAATCTGCATCTCTTGTCATAATTTATACTATAAGGGAGGACAAAAAGTCTACTTAGTATTCTCGGACCCGGGGGTGATTCCATTCACTTCTTCAACTGCTAAGAAGAATAGCTTTTCTTCCCAGATCGGGATTCCTATAATAAAATAAGTATCAAATAAGGCTCAGGCCAGCGATGAGGATTAGTTGGCAATTGCCTTATTAAATTGAATTGAATGAAATTCAAGGAGGAGATGCGAGGAATAGCTCATTAGATCCATGCCACTTCGAACTCCAAGTCTTAAGCAAACTGGCATTTACCTTGCCTTGCTCTGTAGCCGGAATAGATAGATTCAAGGGGCGAATGAAAGATAGTTCTTTGAGTGACAGAGATTTCGATTCAACTTCTACCACGGGGAAATCCAGCCTTTATAGTTCTGCTAGCCTATTAGGCGCTGTGTAAGAGCTCTATACTATCTATGGAATAACGGTCAGTGCTGCTTAATTGACTGCTTGAAAGTTTGAAACAAGTCTTGGATTCGAAAGAGAAATAGGCGTAGAGGATATTGAGAAAGATCCCACATCTGGTTAACTGCGTGCCGGCTCCAGGCTAGAGAAAAAATAGGCTATGAAGATGTGAAAAAGAGTTTCTATCGAAAGTTTTATTTTTAGTCACCGATAAAGAAAGTAGCTAGGCTTCCTGGTGGTTTGAAAGAGATCTTAGTGCCTTAGACGACCTAGAAGGAGGATTGCTTCTCTCACCCGTAGCAAGGTAGCCCAAAATTCTTTTGAGACGAATGAATGCCGAAGAAAGGAAGGCCTGAGAGCTTACTTCACTGTTCGTGGTGGAATAAGGGCTTAGGAGTAGTAGGGCTAAAGGTATAACTTAAGGCAGCTCGTGACCTAAGGTAGGCGCATTAGAATGAATTAGTGTTAGTTTTGGCATTTCTCGCAGGGGAATATGAATAATTTCAAATGACAAAGCGAAATTCTCTTATTAAAAATGCGGACTAGGAGCGGAAGACGAAAGGGGATTTCTTTAGTAAGGAAGGAAAGCAAGTTAGTTACATCTATCTTAAAGTCTAATTCGGATTCTGCTCTCGCTGTTCTCAAAGTAGCGAAGTTACCAGAAGGAGAAGCTTTGATTCCTCTTGTTGAATCGACTCTTTACAACGTATCGTATTACTAAAAAGCAAATATATTATATGATAAGTAAGGGCGAGAGGAAAGTGACAACAGTTGTTTACTAGCAAGCATTGAAAGCAGATGTCAGAATGACTCTTTGAACTGAACGACGTAATAAATAAAGAAACTAGCTGCCATCAAGACAGAACGAGATGAGGATTAAAGAAAATAGAACTGTGATAACCTTTGTTTTTACCATAAAAGCACAAAGAAGGAAAAAGAACAGATGAAAGTTCGCCCAAAAGAAGCGAATGACTCAAGATATGCCATCGCTCTTCTCTCTTGACCTAAGACTTGGGGGAGTTCTGTGAGTGAGGAGCGAAGCCTTTCGGTAGCTGTTAAAAAGAATTAATGAAATCAGCTTCAGAGTTAGGAGTTCTATGTCTAGGTTAAGGGTTGAGGAGAGTCCTTTTAGTTAATCTTAGCTGCTACCCTACTTATCCCAGCTCTAAAGGCAGCTACTGACTCGTCAAGTTGAGTCGACTGTGATTCTTCTTGTTCCGCTATGAATGGTATCGTTATCATATTCAGTAGTTTTCCCGGCTCGCTAAAACCCTTCTTCTTAGTCTTCAGCTTTCACTGGATTCACTACTCTAAGCGAAAGGCGCATGGGTTTACTCTATTTCTTTCCATGCTATGAGTTAGCAGGTGAGAAGGGCTTTAGCGCTAGTGTTTAGCAATCCGACTGACATTGAACTTGAACTAGCTGTTGCCATTGAAAGAGAAGAGAGTGAAGTGACTTCCGGGCTTAGCGCTTTTTCGGTGCAGATGAATAAATTGGTCTTTTCTCTTTATGTTGCTGCTTCGGGGAATGTAGTTGAATTTGCTTTGGTAATCTCTTACGTATTATAAAGAAGAAGATCACCGCTCAAGGGCTTTAGCGTTTGATTGCGTTCCCGGCTCTCCGCTAAAGCCCTTTCTCCCGTGCCTGGGTGAATATGAATGTCTTTCTCCCGGCTTACTACAATTTCTGGGTGGGAAGAAAGTCATTGCTAGCTCTTTGAACGAATACGCTCTTGGGCCGCAGGAAGAACATCTCTCTCTGTCTATTCAAAGATCCGAGACAGCTAGTTCAGTAGGTGACATTGGTTCTCCGTCTGTACTCTCCTATCTTTCTCACCCTGGTTGGGCTCTAGCTTAGTGTGATTAAACTATGAATCGAGTCAACAAGAAGAAGTCCAGCTCCAGGCTTTAAAGAAGAAAGACTTGGCTTCAAGGGCTTTAGCAGTTCTCCGAGGCTAATTCAATTCACGATTGTTGAATCAGCCGTGATTGCTAACGTCTGTAATTTAAAGAGAGTGTCCCCGGGGGGGGGATAAGCTCTTCTCTCTGTCATGTGCGTGCTATTTATAATAAGGAATACCTGGCCCTAAAGGACCAGACTCTAAATTCCTAGCTATCTCTAAATTCTTTCACTACTCTTTCTCTTGGCAAAGTCATCCCACTAGTTCTAGAATTCATTCCTTTGCGTCTGCAGCTATTAATGCGGGATAACAGCGGTTTGTGGCCTAAAGGTTGGTGCCCTACTTACTTACCAATTTTGGACTTGAGGAATTGAATGCCTTCTCTGCTTTGTTCTCTCACAACCAGTTCCCTTGCTGATTGGATTCAACTCCTGAATGCCATTGTCGAAATAACCCCAGCTGCTAAGATCCAAGTCCCAATCAATCTCTTGGAAGCAAGGGCGGCTTCTAGAAGCTAGCTCTTCTACTCCCAAGAAGTCCAAGCACCGGAGAAATGCTTTCTTTAAAAATTCCTTTCATTTTAATTGAAAAAAAAAAGAAACCAAGAAATTTCTATGATTCAATCTTCAGGTTCTGATGATATTCCTCTCAAACTATTATCTCTCCAAGCCAAATTAATAGGAAAGAAAGATATAACTGGAAAAGGGGTTGTAATCAAAGGAATTAAAAAGATACGGAGAAAAAAGGGAGTATAGTTAGTTTGTGTTTCCCACTTATTGGTTGCTCGTCCTAACGGACTCGATCTGTTGTTAACACATTCGAGTAGATTGATGCTTTCTTTTGGTAAGATATAGCTACAAGAAGACTCCAGTGTTCAAGGTGGAGAAAAAGCAATTCCTACACTTATACACGTGCTTATGCCACTTCAATTGGTCAGAGAGGGGTTGCCGCAGGTGAGACCGGGGATGGCAATTTTATATAAAGATGTTTTTCCGCGTCCTCGTTAGTCCATTAAAGGGGAGTAGCCCTTTCTTCGAGTATGGATGGTTTAGTACATTCATTCTGCAGCAATCAAGTGATGTTGTAATCATTATCATTATATAAGAATGAACTATTTTCATAACTTTACAACATGCTAACCAAATGATTTGACTGAACCTATGAACTAAAAACAATTAATATTTTAATTAATTACAAATAAAAGTAGCTAGGCTTAATAAATGAAAAAAACTAACAACAAACTAGATTCTCAAACCCAAAAAATCAATTTTCAACATCTATAATTTTCTCATGCAACAAAAGTAACCCAAAAAAAAGAGAGTAAAAGGTTTGTCTAATACTTCCTCCGTCCCATGATAAAAGTCCTTATTACTATTTTGGGTAGTCCCATGTTAAATGTCCATTTTCCTTTAATAACCAAACTTTTACACATATTTTTCTATTATACCCGTAACATTAAATATCTCATAATTTTCTTATTCTAATTCTCTCTCCATATTTAATGACATTATTATGGGCAATTTTGTCATTTCATTCATCTTTTTAATATGCATGAAAAGTCCACCAGGACTTTTATCCTGGGACGGAGGGAGTATTATATTTCTTTGTACAAGTTTGTCAACTAGCATAAGGGTTAAATATTTTTTTAGTCACTGTACTTTATGTCAACTTACAAGTGAATCACTCAACCGATTTTTCTTACAGTCAACTCATTATACTTTTGTTTACTTACAAACCGTTTAAAAATCCATTAAATCATGTTGACTTTAAACAAAAATACACATAAGTTACTGAGTTGTAAAAAAAAAAGCTTATGTGTCAAAGATTATCCTATGTGGCATTTCCAACTAGGATTCAGTATTATACACAATTCATCTCTTCACCAAAAAAAACTTTCTCTAAGTTTCAATAATCATTTTCTCTCTCCTCTTTGTAGCTTTCCCTTTTTCTCTCCTCTGCAACAGATCTCCGTCGAGGACCAGTCCGACAACTTCG
This sequence comes from Panax notoginseng, assembly GCA_016801055.1. Taxonomy (NCBI): domain Eukaryota; kingdom Viridiplantae; phylum Streptophyta; class Magnoliopsida; order Apiales; family Araliaceae; genus Panax; species Panax notoginseng. The sequence goes on from CM029022.1 coordinate 18,477,994, forward strand.
ATAGCTTATGCTGCCCCCAAATCACGCTCCTAATTTTAACTACCCGCCTTATGTCGAGGTACAAACCCTCGTTTTCTCTCTCTCTCTCTCTCTCTCTCTATATATATATATATATATATATATATATATATATATATACACATCGAATAATACATCTCTAATTTTTGATCAAGATACATGTGTAATCTCTTTTCAGAATTTTGCAGATTTTCTAACCCTTTAACCAGTTGTTTATCCCGGTCCTGATCTTTCTAATTTATAACCATAATCTGATGTTGTAGAACTGATGTAATATAGACTTTGGTTCCTTGTTTTCTCAAAATCAACCCTATGCAAATGATACATTGATAAATAAAAGAAAAATAATTGTGGTATGACTCAAACTTTTTAGGAAGCTAGAATCTATAACAATCTGTTTTGACATCGTTATCATATTTCTTATCAATTTATGCATCATTTCTTCGAGTCCCTGAAGATTCAGTACATAAGAACACAAATTATTATTTTTTAGGACAAACTTCTACTTTCAGTTACGACGACGACAATAGCTTGTGCTTTTTGGCAATGGTTGACAAGGTTATTTTACCCAAATTGGGGCTACTAAATGGTTGAGGACATCGAAAACTATGAAGGATTGATTGAAGATGATGATTGCTCAAATTATAACCATTGTAATTAAGCCCTAAAATTTGGGTATATCGTGCTGTGTATTTGAGAAGGTACGAAATATTTCTTATCTAATCCTATTTGGGCATATTGTGTGGTGTTTTCTTTTTGTTGGTGATTATGGTGGGCAGGAAACCAAGAGTAATAGTGGTAGGTCAATCGTACCATTCAAATCATTTTTTTCATGCTTTTTCCGGAGGTCTGGAGAAAACTACAATCAATAGGATTTCCTTAATCCTCTCTTACCGAAAGGAAAAGCGTGAAATTCTTTTTTCTTTCAGTACTATGGAGAGGAAAAAGAAGGATGAAGAATAAAAATGGTGAAAGGTGAAAACAGTATGCATACAAGCCAATTATGTATGATGATAAAGTATATACTTTGTAAATAATTTTATTCATTTATTAATAAAAGAATTTTTTATTAAAGACATTTAATTATCTACATGATGTTGTATTAACAATATGTGATAAACTCATAATTTTAAGCAATACTTTTTGAATCATGATGAGATCATGCTAATGAGTTCTAAATTCTTAAATAGCTTAAAAACTAAAATGTTCTCAATCAATGAATAACCGATCGATTCTAGTTTTTACCGATCGAACTGACGGTCTGATTCGAATTTGATTACCGTGGCGCATACTAATTGTGACTCTTAATTAGGTATGTGGAGAGAGAATGAATTAAACTGAAATCTATTATTAATGCAGGACTCTTTATTCCGTTTCAAAATTATTTATATAATTTAATTTTTAAGACTCAATAACGACATATTAAGCTTTAAATTTAATTATTTTTATTGTATGATATATAATAAAATTATTAATCACAAATTTATTTCTTTCTAAATTTTGATGAATTGTATTAATTTAAAATTTTTATATATCACCATTTGACCTCAAAAATTAAATTGTATATTAGAACACGGAGAGAGTAGTCACGTCAACTAACCGTTACAATTCCTCCGTTTGTATATTTTAAAAATAATTAATTACTTAATTTTTCATATTTTTTAAATATTAAATACTATTGTTTTTTTAAAACGGGTAATATTAAGATTTGATACCTATTTTAATTAAATAAACAAAATACTAATCATGTGTTCTTAATCTGTATATGATTTCACCTAAAATATATACAGAATGAGCAATTTACAACCCCTTATTATTGTGTTTACTCCTAATAAAAGTTAACATATTCATATCGATTTTTATTTACATATTTTATCGCAAGATATAATAAGATTTTTTTTCTGTTTATGAAAAAATAAATTAAGTTTTACATTAAAAATTCGTACGATTGTATTCACCATAATTAAGTAATATTTAGTCAAATTTTGTCTTTATATTGCATTAAAAAAAGTTCAAATTTAGTATCAGTTATTTGAAAAAAGTAATTTTATAAATTTAAAATTGTGCGGATCTAATTTAAGAATTCTTGTTTTAAATTATTTTTAAATATATTTTGTTTCACATAGAATTTTATTTTATATAACGATAAATTTATAATAATATTAAATATTAACATATATATATATATATATATATAAAAATAGAGGGTGAATAAAGAATTCAGTTTTATTTTATGGTCAATCGCTGTCTATATTCACAATAAAATTAATCGACATATTTCTCTCACAAATAGTAATTTAGAATTATTATTATATTTTCTCATAATTGGACAAGTGAAAAGAGCATTATTTTCTTAATTTGATTCTACTCCTAGTCTCCTACTGCATAGTAGTCTGTCTACACATCTATTGAAAATTATTTGGGAGACGACACCCGACCCGATCCGGAAATATGCAAAACGCTGGAGCTGTCTTTCAGTTCAATTTCAATATACTACTGTATCTCCTTAGATATTTTATCAGAGAGACAAAGAGAAAGAGCCCTTCTGCTATTACTGTACAAAAATGGTGGGCACAATCTCAACCTATGTGAAAAACCCTGTGCTTCTTCTCCCTAACACCCCAATCATCTTTCAAAGGAAGTATGTGGAAATGACGATGATATTAGCTCTTTCCGCCGCCAATAAACCCATGATATGTCGGTGCACCAACTCTGTTCCGGCCGCCGGAGGAGGAGGAGAGCTCTTCACCGTCACTTCCTCCACCCAGTCGGATGTTGATTATCTCGGCGAAAGCACCAAAGGCGACTTAAACCTCAATTTCGGTATTTCTCTACTACCCTCTTTATATTTATCCTGTACACACTTGCACACACACTGAGCGTGTTGTTGGGTTGAGCTAAATGTATGATTTTGGAAACTTATAAAGCTACAGTTTTGTTATCCTGCAAAATAAAAATGAACCCATTTCATTATTGTATTTGACAAGATGATCTTATGGACCTTTTATGGATGTGGCTAATTATTTATTACTCATCAGTCCTTGTTTAGGTCACTACCCTATTTTTTAAATTGTGATGTCCCAAATTAAGGGGCAACATTTCATATATCAATGCATTAATGTTCAATTCGACTAAATCACCCAAGAAAGGAGAATTTGAAACCATCCTCCACATTTTTATTATGTGAAAAGTAAGAGGAACTAAATGATTACTGCTATTCTATATATCCTTGTAATGTTGTCTAAAATCCTAAGATTAGCAAATGGATTTATTGAATACACCATATTCTCCATGACAAATTTAAGCGTTTTGGCACTTAGGGACTAACTAGCTTTGTCTTGTAATATGGTCTTTTGTTCTATCTGAATTTTTGTTGGCATTTGTAAATAGCTCCAAATTATGCCCATGCTTTACTTTTTTTCTCTTTATTTGATAAGTAGCAATACTGTTTGTTTATGCTTGCGCATTTGTTGCTCTATGTATTTCAAATTTAGTCTTCTGCTTTTTTCACATTAAAAAACTAAGGTTCTTCACGTAATGTAGGAATCAACGGTGAAGCATCTTTACAAGGTCCAATTGAAGAGATTGCCAGAATAGAAGCAGAAGAGGCCGAGAGCTTGCTTAAAAACTTGGGGATCCCGGTGCCATTCATATCACACTTTTGTTTCTGATATGCATACCGTGTGTACATTATTGAATGACTTAGCATTCCAGAATTGTCCTTATGCTTTAACTAATAAAAAACACTTGCCCTTCAATAGATGAGCCACTTGTTTATGATCTTTTAAGTTATCTTTCAGATATGTTATATCCTTAGCCAACACATACTGATAAAAAACTTAATGGACACGACTTTTTTAATGCTTGGTTTTGCCAAGTTACTATGAAAAGATATCAAAGCTTTGCTTCAACGGTTTTAAGTTTTTAACCTCTTATTTTTTACTCTCTTAGCTTCTCCTGATTTCATTTATTTCTCTTGGCCTTTTTTATCCAACAAAGCATCAGCGGTTTAGTGTTACGTTTTGATGTACAAATCACTGTTAGACTGTCAAGACACAATAACTAATTCTTCAATACGGACTTGAGCATACTTAAAATGCTAGAAGTGATTTAAAACGTACTGTTTGCATGTCTGTCACTTCTTGCACCGTATGGTGTATAACCAATTTATTATTTTTCTTGCACTGTCAGCCTACTAAATATTTTCTTTCCCATTCTTATCTTATTATCAATGATGTGCAGGACCCATTCTCTACAAGATATTCTCCGCGTGGTATATTTTGTAGCCGCACATTGAATTTTCGGTCAATCAGTGCTATTGGCTATGACATGGATTACACTTTGATACACTATAATGTGATGGTAATCATAGTTCTACTAAATTCCTTTGTTTGTGTATTTATGTGCTTCCCCTGTTTCATCCATGCCTTCATAATATGTGTAATGGAATATGTTGCAGAGTATACTTCGCAGTTGTCTCTTAGCATTTTTACATGTATTTCATTTTCTAGTATGCATTTGAATGCTGTTTCCATGCACTTCTACTCATATTTTTTTGAGGCATTATGTTAACCTCCCACTTTTCTTTCTTACTAGTGATATACACCAAGTGTTTCATATGCTATGTACAGTACCCGATTTGGTACTGGAATTGTGGATTATGTGATGCTGTCAAGTCCCTTAACTTGACTGGAGTATTACGCATTAATGTGTTCAAAACCCACTTCATGTAGTTTCTATTGTTGCTAGTAATTTCTTTTGTTACTCCCTGAACCGTTGGGATAATATGACAAGTTATAATCTTGCAGGCCTGGGAAGGACGGGCTTATGACTATTGCATGGACAATCTAAGAAGTATGGGTTTTCCAGTTGATGGACTTGCTTTTGACCCCGACTTGGTTAGTTTATTATCAGCGTGCAACATGGGTTTAAGCATTAGAAAAAAAAATGTAGTTTTGACATTCTTACTGTCAGTAATAGCATCTTGCTTCATCGTTATGCTAGGTAATTAGAGGTCTAGTCATAGACAAAGAGAGAGGCAACTTGGTTAAGGCGGATCGATTCGGATATGTAAAAAGAGCTATGCATGGCACGCGAATGCTTTCTACCCAATCTGTGAGGTGTGATTTGAACTTTATCATCTCTTATTTGAGTAATGGGTCAATTGAGTTAGAAATTGTATTAAAAAAATAAAAACATCTGTCAAGCGATGACATGCAAAGTGGGTGGCCACTCTGTCAATCAGAAACTGCATACGTGATGTCTTTTAGGAATGCATCAATTTAAGTTTATCTACCCAGGCATATTATCTTACAGTTTGCACAGGCATCATTTTATGCTTAAACTCCACTATAATGTACACACAGTTTGGTTGTTAGTAGCTCAGATTTTCCTACATTTTTAAAGTTGATGTATGCTATGAGGCGAAATTGGGGTAATATTTTTTATAGTGCCTGTTAACTTTTATGCATGGAAGTGAGATGTATGGGAGGGAGCTGGTAGATCTGCGGAAGGAAAATCGGTGGGAGTTCCTCAATACTTTATTCTCTGTCTCAGAAGCAGTGGCTTATATGCAGGTAGTTTGACCCTTACTCTAGGCCACAATGTGAACATTTTGTTATATCTTTTTTCCTTCAATAGATCAAGATGTTTTCACTGTTAGGTTTAGCTGTGGGTTAATGCGTCTAGAACTTATTTTCCCTTACTTGGACTCTGCTTCTTGTGATCTTGTCCTATATCTTCCCCCCTCTCATTGTATCTCAAATTGCAAGTTAGCACTTAGCAGTGGTGCTTCATGTTCAGGTTTTAATGGTGTATCATTGTTATCAGTCTGTCTTTTCATTTACATGTTCGCTGCTGGTTCCACTGGCATTAATGATTTGCCATTCAAGATTGTTGGATTTACTTTTTCCTTAAGCATCTTTCTGTCGAGTCCTTTTTAAAATGATCATGTTTGAGGGCAATTGCATGACCCAGCTAGCTTTAAAACTGTGTAAATAAATGTGTGTGTGTATATGCCCTTCATTTGATACATAAAATGTTGTGTTAACTGTTAATACAGTAACGTTTAGTAGTTTTTAAAGGCAATGTTACCTTTCCTAACTAATAAAGTGTGAACTTGTTGATTTTTGATTTTTTTTTTTCCCAAATGCATTGTTAGTTTTTGTGCTTGGCCTTACATTCTCAAATTATGCAATTCATTTACAGATGGTGGATAGATTGGATGAAGGAATTATGTCAACAGCTCTTGGACCGCTTGATTATAAAGCGCTTTACAAGGCAATAAATGCTTAGGATCTTTGTTTGCTTTTGAACTGTGATTATATTACGAATATGTTAATTGCTAAGATGTGGCAATGTTTCAGGCTGTTGGCAAGGCCCTTTTCAGGGCACATGTAGAAGGTCAGCTTAAGGTAAATGTTCCACAAATGCTTAAGATCTGGTGCTGCCTTTCAAAGACTCGAACTAACCAGTGGTATTCATATAGAGCGAGATAATGTCCAAGCCTGAATTGTTCGTTGACCCTGATCCAGAGCTACCTTTAGCACTTTTGGACCAAAAGGAGGTATTTTAACTAATTTCAGTCATATTATACAACAGTTGAGAGCTTAACAGCCCATTATGATTTCCTTTTCATAGACCAAAAGATAAGGAAGTCATCTCAAAATCTCCTAATTTGATTCCATCAGGCTGGTAAGAGGCTCTTGTTAATAACCAACTCGGATTATCATTACACAGACAAAATGATGATGCACTCATTTAATAGATTTCTCCCCAATGATATGGGCTGGCAAGATCTGTTCGACATGGTTAGTAGACTTCAACTACATCTTCCTCTAAAAACCATGTTGCATTCTCATTTTATTTCTTCCTTTTTTATTTTCTGTCTATCCTCTTATTGCACTTGAATCTCCTTGTAAACACATTCCTAGAAAATTATTTTGCTGCTATGAGGCTAGGGAGGGGAATTATGGAGATTCTTTACACTGTTTAACATGGCAGTTTGTATTCCAAGAAAATTCCACATATTGAATTCTTGTTTTAGTATGAATTTTTGGTTCTTTACACTGTTTAACATTTCAGTTTGTATTCTCGTTTAGAAAAGGTGGAATGCCTTAACGTTCAAATGTATTGAAGAACTACAAAGAGGCTTGTTCCTACTTCCAACTCTTTTGAAGGCTAATTTTATTTAATCAGAGAAGTTATCTTTTATATTTTATATACATTTTTGTCTATCTATGGGTTTGACTCCCTTTTGGTGCTTCTTAATAACTTCAGTCATCAATCCAGTAAAGAAGAATTGAAGAGTTGTACTTATTCATTTCACTTATGAATTATGAGCTCTTATTTTTTTGTATAGGTTATAGTATCAGCAAGAAAGCCAGAGTTCTTCCAAATGTCACACCCATTGTATGAAGTGGTGACAGAAGAGGGTCTAATGCGTCCTTGTTTTAAGGCTCATCCAGGTGGTTCATGCTTAGCTACTTGCTAATTTTTTGTAAACTATTTTAAATTTGAAGGAAATAGATTAAGATCTTCTCTCTCTTTGTCTAACATCATCTAATTAGTATTGCTTTGACTGGACTTGAATGTTAGATTGTTAAAGGAAAACTCTATTTTATATAATTCACTGACATGTGGCTCTCTAAGGTGTATGCGTTAATTATATTTAAGTTTTGATATTTTGGCCGACTTGGTTGGTTAATTGTAAATAGTCTCTTCAGAGAGGTCAGCTTTTTATTTTGTATAGGTTTGTTTTGTTATGCTACACTTGTAACCCTCTGTTTTTCTAATTTTTATGTATGTATGTGTGTGTGTGTGTGTGTGTGTGTATATATATATATATATATTTCAATTACTTGTAAAAAGATGTTGCTCACAAGAAGTATGGAACTTGCATAGTTTTATTAAACTTGCTTTTTTAAAATTTTGAATAACTGATGGTATAGGATATGCATGCCATAGTGGTTATGGTGTGGTTCATTCTTCTTTTAAAAATGTCTATACTGTGTATCAAAATTGTCTTACTGACCAGCAAATAAAGTAGGTCAAAATAGTAATGCATGCTTTATGCAAGGCATTGTGTTGATTTGTGTTATTGTCAAATGTCAATGTATGGTGTAATCATAACTTGTCTTATGCGGTAAAGAGCATCAAGCAGTCAATGGATATAATTTTTATCACATGGTAGCCTATATTTTGAAAATAGTCAAAACTATTTTGAATTGTTTCTCATTGAGCGTTCATATGTACAGTCACCATAGCTTTGAATTTTACACAGGACTTTCTGTTACTTCTATGAAGCAGATTTTGTCATCTATAATGAATCTTTAGAACACATGATCAGAACATGAATTCCTTCTCCAGTCTTGTTTTTTCTTTTTGGGTCACATGATTTGCTGTTGCAAAAATTTCATGCCCATAAGTGTAAAAGTAAAACATATGAACTCTTGATGTAATTGTAAAGGACTTTAAAGTTTATTTGTTCATTTTGGTTTCTTCAGGGGGCGTGTACTCGGGGGGAAGCGCTCAGATGATTGAGAAATCCCTGAACATTCATGGTGACGAGATTTTGTATGTTGGTGACCATATCTATACTGATGTAAGCCAATCCAAAGTTCATCTTCGCTGGCGAACAGCACTGATATGCCGAGAGTTGGAGGAAGAGGTTAGCCTTTTTTGAGGTTTACTCTTCGTCCTATCATTTAGATAAAATGGGAAAAGAAGAAGAAGGGGTGGGAGACTGAATTTTACTATTACTGAACCTTCTGCTTCAAAAATGAGGATAATTACAATATATTTAAAAAAAGTGCACAGGAACTTAAAGCAAAAGTAGAGAGGATGATTTTGTTTATTACAAGTACTGGAATTCACTTTTTATTATAATATTGTGTTGCATTAGTTTCTGCACACCACAGTAACAATAAACCATCAATGAATAATTCATTAGGATTTGCACATCTATACCTTGTTGAATGCTTGTTTTATCTGATGCAAGTATATTTGATATTGCAGTATAACGCTTTAATTCATAGTCAAAAACAACGGTCAACACTGATAGAGCTTATAAATCAGAAGGAGGTTGTAGGGGACCTATTTAATCAACTTCGCTTGGCTCTTCAGCGGAGAACCACTGGACGCCCTGCTCAAGTAATTTCTTCAGTTCCACAATATAGTTCTTTTCCTTGTAATATTATGATGCTCTGGGATTTTTGTTCTGCCCTCTTTCATAGACTTGTGCTTCAGATGTTTATCATGCTGCAGTTCTCCTGCCCTGCAAATGGTCCCATTCTGTTGTCCTATCTTATATGCTAAACCCAACCCCCCTTCTTCTCCCCCCCCGGCGGGGGGGGGGGGGGGGGGCTCTGTCTCTTTCTGTTTATTACTATGTTTGTCTTAGTTTTTAAACTTGTTCTGAACTTCAAAAACAAGTTTATGATGACCATTAGTGAATGTAGATATTAATTTTTAAGTGATTCATACCTTTTTACTATGCATTTGCAGACCCTTGCTGCCACGCATATGGAGGACAAAGAACTCACAGAAAGCATTCAAAAGCTGCTTATTGTGATGCAGAGGCTGGATGAAAAAATTGCTCCATTGTTGGAAATAGATGGGGAGCACTTCAATAGAAGGTTAGTTAGTGTTAGAAAACTTCGTGACATATGAGTAATTTGACTTTATTAACACTCAAGTTGTCTTGCATTATATTTTCCAATCTCTTTTTGTGATAATGGGTCTTGGAAGGGGTTATGCTAACAAATCATTGCTTGGTCAGGGGATCTGTTATTTAGCAGAGTTAGAGCCAAACTTTTTTAGGCTTATATCTTCATAAGTATATAAGCACTTTCCTCTTTCACTAATTAATTTTTTTATGGACAAGTATTTTTCTTGTTCACTCTCTTACATTGGATATCATTTCGATTCTATTATGTAGGATATCTACCTTGAATCATCTATCCATATTCCATGTAGTAAACATACTTCGACTTTTTGTCACTAGCCTGAATAATGATTATACTGGTCCTTAAGTAAGTAATGTTATGTGTTAGATTGCATCTTCTCACGATCTATGTTGCTGCTCTAAGCATATCTATACTAGAATTTGTGGTATGTAGCAATCAACAGTAAAATCCATCTGGCTTGACACATTTAGACTCGAGAGTTGATTTTCTGAACCATGTCACTTTAGGTGGGGTTTTCTTTCTCGTGCTGGACTGTGGGACAAAAGTCACTTGATGAGACAAGTAGAGAAGTATGCTCATCTATTTTTATGTCTTTTGTTCAGGTTTTAAATTAAGAATCTGAAGTTTACAAATTTTTAATATTAATTTTTATCCCTTCGTAATTGGCCTTCTTGATTTACCTACAGGTATGCTGATATATATACTTCCAGGGTTTCCAACTTCCTCCATTATACACCTTTCATGTATTTCCGCTCGCAGGAGCAGGTAATCAAGCACAATGGCTCTAACTATAGTTGTGAATTGTCGTTCCTCTTTTCTAACATTTTTCAGGACATTAGTAAGTGCCGGAGATGATATAAGTGGGATTTTTATAATGATGATTTAATGATTTTGCTGGTAGAGTGATTTAATTCCCCGATATAGGGGGGCCTGTATCTGAAGTATTATTTGATTTCTTTCGACATATGTGTGGCTTATAGTGTTATTCTTTATTTTGAAATGCAGACACTTGCTCATGATTCTCACTCATTCTACCATCCTCAGCTGGCGAAAGACCAATAATGGTAGCCAATGAATCCAAAAGCTAATATTAAGTACTAAAGTGTATAATAAACGTGCATGTATCATTTTCGTATGTGACAGCCCAGGACAGAGGACAGAGGACAGAGGACAGGGAACAGACAGATGCACAAGTTTTTTGACATTGGCCTATCAGCGTCTTGAGACAGCGCGCAGGCTTGTGCATGCAATTAACATTTATGTATTATATTCCAAGCTACTCTGGCATCGTTTTTATGGGGGAGTTATTATTATTATTATTATTGAGAAGGCAGAATAGAAAAGTTTAATAGTGATAACTGACAGATAAGGTTTACTATGGACAAATTTTGACATAATGTTATCAATAATAATTAATGAAATAGTAACTTCATTGAAAAGTATCATTGTGCGTTTTTTATTTTTGTAATGGATGTTTGTTTATTTTTGAATGAGTCTGAATAAAGGGATTGTTTGTTTATATCTGAATAAGTTTGAATTTGATCGATCAAGTTATTCGGACAATCTGTTTTAAAACATTTTAACTTTGAATGTCTTTGAACAATTGTGGTCGGTAAGTAGTATTGAATGATATTTTTATGTACCTACCTCATAGATAATTAAAAATTATATTTAATAACTATCTTTTTTTGTTATTGTAAATAAATTTTGTTTATTTTTTTTTTTAACAAATTGGTCAATAATTAATTTAATGAATATTTTTGTAGTCTTTTATTTTGGTTTTATGGATTAATAGAATGTTATTAATTTTTTTTTTAAAATTTATTCCTAAAATTATATTACTAATAGTATACTCTATAAAGATTGTACAAAATTTTTTATTTAAATTTTTTTTAAATAGCGTTGTTTATTTATAATTACATAATAAATTCGTTTATAATAGTTCAAAAGTTAAAATAGAAAAATACATGTATTTAGATGTTTAAAATATACATGTATCAAATGTATCATTTCATTATATATTTAGAGCTTCTTACTTTATTCAGCTCATTCAGATTATCTTATACATTTATCAAATAGCACCTAAGTTTGAATCTAAACGAATAAGTCATTCAGACGGTTTATTTAATAATTTTTAAATTGTAAATGTGTATGAACGATTCATCCAAAATTTTGTGAGTGAATGAATAAGAAGTAGTGTTAATGATATTTTTACTTACATTCTCTCATAAACAATTAAAATTTATATTTAATATCCATCTTGTTTATTATCGTAAACAAATTTTGTTATGTACAGATTGTTTTTTATTTTTGTTTAACAAAAAATTAGATAACCAAATTAATGAATTTTGTTGTAATTTTTTGTTTTGATTTTATGTACTATAGAATGTTATTAATAATTTTTAGAGTTTTATTCCTAAAAATATATTTTTAATATTATACTTCATCAAAGATTGTTCAGAAGTTTATATTTATTTTTTCTTATATAACATTATTTATTTATAATTATAAAATAAATTTATTCATAATAGTCCAAAAGGTTAAAATATGATAATATATGTATTAAGATGTTTTAGATAAACAATTATCTAACCCATCACTTCATTTCGTATTTAAATTAGTCCCGGACGTTAAAATAAGATAATATACGTATTAAGATATTTTAGATAAACAATTATCAAACACATAACTTCATTTCATATTCAAATTTTTTACTCTATTTAGCCCAATCAATTTTTTTATACATTAAGAATATTCCATTTAATTTTATCAAATAAACCCTTACTAATTCTAATATTTTTCAGCGCCTATCAAAAACCTTGGGACCCACAAGAAAATGTTGGTAACATAGGATAGGATACAATCACATGATATTCATTCTTCTGCTACTTCAGTACTTCGTATTTCTTTCCTTCTATATGTTTAGAGAGTCTACACTACTACTAGTAGTAAAGAAGCATTTAAATGAAATTGCTTTTTAATTGCGCTTAAAATTATGTTCAGTTGAAATCAAGCTTCTGGGTATTCAAAAAGAACTTAGAATTCAGGAGATCAAGGGAAGAAGAAGAAGGAAGAAAGGGGGATGAATAAGTTGAGATGGGCAATGGACGGTGGGTTTTGGGATGTGGACATGTCCACTCCAGTGACCCTAGATGGTCTGGCCCGGCCGGTTCCCGGTAGCCCAACTATTCCGTTAGGATTGTCAAGAGGGGTGAGGCTTTCCAGGCCAAAACAGATTGATTTCTTCCAGCGATTCATGGCCATGCCTTTTGTCCCTTCCTTTACCGGCGCCGGCAATGGATTCTCTATCCAGCGGGTCTTCTCTTTCCCCTTTGGTGAACATTGGTAATTTTCTCTTTTCTTTTCAAACTATTTTACCAATGTTTCTTTTCTTTTGTTTTGCTTGCTGAATTATTTGCATAGTGCTTCATTATTCTGTGATTGGAGTTTTAACAAAGACTATGGCCATTACTAGGGTTGAAACTTTGGGATTGTGGTGGGTAGAGCCACCCTTCTTCTGGCTTTTGTAATAGCTTTAATTAATTATGAAATTGACTACCTCACTGATAATAATTGAGGTTTTCCTCTTCTTAGGTAGATTACTTGATTTTTAACACCAAATATCAGAATGAGCTATATCCTACCGTTCTTGGGTAAGCAGTCTTACTCCTCTCCTGATAGTCGTGCCATTTCACTCTGTTACCTCAGCCCTCTCTTGCTTACGAGGTCAGATTTAAAATATCAGTTTACATCGGCAGGCTCAAGGCAAAACTACTAAGATGATGTATCAAAGGCAAAGGGTCAATTCACATTGAGTGTTAGTGTTGGCAATGTTCGAAAAAGCTAAAATCGGTACGAGGCGTTTTTCTCTGGGCTATGTGAGGCGTAAGCCTCGAGGCGGAGCGAGGCGGAAGCCTTGATTTAAAGACCTAAAAGTTCCCAAAAAATTATGAAAAAATACTAATAAAACCATTAAATAATTCATCATTACAAATAAGGTCATAGAAGACATAAATAACTAACGTTACAGTAATGTATCATTACAAAACATCAAAACAACATAATATCATCAAGTACTTATATAGTGACCACCCATCACTATGTAAGTAATGTATCATTTGTATCTAGCGGCTTGAATAATGGATCAAATCCTAGATCATCATCCCCATCACCATCATCACTATCATCACTAAGAGGATCCTCCATGGAATCATCATCGTATCTAATAACTCTGTCATCCTCCTCATTGTCAGTGCTAAGATCCTCAAACTCAGGTTCTTCATCAACCAATTGCAATCCCTTCCCTTTATCTATAAATAAACAAGTGAATATATATTTAATCCAAATGAATATGTTTTTTCAAAGAACACTTTAAAGACAACTAAAGTAATGACACTAACCTTTTGACATAGTTTTTGATGGCAAAGTGTTTCTCTTTCTCTTTTGACTTCCTTGTTTACTACTTGTTCCCCGAGTCCCTTGCCCTCCAAGTGTAATCTCCCTCGTCTCTTCTCCCCCAACTGTCTTCTCATTTCCATGTGCCCTTTCACCCTCCTCCATGTCATCATTCCCAGAAGTCAGTTCCGAGATATTTTCATCATTTCCCCCTGCAATCCACCCATTATCAGATGGCACATTTTCAACAACCAATGGATCTTCTTCCGTTAATGCCTTTTTCTTGATATACCGATCTTTCAATTTTTTATTGTACATAATGTAAGCCAATGAGTTAAGCCTGGATGCAGAAAGTCGATTCCTTCTCTTTGTATGTATCTATATTACAAGTAATTTAGCATTAGTGACAATGTCAGATCTCATAAAATCTTAATAAATGATTTATATCTAATAAATACCCGACTGAAAGTACTCCAATTACGCTCACACCCCGAAGATGAGCAAGTTAAACTCAGAATCTTCACTGCAAAGTTTCTTAATTCTGGAGCTTCATCTCCATATGCGATCCACCAATCAGCTGGATCAATATTAAAACATGTCAATCTTACTGGTACACGTTTAATCCAAATGAAAGCATAACCAAACATTAATCAACGGTACTTACCGGGAGCACGTTTCTTACACGTGTTTCTGGCATTTGTGTAGCCAAATAACCCTTGCCTCAATCGGAATGCATTCATTTGCAAATCAGCTTTCTCTCTTTCAACAGCGTTAGGAATAAGCTTGTCCATACATGAGTACAAGCCCACTTTAACTTCCGCATTGCCATAGAAATTGTCTTCATATTGAAACTAAGGATTCAAATAATATGCAGCAGCGTGCAAATATCGATGCAACTGATTATCCCACTTAGCATCTATTATGCTCCATATCTCTTTATAGGCCCCCTCCTCATTATCCAGATTTTTTGCAATCTCTTCTTTTGCATTGTCCATGGCACCATATAAAAATCACATTCCCGGCATCTTCTCTGAATCTGCCATCCTCAATACATCTACTAGAGGTTTTGTAGTCTTAATTGCATATCCCACGCTACCTCAAAAATTTCTATCACTCAGTATGATTTTTCTCGCCTCCTTATCTTCAGGTTTTTTTGCCCAAGCACAAGTTGCCCACTCCCTAGATGTAAACATAGCCTCCAAAGGCTGTCTCAAACTATGCATACTCTGCAAAGTTAAATAAGCAGTGGCAAATCTAGTGGCGGCTGGCCGAACAAGGTCTTTATTAGTGTTTGCCCTCATCAATGCCAAGACCCATCCATGATTATATATGAAGTTGCTTACCTACATAATGACGTGCATTAAAAAATAATAATAATTCAAGTATTCATTGAATGCGCGGCAAAACATTTTCAAATTATAATAGTAGTAATTACCTTCTTTGCCTTTGTCAAAGTATTTTTATGTTGAGGCAACTCTCCAAGCTTCTCAAGCATCAAATCAATGCAATGCGCGGCACACGGTGTCCACCATATCCGTGGCCTCTTCTCCATTAACATCCTTCCCGCCGCCTTATAATTAGATGCATTGTCCGTGACTACTTGAATGACAAGGTCTTCTCCCACTTCCTCAACAACCTCATCAAGTAGTTTAAACATTAAAGTAGCATCTTTAATTGCATCAGATGCATCAACAGATTTCAAAAATACAGTTCCATGGGGGTTGTTTACAAGAAAGTTTATTAGCTGTCTTCCTCTAATATCTTTCCAACCATCCGACAAGATTGACATCCCCGTATGTGCCCAAGTCTTTTTTACCTCCTCCACAAAGGCCTTTGTAGTCTTCTCTTCCTCTTTTAATATCCAAGAGCTAAGCTCGTATGGGGTAGGGGGTTTCAAAGCACGACCATAGTTCCCAATAGATCGACACATTTATAAATGAAGGACTATCAGCAACATTGAAGGGAATCCCGTTTTCAAAGAAGAATCGTCCTATATCAAGACAGACTGCATTACGAGCCTCCTTTGAAAATACGGTACGTCTTGTAGTAGCATCATCATCACCAGCATCAATATCCACAACAAATCTGTTCATGGGTCCCCGAACTCCCCTCTCGGAGGCACTACCCACGCTTGAACCTCCTATTCCCAAGGATGGATGACTATCATAATAAGACCCACTTTGTATTTTTTCAGCTTCATCTCTTTGTCTTTCCTCCTTGGAATCCAAATTTTTCTTCATATATGAAGCAATCTCTTCCTTCACTTCGCTTGGTACTTTTTTGCAAGCCTCGACGTTACTATGATTTCCCACAAGATGATTTTTTAAGCTTGTAAGCCCTCCTTTGCAAATTTTCTTACAAAAATTGCATTCCACATATAAATGAGCTTTATTAACTCCAGGGACTGCGGTGCCATATTTCCATGCAGGATCTTTCTTACCCATAATCTTAATTCACTGTAATAATAAAAGCAATTGTTATTGACAGTCTAAAAAATCACTATAAGTCTATAGTTGTAAATAATAATTGTTATACACTGTAAACTATAATTGTTATACACTATAATTGTAAACTATAAGTCTATAATTACTAATACAGAACTCAGTCGCTACAATTAAAACTAAAACAATTAAAACTAACACAGAACCCAGTCGCTACAAGAAAGAACCTCAAGAAAGAACTCAGTCACTACTCAGTCGGCGTCTCGACTACAAGAAAGACAAGAGGAGAAGAGGAACTCAGACCCTCGATCGAAGGAGAACTGTCAGTCGCTACAAGAAAGAGACGAACTGTCAGTCGCGAGGAGAAGGACAATTGTCAGACGCGAGGAGAAGATGCACTGTCAGTCGCGACTTGCGAGGAGAACTCAGACCCTCGATCGAAGGAGAAAGAGAAGTCTCGCAAAGCAGAAGCCCAGAAGTAGAAGTCTCGCGACTCTCGATCGAAGGAGAAGAAGAAGCCCAGGCAGTCTCACGTTCAATAAGGTAAGTTCTGAAAAGTCGATCTGATATTAGGTCTTTTTTTATGCGAAAACAAGGCGTACGCCTCGCGACGCCTCAAGGCGCGACGCCACGAGGCGCAGGCTTCGACAAATAATGGCGTGCTTTCTGCTTAGTCCAGATAAGGCGTAAGCCTCGCAATCCTTTTCGGTCGCCTCGCTACGAGGCGCGCCTCGAGGCGTACGCCTCGAGCGCTATTTCGAACATTGAGTGTTGGTGTTGGTGGTGGTTTGAGTAGTGTTTTGGATATGTCTCTCCTAATTGTGCTTATCCTCATGATTCAATATTCACTGAGATTTGGGCTCAAAGTCATGCAGGTTTGCAACGTTGCTTGGTCAGTTTGATATGCAGAAGTTTGTCTCCTCTATGAAAGAGAATAAATCAATGCAACCATCTGAATCCTCTTTGCTGGAAAGCATGGGAAGACATCTTCGCGATAAATCCTTATATGCACTTAGTTTCTGCTCGGAGATGCTGATAACACCTGATGACACCGTGCTTTTTAGCCTAGAATCCTATGCCGATGAAAAGACTCCTCGAAAAAAAGCAGTGCTTCATCACAAGGCAAGTGTGTACTACCTATCTAGTTATATTATATGCATAGTGCTAGTTAAGGATACCTGCATATGTTAGGTTCAACTTTCCTTAGTTTTATGTAGTATAAATGCTCTCAGTTCACTTATCAATGAGATATTTGCTCAATTTGCAAGTTATTCAAAACTGGTAGGAAAAAATTCCTTTCATATAAAGGAGTTTTCTTTTTACCTACTCCATCAGTGTGTTACATATGATGCCTTTTTCTTTGCGTCTTTTTTAGTTTAGGTTATGAACACTGTTCTTCTATCCTGCTCCTGTGGCTATCTTTACGCCGTCTTTAGTAGCTTTAATCCTGTAGTTCTGGGAAGTTTAATGTTGCTCATGCCTGTTGGTAAATATGATTTGATTTCTCTGTGGTTGATCCTGCAAATAAGTTTTTCATTGAGCATTAAATATTGTCTTGCAGTTTCCACATCACAATCTTACTGTGGAGGCAGCTTCACCAGGACTCTTTATTGACCAACATGGTACTTACTGGGATGTACCTTTCACAATGGCAGTTGATTTGGCGTCAGTTGCTTCTGATACTGGCCCAAGTTACCATATATGCATCGACCAAAACACAGGTCCACCCAAGAAATTTGAAGACCACCAGAACAGCGAAGAAGCTGCAAATATTCTACCCAGTTTGTCTGCCAAAAGTGCATTTTCCTATAAGAAAAATATCGACATATGGAGAAGTAAAGCACCAAAAATGAAATTGGTGCAGCCATATGATGTATTCCTTTCTAATCCTCATATTTCAGTGTCAGGGATCCTTGGTAAGACATACATAACACCCAAATTCTACTTTTGCACGATCAAAGCAACTTAGACATATATTGTGCATTTTCAGTGACTTAATTGAAGGCAAAATCTTCTGTATCATGTAAATTTTAGACAGTAAGCATACTTATTTATCTACTTGAAAGGAAAACAATTTTAGTACTTCAAAATTTGAAGTAAATGCAATGTTCTCTTCACTGAATGAAGATCAGGGAGCAGCAAATCTCTTTATTGTGAAAACTTGTGTGAGTGCATGAAAAGATAAGATATGAAGAGCATAGAACCTGGCTTAAGTGTCCTCATTGGCTTGCCTACAAACTTGCATTAGCTTGATGAATTTCCTTGTATGAGGAAAGAGGTGAGAACATAAGTTCATCAATTGCGATAACCTACAGTATAGAGTTACTGGGAGGGTCTTTGTGTAAGAATGTTTGGCACATGATTGTTACTAAAGTCATAACCACAAGTTGGCAGTACATATACACACGTGACAATCAATTTTCATACATTACGGATTATCATTGAAGTTTGCTATTTACTTTTAAATTCATTTTTGTTTCCACTTTCCTGATTTTTGCAGCTCTGTTTATTTCCACATATCAGGTGCTGTTGTTAGCGCCTCTCTGGGAGATAATTTAGCTGGAGCAGAAATAGACCGTGATACTCTGGGCTTCAAACATTTCAAACTTAATGCCCAAGGAGCAAAATTTGGCGTTTTAGCTGATATTTTTGCATCTGTGTCAGTTTCCGCACATCATGGAAACTTCCAAAGGCTGTTCCTAGATCTTACCCGGTTATGTGCCCGTCTGGATTTTCCTTCTGGTTCAAAATTTGTTTCAGGTGTAACTTGTTTGGCAAATGATCTTTACAGTTCTCAAGCACCAAGTATGGAAGTAGTTCAGGCAATTTGTCCCAATGCCACCTTTTCTTTTCAGCAGCAGGTGCTTTCTCGATCTCCCCCCCCCCCCCAAGTTTGTATCTTTGATCGATACTGATATTAAGCTAATTTTAATAAAACTGGAGAGAGAATACAATAGGATAGTTTTTTGAACTTTTTGTATTGATCATGTAATTAATCCTTCTTTAAGTTCATCTAAAACTGAATTATCCGTGAAAAAGGAATTATATTTGAAAATGTTTATATGTTTATGACTTACCTACAAAAAATTGACTTGAACGTTTATGGTTGTTGCAGTACCCTGATCTAAACATACTTATTATTTTTGTAAATGTTGCAAGTGAACTGCAGTATTGTGCTCTTCTTTAATCATGGTTTTGCAATCTACTAATAGGGAAAATTTCTGTAGTTAATAGTAAAGGTGATAGTAGTTCAATATTTTGAGTGTCAAAGTAGTGTGTATAGGTCTTTTGAATTCAGGAATAAGGTGGCATGTTGTGCTTTGGTTCAGCAACTCTTGTTGTATTTAAGCTTTTAAAATTTTCCAACCCCTAGAGTCTTCTTAACTTTCGGTTGGTCTTTTCTTATGATGTTTGATGAAATTTTGATAATCTGGTATTTCTTTTTCTGCAGTAAATTTAATTTGACTTCATCCTTTCTTTGGGACCATTTATAATATTTTTAATGTACTTGTTGCAGATTGCTGGGCCTTTTAGTTTTAGAGTGGATTCAGGAGTATCTCTTAATTTAAAGAACAAAGACTGGTCTATGAGTGCGAAGGATCCTATATTTGCCATTGAATATGCATTGCAAGTTCTTGGATCGGCTAAGGCTGTTGCCTGGTATTCCCCAAACCAGAGAGAATTCATGATAGAGCTTCGCTTTTTTGAGAAATAAACCACAATCTCTGGTTTTGTGAATCATTACAATTTTTATACTTCTTTTTCTTCTTTCGCATGTTAATTTTTTCATGTTTTATTGCCGTTTTTATTGAGGAATTCATCTTCCTTATTGCATGATGCAATAAAGCTTTTACTACAGTAGGTGGGGGTATGTGAACTGCAAATGCTAAAAGTTCTAGTGTTCTACAACTAAAATTATTTAGACTTTTATGTTCAAGACACATTACTATACCCCTTTTAAGTACTTTATCCTATATCAGACAAATTTGCGCTCAATATATTAAAAAAATTCTTCTTATTGCATGAGATGATAATATCAAGCATGATAAAATCTTTTGGCATATCCTGGTTGAAAATGTGTTTGGCAGTTGATTCCAGCAGCTAATCTCTTAGCTGAACTGATGATGTATGCTTTTTTCAACTTGAATGAGAAGATCATAAATGCATCGCTTCATGACTACGCAATTTGTCACTTTACATCAACATCACTTGCACAGTGATAGCGAACTGCAGTAGAAATGGTGACAAAGAACACTTTCGATCCGAATTACAATACAGAGACAAATTATATCTATGCAAATTGACAACTTAAAAGGGTTAGACCTATGCAATTGCCATACCCAAAGATAAAAAAACTTGTCAATTTCTAATAATCTTTCAGAAATATAACGAATCCAAATGAATTTCTTTCTATTTCCAGGTCTATTGCCAATAGATTTGTCAAAAACATGGCAGCTTACATTTTCTTATACTATGATGTCTACCAAAACTGGTTGCCGGACAGCCCGTTGGAAGGTGTAAATGTTTTGCATTGTACTTGATGTTTACAAGACACAAACCATGAGGTGGAGCAGAGAGGGCATACTTTGCAAGCTCTTTGCGTTCACGAGATGCCAAAATCATGGGAACAATATTAGGTGGAATTCCTTCCCTTCCTATCTGAAGCAACAGGGCAACCTGTAATGGAAAAATCCAGAACACGTCACATATCTTTCACAGGCCTAACACACTTTGGCTATGGAAGTTCAATAAAGAAACATGATGTGATAGCTTGAAAAATTGAAGTAAAAATGGAGAACAAGACAACGAAATGCATGAAGTCGAACAAATTACTGAATCTGAACTAGGCCTGGAAGATGAGAAAATTATATACCATGTTTCGAACTTGTCTATATAGGAAACCAGAGCCTTCAACTTCAAGCTGTAAAAGAGGTCCCTAAACAACATACAATCAGCCATCAGGTTCCTCCACTTGATAAAATTTGAGAATATTAAAGAGCAAAGTAGGGGTCAGAACTGAATTCAAAAGGTGCTCAATCATCTAAGAAAAGTTCAAATTGTTTTTCCTAGATAATTACCATTTCAGTTACATCAAAGCGGAGTATATTCTTCACAGGATCCGGTGAATAACTAGTGCGTGATGCATTCACAAAAGCAGAGAAATCATGCTTCCCTACAAAATAATTTGCAGCTTCCCTTATGGCAGCAGTGTTGAGCTTATAAATACTATGGTAAGCATACTGGCGCTGAAATGGATCCATAACCGCGTCGTTATATATCTTGTAGTTATAAATCTTGCTCATCACTGAAAAACGAGCATGAAATTCAGGCACTGCTGCACTAATTTCTCTAACTTGGATATCAGGAGGGAGAAGACCATTTAGAGCTGCATGAACGCTTTCCAGGCTATCATAATTGAAAGGTGTGACGAAGTGCGCCACCTGAAATCTGAAATCACTTCTAAGTCCATTTTATTGATATAAAGTTGTTCAACTACAGCCTGTTTGTAAGTTTTATTATTGAGGGAGGGGAGGGGAAGTGAAATGAAATGGGAGGGGAGGGGAGTGAAGGGAAGGGAAGGGAAGCCACACCTGACCCCAGGCATGAACTCCTGTATCCGTCCTACTTGCACCAACTAAACAAAGATCCTTCCGCTCAAGTTTTGTAACTCGAGTTAAGGCTTGCTCCACAATGCACTGTATGGTTGGGGGTGACGCCTGATACTGCCAACCTACAGGAAGAATATTACAACACTTGGGACAACAGAAAACACAAGAAAATAAAAAGAAAGAATAGGTTGTAGCATGCCATTAGGAAATAGAAGGGGAAACATGAAAGCAAGATAAAAAGGCAGAGCTATAGTTAATACTACCCTCGAGATCACATCTCAAAGAACCCCAAATCTCGAATATAGAATGCATAGAACGTAACTTAAAAAAATAAAAACTCAGCATCCCACAGTCAAAAAATTTTCCTCTTCAACTGACAGTTTTGAGCATTAAATGTTGGAAATTGGCTAATAACATTACCAAATGAGAAGCATTAAAGCAATGTTAAGGTTTTTGAGTAAAACTAGGCCAAGTCTAAGCAAGCTATGCAGATAAGATCGATAACACTCTACACATAACAAACCACCTTATCTTACCACATTTCAAATATATAAAACAAACAACATTATATTCACCTTTTCCCCCTTCGTGAAAGATGATGTATTCGGAAATTATTATTATTATTATAGAGTGAAGTACAACGTTTTGAACACATAGTATAACACCACGATCCAGTCAGAAAATTTCCCAAATCTTTTACTACTTGTTGACAAAGTGTAAGCTGTACGAATCAAGATAATTTAAAATTATGAACATACACGCCTCTCATCAATCATGATTACTTATTAAATCGTTCCACAATATATATCGTCATACACAAAGCGAGAAAAAGAAAAACCTGAAAACCGAGTGCCTTGGTAAGCTATAACCAATCGCCATTTATAACCCGGAACAGTAAGCTCTTTGCCGCCATCATCTCCGTCTTCAGAATTCTGCTTAATTTGCAGTTTAGATATATACATATATATATATATATACATACATACATACATACATACATACCTACAAATAAGTGTAGAGAGAGAAAGTTAGATACCGAAAATTTAATATGGTTTGAAGAGAGAGATGGAGTTTGCGGATTAATCAAAGGAGTGGGCAGGGGAACGATCGACGGAGTGGAACACAGCATCTCTCTCTCTAGTCTCTGCTGAGACTGAGAGGATAGATAGGACTTGGGATGGGAGACCAAAAAAAAAAAAAAAAATACTACAAGAAATTTGTCTTAGAATTCAAAATTGTTCTAATATACATACATATATACTCCTCCAATTTCAATTTATAACATTTTATTTTCAGAGGTCAATTTTAAATTTTAAATTATTTATTAAAAATTTAAAATAATAAATTTTGTAATATTTAATGCTTTTTATATAATTTAAAATATTAATTGTTGTACCGATTAAAATGAATTGAATTTATGTTAATTTTAAATTTAAAAATATTTTAAACTAATTTTAAAAGTTACTCCTAATAAACAACAAATGTTATACTTACTAGTATTTTTAGATAATTTATATTTATAAAAACTACAATGATTTATATATATATATATATATATATATATATATATATATATATTAATTTAAAATTTTATGGCTTAGGAAGTTGACTTGAAAAAGCCAAATAAACTCTAGTTATATATTTAACAATCATATATCATTTAATAAATTATTCTCCTCCTAATTTAATTTTATTAATTACTATCAAAGTACTTTTTAAACCTATAATTTAACTATAACTAAAACACTATTTATGATCATAAAAAAACTTTAAAATAACTTGTTATTTTAGAACAATTTGAATTAATATATATAACATAAATGACAAAAGTATTATTGTGACGCTCCCAAAATTAGGTATACATCACCCATCTTGGGTCGTCAGATACATGGTACAGAATTTAAATACAACTTAATAATACAACTGTCGTGTACAATATGACAAAACATAAACTGTGAGTTTGAGTACAAATATTGTCTACTAGAGAGTATCCATACTCAAAAGGAGTCCTCATTACATTTATTAACACACTATTACATAGAATAATGAGGACTACTAACTAATACTATCATTCGGACCATCACTCCGTTCCCCGACTTGCCCCAGCTACGTTCTCATTTCCTGAAGAGAACAGTGAAAGAAAGGGTGAGCTCAACTAGCCCAGTAAGAAATATTATGACTAAGATAATGCAGAATAAATTATCATTAGCCTTCAACAATGTTAAACTGATAAAATATAATAGACATCAAGTTTAACTGCAGCGGAACAAGCAATCCATTAAAAGAGTCAAGTAGAAAATAAACTCTACTATCTTTTATGATTTAAAAGGTTTTTCAACAATGTTATCGCTGGGACTCAGCTTAATAAAATAATCCACATCATCGAATCACCCCTGCACTACGGCCAAGGATATTCATGTATTCATTAATGGTCATGATCATGCCAACAACTGTCCATCAATACACTACGGGCCAATGAGGACTTTTACCACATCATTTGTAACATTACAGTCATGATTATACCGAATAATCCCTACTCATAATCATACCAAGTCCATCTATGCACTACAGGCCACAGATGACTTTCAATATTTTATAAACATTAGGATGATGACAATGATATAAGAATTCAATAAAACAAGTTCAAGAATTAATTTATCCAAGAATTAACAACGTCCAAATTGTCAACATGATACTGCTTTGTGGAGTAAAATTCAAGAATGCTTAAAAGAATATTTTCATGAAAAAGATACTGGATGAACCGCAATTATCAAGGATATTCCACTAATTTAATGGAGTATAGAAGTCAAAATTTAACCAACTGAGTATAATAAAGAATGGAATAACAACAGAAATCACCCGGCATGCGATAGACCGCATAGACAGGTTATTCCAACAGAATAATAAATAATGGAACCAGGTCCGGCATAAACGCACGGACAGGATATTCCGACAGAATAATAAATAATGGAACCAGGTCCGGTGTAAAACACACAGACAGGATGACAACAGGTCCGGTGTAAAACACACAGACAGGATGTTCCAACAGAATAATAATAAAAACGGAACCAGGTTCGGTGTAAAACACACAGACAGGATGTTCCAACAGAATAATAGAAGAATGTCACCAAGTATAGAGTAGACCGCGTATACATGTTATTCCAACAGAATAATAAGAAATGGAATAACAACAGTTCTCTTCATGAATAAGAAAGAATAACACCCCTTACCGTTTTAAAGAAGAACTGAAATAAGGAAGTAGTTAAGTAGCAGAATACTTTTCTTTTCTCTCTCTATAGTTTCTCTCTCTAGAGTTCAGTGAATTCGTAAGAAATAATGAAGGAATGAGCTGCTATTTATAGAAAAATGGAATGCATAGTAACTAATCCATGAACGGTCCATATTGATTACTTTAATCTGACGGTCCATATTTAAAGAAAAATCTTTTAAATAAAATATAATATATTCTATTTACAGAATAACTTTAATAAAGTATTCTGTTTTATATAAAAAGATGTTTCTATTTTATTACGTTAATAATACGAATAAAACAAAACTTCATTATCGCTAAATAATTCATATTATTAAATGACAATAATTGAATCAAACTGAGTGACTTCTCACATAAGCATTAATAATCAATATCGTGTGTTACTATGCAACCACACGTATTACTGTACTTTTACTACCGAGTAGTTTAACAGTATCAATAGTAAAACTTCCGTCGTTATTTTTAATAAAATATTTTTGTCGTTTTCTCAATCCGACAATAATTCTGTTGTGGGGTCCACCAATGATTGTGTCGTTATACGAATATTCCCTGTTAAAACGAATATTCTCCGACCAATCGAATATTATATAACAACGTGTGTACTTTGTAAAATTTATAAATACTACCTACAACTATAACATTATATCAAATTTACTCCATAATATTCAAAAATAATATTTATATAAAAATTCATCTTTATTTATAAAAGTTGGGGTCTTACAACCTCCCCTTCTTATGAAATTTCGCCCTCGAAATTAGGGTACGTACCTGGTATGTCGAAGAGGTAAGGATACCTTGATTTCATTTCAGATTCTAACTCCCAAGTCATTTCCTCAACATCGTGATTTCTCCACAAAACTTTGACTTGAGGTATAACCTTGGAACGTAGAATATGTTCCTTATTATCCAAGATTTGAACAGGAACTTCTTCATACATCAAATCCTCCGCTATTTCGTCCGGTTCTAACTCAATAATGTGGTTCGGGTCTTCCACATATTTACGTAACATGGATATGTGAAAAATATTATGAACACGAGATATACTTGGCGGTAAAGCGAGTCTATAAGCCACAGTTCCTACTCGATCGAGGATTAAAAATGGACCGATAAATCGAGGATTGATGAGCTTTCCTCTCTTTCCAAATCTCGTAACTCCTTTCCATGGAGCAACACGTAAGAACACATGATCTCTTATATCAAATTTCACGTCCTTTCGATGAAGATCAGCATAACTCTTTTGTCGATCTTGTGAGGTTTTTATACGTTGTCGGATCGTTTAAATCTTTTCTGTAGTCATACGTACCAACTCCGGTCCCAACAACGTTGCTTCACCCACCTCATCCCAGCATACTGGAGAACGACATTTTCTTCCATACAATGCTTCGAATGGAGCCATGCCAATACTTGTTTGATAACTGTTGTTGTAGGAAAACTCCACCAATGGTAAGAACTTGTCTCAACTTCCCTTAAAATCAAGGACACAGAGTCTTAATAGATCTTCAAGAGTTTAAATAGTCCTCTCTGATTGTCCATCCGTCTGAGGATGATATGCTGAACTAAATCGTAAATCCGTGCCCATAGCTTTTTGTAAACTAACCCAAAATAGTGAAGTGAATCTTGGGTCTCAATCAGAAACTATGGATACTAGCATACCATGCAGTTTTACAATCTCGTTTATGTACATACGAGCAAGACGTTCAAGTGCATAAGTTTCTCGTATCGGTAAGAAATGAGCAGACTTGGTCAATCTATCAACAATGACCCAAATCGTATCTATACCTTGAGAAACCTTAGGAAGACCGGTAACGAAATCCATGGTAATGTGCTCCCACTTCCATTCTGAAATTTCAAGTGGTTGCAATGGACCTTTTGGTACTTGATGCTCCGCTTTGACTCGTTGACAAGTTAGACACGTTGAGATAAACAGCGCTATCTCTCGCTTCATATTGCTCCACCAAAATGTATGACGAAGATTATGATACATTTTGGTACTCCTAGGATGGATTGCAAACGGTGTGTTGTGCGCCTCCATCATAATTTCATACTTTAAATCAGGGTTGTTAGGAACACAAAGTCTGGAGTTGACTCGAAGTATTCCTTCTTCATCGATTCTTGCTTCCGGCATAGCACCTTCTTGCACTTTCTTCCTCATACGCATCTGCTCTAGGTCTGTAGCTTGAGCAGTTTTAACTTTATCGATTAAAGTCGATTTTACTCGTATATTCGCCATCATCACATGGGTCCCTGGAGTCTTTAACTCTATCTTCATCCTTTGCAAATCATACAAAATGGGCCTTTGTGTTGACAATATCGCACTCGTTCTTGCATATGATCTTCTACTCAATGCGTCAGCTACCACTAGGACTGATCATTCGGTTATAACCGAACCGAATAGGCTATTCGGTTATAACCGAAAATCGAAATTTGTTCATTTTTGATATCCGAACAAATAACCGAATTACCCATTAACCGAATAACCGAATTACCGAATAATCGAATTTACAATTCGGTTATTCGGGTAATAACCGAAATTAAGAGATATATTTACAAGTTGATTTTATTTACCTGTCAAAATTAGAAAACAAAAAATGGAAAAAACTCATATCATTTTTAAGCCCCTATCCGCAGCAGCAATACCAAGAGCCAAGAACTCATATCATCTCACTTTTAAGTACTCCACACCTACATACATAATAAGCCAGATGATGGTGTTTACAATGATATTGAAGCTACTCCTGTGGGTTTTGCTACTATTCAGATGCACAAATTCTTCATCACATCCCAACAGCTCTAATGGGTTGGCGGTAACTAGTTTTGAAGAAGCCAACGGGCAATGGGTTAAGCAAATGGGCTCATTCAATCACTCCCTCCTCTTCCAGAAAGCAAAAACCAAGTTCAAGCCATGCTTAAAACTCGAAGTACATAAAAACCCAAGAAAAGGGGGCGATAATGCATCAATGTGCAAATGGAATAAACCAAGTTCTCACACATTAGAATTTGTTAATAAAAGACTAGTAAACTGCAGATATACATACCACCTAATACTACCGTGCTTATTCAACTAGAGTTGCAACAAGATTCAGAATCACTACTGCTATAACTATCAATATATTCTGATACATGTAG
This sequence comes from Panax notoginseng, assembly GCA_016801055.1. Classification (NCBI taxonomy): domain Eukaryota; kingdom Viridiplantae; phylum Streptophyta; class Magnoliopsida; order Apiales; family Araliaceae; genus Panax; species Panax notoginseng. Next base: position 18,506,540 of record CM029022.1, read on the forward strand.
TTGGGGCTAAATTGAGTATAGTATAATCATCTTTAAAATTGTCAAAACGAAATCAAACGAAATTCTGCACAAATCAAACGAAATGACAAAACGTCAAAACATAAATCAAAACGAAATCAAACGAAATTCGTCACAAAATCAAATGAAATTCGTCACAGATACCAAACCCGAATGACTGAGATTTGGGGGACAACGAGGAGGCTAGAGAGTAGAGAGGCCCAAGGCATCGGATTATGGAGGAGTAATCTGGTGCGATTCGTGGGATCTGAAGTCGCTGCCTCGCTGGTGGTCTCCCTCTGTAACGACGGCGTCGCCCTCTGTAACGACGGCGAGAGATCGAAAGGCCAAAGCGGAAGTGACCACCCTCTAGCCTCTGTAACGACGGCGTCGACTGAGACTGAGAGAGTTGGAGACTGAGAGAGTTTGGAGACGGCGAGAGTTCGACTGAGACTGAGAGAGTTGGAGACTGAGAGAGTTTGGAGACTTTGATAGAGCTAAGTGAGGTTGGGCTAGTGGGATGAGTACTACTGTACTAGTGTGCTACTGCTAAGTCAAGATTAGAGGAGTCACTGAGTCAGTCAAGAGTCATACTCATATTAGTAAAGTAAAAATGATTTTTATTCGGTTATTCGGTTTAACCGAATAACTCAAAAATGATACCCGTACAAGCTAACCGAAAACCGTAAAATAATTCGGATATAACCAAAATATTAAAAATAACCGAATTTTTAGAAAATTTTGGTTATATTATTTCGGTTCGGTTCGGTAATTCGGTTATACCCGTTTTTTGCTCAGTCCTAGCTACCACGTTCGCTTTTTCAGGATGGAATTGAATGGTATGATCATAATCTTTCAACAGTTCAGGCCAACGTCGTTGTCGCATGTTGAGTTCCTTTTGAGTGAAGAAATATTTGAGGCTTTTATGATCCGTAAAGATCTCCACCTTCTACCCATACAAATAATGCCTCCAAATTTTAAGTGCAAAGACAACAGCTGCCAACTCTAAATCATGAGTAGGATAATTCATCTCATATTTCTTGAGTTGTCTTGATGCATAGGCTATGACTTTTCCATGTTGCATGAGAACGCATCCCAACCCTTTGCTCGAAGCATCACTGTAGATGATAAATCCCTCCGAGCCAGATGGTATTGTTAGAACAGGTGTTGAAATGAGTCTCCTCTTGAGTTCTTGAAAACTCTTCTCACATTCTTCGCTCCAACCGAACTTTGTATCTTTCCGAGTCAGCTGAGTTAATGGAGTAGCGATTCGAGAAAATCCTTCCACGAATCTCCGATAATAACCAGCTAAACCAAGAAAGCTATGTACTTTGGTCACTGATTTAGGTTGCTCCCAGCTTTGAATAGCTTCAATCTTTGCCGGGTCAACAGATATTCCATGTCTTGATACCACGTGCCCAAGGAATGCTACTTCCTCAAGCCAGAACTCGCATTTCTTCCACTTGGCATAAAATTTGTATTCACGAAGCTTTTGGAGTACCAGCCTCAAGTGTTGCTCATGATCTTCATGACTTTTGGAATAAATAAGGATGTCATCAATAAAGACGACCACAAAGTGATCCAAATATTCCTTAAATACCCGGTTCATCATATCCATGAAGGCAGCAGGAGCATTAGTCAATCCAAAGGACATGACTAGGAATTCATAATGCCCGTACCGAGTTCTGAAAGCCGTATTTGGAATATCCTAAGTTCTAACCTTCAGCTGATGATATCCAGAACGAAGATCGATCTTTGAAAAGAATTGTGCTCCTTGCAACTGGTCAAACAGGTCATCAATACGTGGCAATGGATACCTGTTTTTGATGGTGACATGATTCAACTCCCGATAATCAATACAAAGTCGCATACTTCCATCTTTTTTCTTCACGAATAGAACAGGAGCACCCCAAGGAGAAGTACTAGGACGAATAAAGCCAATGTCTAACAATTCTTGCAGTTGATCTTTAACTCCTGAAGTTCAATAGGAGCCATTCGATATGGGACTTTGGAAATGGGTTTTGTACCGGGTTCAAGGTCGATACAAAATTCAATTTCACGCTCTGGGGGTAGGCCAGGAAGTTCTTCAGGAAATACGTCAGGGAATTTATTAACAATAGAAATATCATTCAAAACTAACGTATTTTTGTTTAGATCCGTGACATGAGCTAAAAAAGCTTGACATCCGTTTTTCAATAAATGAATAGCTTTATGGCTTGAGACGACAGCGATTGATTTTAATGGTTTGGTTGCTTGAATTCGCATAATAGGTCAATTAGGAATATGAAAGCTAACAACCTTACGAAAACAATCAATTTTTGCATGATGAGTAGTTAACCAATCAATCCCTAGAATCACGTCAAATGCAAGTATTTTTAATAAAATCAGATCGACAGGTAATGTGTGGGTACCAACTTGAACCAAACAAGACTTATAAACCGTGGATGTAATGAAGGTTTCTCCCAATGGAGTTTCAACAGATAAGTCAAAGTCTAATTTCTCCGGAGTCAAATTTAATCGATGAGCGCAAGTAGGAGAAATAAAAGAATGGGTAGAACCGGTATCAAATCAAGTATAGACTTCGTTAGAGTTTATAATAAGCTTACCCGTGATGACCTCATTCGGGTTCCTTGCTCTCTGGGAGTTCACAACAAACGCTCTCCCTTGCACTACCGATTTTGACTTTTCTAGGACGGCCTTTGGTGTCTCCATCTTGGCTGAACTTGTTTTTGGTAAACGACAAAATCGAGCTAAATGACATTTTCTTCCACAATTATAACATGCTTTAGATGGCATCGCGCAGTTTGGACTGATATGCCTCTCCCCTCCGTATTTGAAACATATGATAGGTGGTCGTTCTCCTTCCTTAACAACGGGTGCTGGTGCTGACGTCTTTCCATCATTGTTGAATCTCCTCTTCTTGAAATGATCATTTTTATTGTTTTGGCCCTGATTACCACCGAAGTGGTTACCATTTCTGGCCTGTTGATTCCCTCCACGCTTGTTGTCACCGCTTCGATGCCTGCTCTCACTAGCATTATCATTTTGCCGACTGCTCTCTTTTGGTTGCGTTGACTCGTTATCATGCTCCACTAACTGAGCCCTATTCACAACATCTGAATACAAACACAGTTTATGAGAAATAAGATGTTGACGTATCTCAGGTTTCAAACCTGACAAAAATATTCGCGTCATTCGCTGTTCATTATCCACCAAGTGGGACGCAAACCAGGACAACTCAGCAAATTTATCCTCATACTGCGACACGGTCATATTATTCTGCTCTAATTTGATGAACTCCACCTCTTTCATGTGACGAACACTTTCGAGAAAGTATTTGTCATTGAACAGCTCTTGGAACTTCTCCCAAGACATCTTCAGTGCGGCATGTTGAGTACGCTTAATCGATTCCCACCAGTAATCTGCCTCTCCTCGCAACATAAAGGCGGCAAAGGGAACATTTTGCTCCTCGGAGCATCCCAGGACATCTAATATTTTGGTGATCTGCTTTATCCATGTTTCCGCTATAAGTGGTTTTGGCTCTCCCTTAAACTCCGGTGATCCCAGCTCCTTGAACTGTTTAGCGGTGACCGTCCGAGAGTTTTCAGTGTTTCCACCTATATTTTGGACAGGAGCCGATCTCGCCTGCTGTTGCATGAACTGCATAAAGCTTCTGAACATTCCATCATTCATCATTTGGTCAGTATTGTTGTTTGCATGAGGATTGTCGCCTTGCTGATCCACATTATCCCGATTATTGATATGTGGTGAATCCACAGTCGCCTGTGCTCCATTGCTATTCTCAACATTCTCGAATGCCATTTTCAGATACTGTCACAAAATAAAAGTTAATTGATATGTCATATATTATCCTTATATTCTGACCGACCAATTAAATACCATGCAAATAAACTTAGGTAAGTCATACTAGATAAAGAATTTCCCGTCTCTCCCCTCCTAGTTCTATTCTCACATCTTAGCCAGGGATCATATCCCTAAGCTCTGATACCAACTGTGACGCCCCCAAAATTAGGTATACATCACCCATCTTGGGTCGTCAGATACATGGTACAGAATTTAAATACAACTTAATAATACAATTGTCGTGTACAATATGACAAAACATAAACTGTGAGTTTGAATACAAATATTGTCTACTAGAGAGTATCCATACTCAAAAGGAGTCCTCAATACATTTATTAACACACTATTACATAGAATAATGAGGACTACTAACTAATATTATCATTCGGACCATCACTCCGTTCCTCGACTTGCCCCAGCTACGTTCTCATTTCCTGAAGAGAACAGTGAAAGAAAGGGTGAGCTCAACTAGCCCAGTAAGAAATATTATGACTAAGATAATGCAGAATAAATTATCATTAGCCTTCAACAATGTTAAACTGATAAAATATAATAGACATTCGTAAGAATTCAGTGAATTCGTAAGAAATAATGAAGGAATGAGCTGCTATTTATCGAAAAATGGAATGTATAGTAACTAATCCATGAACGGTCCAGATTGATTACTTTAATCTGACGGTCCATATTTAAAGAAAAATCTTTTAAATAAAATATAATATATTCTATTTATAGAATAACTTTAATAAAGTATTCTATTTTGTATAAAAAGATGTTTCTGTTTTATTACGTTAATAATACGAATAAAACAAAACTTCATTATCGCTAAATAATTCATATTATTAACTGACAATAATTGAATCAAACTGAGTGACTACTCACATAAGCATTAATAATCAATACCGCGTGTTACTATGCAACCACACGTATTACTGTACTTTTACTACCGAGTAGTTTAACAGTATCAATGGTAGAACTTCCGCCGTTATTTTTAATAAAATATTTTTGTCGTTTTCTCAATCCGACAATAATTCCGTTGTGGAGTCCACCAATGATTGTGCCGTTGTACGAATATACCATGTTAAAACGAATATTCCCCGACCAATCGAATATTATATAACAACTTGCGTACTTTGCAAAATTTATAAATACTACCTACAACTATAACATTATATCAAATTTACTCCATAATATTCTAAAATAATATTTATAGAAAAATTCATCTTTATTTATTAAAGTTGGGGTCTTAAAATTATAATATATCTTATAAAGAGATTAATTTATAAAAAGGCATAATGATAGTGTTTTATGAGTGCTTAGTATTTTATTTTTATTTTTAAAAAAAGACAAAACACATTTTTATTTTGTAAATAATATTATTTTTAATATTTTATTTGTTTTATATGATGTTTAAAAAAATGAATTTCACAAATTAACTTACTATTATTATTTGAATGATTACAATATTTGCTTTAAAAAATTAAATAAATATAAACCACATACAATTATCTACTATAATTAATATTATATTATTTTATGAACAATTTTTTTATTTATAAAATTGCTTTAGCTCATTAATCATACACTTTTAATCAAAGTTTGTAAACATTGTCGTATCAATAGTTAGTTAATTTGTGAAATTTAAAAAAACATTTCATAATCATTAAATATAAAATGAATAAGAACTATTTGAAAAATAAGCCCATGTGTCGCAGTTATATTTTTGGTCTTTGGTATAGGCTTATAATTTAACTATAACTTAAACACTTTTTAAAGCATCCCTAAATTTATTTTGAAATAATATAAAAAACTACTAATAAAATTCAGACTTAATAGGACTCATTTATTTATGTTGCATGAAGATTTTGGGTGATTCTTATAATTTTCTTCCAACCACAAAAAATCATGATGTAATAATATAAGATTTTCGTAATAAAAAATAAAATAAAACTAAATTATTTGCAATTAGTAAGTTAAGTTGTGAAATTAATATTTAATATTAGAAAATTAAATTTTTTATTGTCCTTCAAACTTTAATGTTAATTTATTATTCTCCAATATTTTTATTTTATAGTTCTTTAATTACTTAGTCATAAAATAAATTTTAACTTTAAAAACATGTTTAAAATAACTAAATATTAAAATATAGGAAAAATATTTTAATTACATAATAACTAATATAGGAAACAGTTCGTTAATTAATGTTAAAAATAATTATAACTTATATATTTTGATTTAACTTTAGTCAATTTTTAAAATTAAAAGTTATAATGGTAATTTATTACTTTGCAATAATTTTATTCCGAAACAACTATATAATAAAAATATAAATTAAATATTATGAGAAAATAATAATTAATATTAAAAGTGTAATATATATTACAAAATATAATAATGATTAAACTTTAATAATCTATACTTAATCAATGAACAAATATCATCTATATATAGTTATTAAAATTTAAGTTACCATTAAAAACAAAAAAAAAACATGATAATAGTTTATTAATTTGTAACAATTTTATGTCATAGAGAATTTCTTAAACACTTAAATTTAGGTTTTTAGGTTTCACTAGTTTAATTTTGAACTCTAAATAGCTATGTATAAATTCAAAAGATTGAAAATAAAAACTAAATATTAAATTTAAAAATTATATAAGATGGATATTAAATTAAAAACAAATAAATATATTACTAAAATTCAATTGTAAATCTTTGATAATTGCTTGTTTGAACAAAATTTATAGTCATTCTACGATAAATCAAATAAAAATTTAGAAAAATATTTTATAATTATTATCATTTTACAATAAATTCAATTAAAATTTGTAAAATTATTTTACAATCATTATATATATAAAATAAATAAAGAACGAAAAATAATTCCGTGCTCTTGCTTTGTTGCTTAATAAAAATATAAACCTCAACCTACAATTCTGCAAACAAATCAAACGTATTGGTATCCAAACTTGTATATCGTGCCCCGTGCGACTCCAAGCTTCTCCTCGTCTTTCTCTCACTTCAATCGACTGCAAAAGGGAATGGAAGAATGATAGAATATTTCTAATAATGGGAAATCTCTATTTCAACCTAAGATTCTGAGGTAACTTTCTGCTGCTTTTGCTTCCCCCCAAAACAAACATGTATAGGTTGTATTCTTGAATGACCATCTGAATTTGTGAACTTGTGGTGATTTGCCTTCAATATAATTGATATTTTATGGCGCCTCAATTGGTCTTATCCCTTTTCTTATGCTGGGTTTATTTGAAAATTAATTTTATGGCTTTAGGGTTTACTTGTACTGTGTTATGGCTTCTCTGTGGTTTCTGCTTCGAATTTGGAATATTTTTCCCTCTTAATTTGTGGAAGATTTAAACTTTATTGTTATTCAGTTAAATTGACAACACTCGCCTGCATGCTCCATTACATTTGGGAAATTCGCCAATGTAGGTTGAATTTGACGGGGTATCTGGTTTCTGATGACCCATTTCACGAACTAGTTTCATGTTAGCAATTTTCATTGATATGTATAGATTTTATGTTTGTAGATTTTTTAGTTAAAATTTTTTGTATCTTTTTTAAAGTTTTTACGGGCTGGATGGCAACTGAGAAAATTATAGCTGAGTTGTAGTTGAAATTTTGGGTTTTTGTTGTGCAATGATGGGAGACGTTGATGTGAATTTAGTTAGCACAGAGGCAATTAAAGTGTTAGTGTAAACCGAAATAAATGACACTCACTTAAACTCCTGTATAATCAATTGGTAAAAATATACCCAGGACAAGTGTAAAAGGTACACACATTACACATACAACACTCGAGAAAATGTCTCTCAGTTGCTCAATTTGGTATGTTGTATACACACTTTAAAATGCCTTGCTCACAGGCGCACAACAGTTGGTATGCGTTGCAAATCTAAACACATTAATACAATACACCCCCAAGATAATTACTAGAATCTCTTGCCAAATAACTCTTCACGTGGTCGTGAATTTCTCACACTACTTCACAAAAAATGGGTTTTGCCCCTATTTAATGTTTATAAGTCGGTTGGGGAGAGAGATAGTAAATAGTCTTGTTGCTCTTTTTCTCCCTCTCCAACTATAAAACAGTCCAAAGAGAACGTAGTAAAAGAAAACAGAAAGGATAGAGATAAATCAAGGGGAATGGTGAATGAGAGAAGATTGAGAATATTTGTCAAATCTTCAGCTCAAACTAAGGTTCTGATGCAATTTTCTTTCTCCTTTTCCAATCCCTAAATGAGAAAAACAAAAACAATTATCATCAAGTTCTATTGCTGTTGATCTTCTAAAATCTTGTTTTGGTGTGTCAACATTTGGGAACGATTTTGTCATTTGATTTATATTTTCTCTCGCCTTTTATTGTACTCTGTTGATTGTCGCATGTCTTCTAGGGTTTCATTTGCTTAGCTTCTCATTGTTCTTTTGTGATTTCTAATTTGATTTTATAACTTATGCTCTTATTGTGCTAGAGGACTAAACTTTACTGCTAATTCATGATTGTAGGGTGAAACTTCTTAAATTGGTTGCATAAGTTGGTTAAATTTGTTTCCTTTTTCCTAAACTTATGCTGGTTCAAAGATGGAGACAAAGAAAATTATAGCTATATGTCAGTCTGGGGGAAATTTTGAAATGGGGAAAGATGGGTCTTTGTCATACAGTGGTGGGGATGCCTATGCAGTAGATCTTGATCAGCAAACCCTGTTGAGTGATTTCAAGCAAGAACTGGCTGAAACATTCCAGTATAGTGCCGATGATATGTTAATCAAGTACTTCCTCCCTGGAAATAGAAAGACACTCATTACGATATCTAAAGACAAGGATCTCCAGAGAATGGTGAACTTCTATGGGGATTCTGATCAAGTGGAGGTGTTTATCATGACTGAGGAAGGCGCTGCTCGAAATGTTTCGAACATGCCTGCCAGTAGGTACTTACAATTGAGTCCTGCTTAATTCATATATTGTTAGTACTATCTACCGAATGTTTCTACTGCGCACAAATTTTTAAGATTCAGTTTTGTCCGCGATTTATCCACACCCGTAGTATCTTGATATGGCTTACTATAATTTCAAATCAACTGCTGAACATTAAAATAGTATACTGGAGGAAACACAAAATTAGTGAATAATACGTCGCAATATAATCATGCAGGTCGAGCAGGACAACTGTGTCAGAACCAGTGGCTCTTTCAGTTTCTCCAGTAAATATGACTCCAGCTGATAATACCATCGATATAGAAATGGACACACTCAACGAATGCACACTAGGTGGAACTCTTATCAATACCAATGATGAAAAGCATCGTAGAGCTGCAATGCAGTGGGAGAACACCATCACTGGTGTGGATCAAAGATTTTCTAGTTTTACTGAGTTTCGTGAAGCTCTGCATAAGTATTCAATTGCTCATGGATTTACTTACAAATACAAGAAGAATGACAGTCACCGTGTAACTGTCAAATGCAAATTAGAAGCTTGCCCATGGCGCATATACGCGTCGAGGTTAGCCACCACCCAGTTAATCTGTATTAAGAAAATGAGTTCAACACACACATGTGAAGGAGCTGCTGTAAAAGCTGGGTATCGTGCAACAAGGGGCTGGGTTGGAAGTATCATAAAGGAGAAGTTGAAACATTCTCCAAACTATAAGCCCAAGGATATTGCTAGTGACATGCACCGAGATTATGGGATTCGATTGAATTATTCCCAAGCATGGCGTGCGAAAGAAATTGCAAGGGAGCAGCTTCAGGGATCTTATAAAGAGGCATATAGTCAGCTACCTTTCTTCTGTGAGAAGATAATGGAAACTAATCCAGGTAGTCTTGCTACATTCACCACAAAGGAGGACTCAAGCTTCCATCGTCTATTTGTTTCGTTCCATGCCTCGATAGTTGGTTTTGAACAAGGTTGTCGGCCTCTGCTATTCCTTGACAGCACTCCTCTGAACTCAAAATACCAGGGTATGTTATTGGCTGCAACAGCTGTAGATGGAGATGATGGTATTTTTCCAGTGGCTTTTGCTGTCGTGGATGATGAGACTGATATAAACTGGCATTGGTTTTTATTAGAGCTGAAATCTGTAGTCTCAACGTCTCAACAAATTACATTTATAGCTGATTTTCAGAAGGGTTTAAGACAGTCGTTACATGAAATATTTGGTGGAGAGTGCTACCATGGATATTGTCTACGGTATCTTGCTGAGAAACTTAACAATGATTTAAAGGGTCAATTTTCACATGAAGCCAGGCGTCTCATGGTTCAAGATTTTTATGCAGCTGCATATGCACCAAAACTTGAGGCTTTCGAGCGGTGTACTGAAAGCGTAAAAGCTATATCGCCGGAAGCTTATGACTGGGTAATAGGTAGCGGGCCGGACCACTGGGCGAATGCATTTTTCAGCGGTGGAAGATATAATCATATGACTTCGAACTTTGGACAATCGTTTTACAGTTGGGTATCAGATGCAAATGACTTGCCAATAACTCAGATGGTTGATGTGTTGCGAGGTAAGTTGATGGAGTTGTTCTATACACGACGGGTTGATTCCAGTAAGTGGGAAACAAGGCTAACACCTTCCATGGAGGAAAAGCTGAATGATGAGACTTCCAAAGCACACTCACTTCCCGTGTCACTCTTACATGCAAACATATTTGAGGTTCAGGGTGAATCTGTTGATGTAGTTGACCTCGATAATTGGGACTGTAGCTGCAAAGGATGGCAGATTACTGGATTGCCTTGCTGCCATGCTATTGCTGTTATTCAATGTCTTGGTAGGAGTACATATGATTATTGCTCCAGATACTTCACAGCTGAGAGTTACTGCTTAACATATGCAGAGTCGATCCATCCAGTTCCTAATGTAGAGAGACCATTGACAAGTGAAATGACTGAGGCAGCAGTTATTATAACTCCTCCACCAACCAAGCGCGCACCAGGCAGGCCAAAGATGAAGCAGGCTGCAACACCAGAGATAATTAAACGCCAACTCCAGTGTAGCAAGTGCAAGGGCCTAGGTCACAACAAGAAGACATGCAGGTAGGTTGTCTTTGGAGAAGAATTTTCCATTTATATGTACATTTTTTTGACCACCTCATTGCACCTATAGTCTTTTATGGCATTTGAGATCTCCTTTATGCTCAATGTACTTTGTTACTTTTTATGTGCAACTGCTAAATGTATGCAGGTACGAATGTGTTTATATATTTTTACAAATTAATACTTCCTCCGTCATCAAAAGGATGACTTCATTTAGTGGGGTCCATTAGTATAAAAAATAAAATTACTCATCACTTTATAATTCTTGTTGGACCAAGGATAATTTTGAAACTTTATTTCCTCTTTTTTCTCTACTGTTGCTTTTGTTATTATGTGTGAAATTTGTACTTTGCTCATCCTTTTGAGGATCGAGGGAATAATACAATAGGAAGATAGTAACCGTGTTACCTAGTTTTATAGCAAAAACAAAAATGTATAGTTGATTAGAAACCTAGACGTATAATGTGACTTAATTTTTCGCCAAGGCTTTTAAAAAGTACCAACTTAAATAACATACTACCTTCTGAAGTGGAGATCCCTATTTTTGGGTGATTTTTTTAATGTTTGCATTTGACACACGTAGGCATAATAATTCTCGGTAATGGTTCATGAAGATCTTTGAACTACCTCCTACCATAAGAATGAAAGAACATGGTTAGTGACTAGTGCAGTGTAAAATCTTCTCCACTGGAATAATGTTAACAATAGATGTCTATAGACAATTGAATAACACGATTGTAATCTCTGATTTCTTACATAAAACCTGTGAACAATGCTTTACATAGGAAATACTAAATCTTGATGGTAGATCATTGGAATGGAATAAATTGATTTCGTGTTGTCTTGACAAGACTTGCACTATGATACGTACAGAAGTACTTCCTAAAGGCTAGCACGTCGACTATTTGTTGGCTAGCATGCTCTCATTTAGGAAGTTAATTTTCTAACAGTATCTATCAGTTAGCTGTAGTATCATCTCCTGGCATTCTATAAAGGATTCAAGTCCAACCGAGACATGGTAATGATTCGTTACTTGAGAACTTCTCTTTTAGGATTTTACTTGAGAACTTCTCTTTTAGGATTTTGAATAGCTGCATTGTCTGATTTAATTCTTGTTAAAGACATTCCTTGCATCAAAATGACCTGGGAACCCTTCTGGCTATGTACCTTGAAGACATACATTGTTCTTGCATACAGGAATTTAATCTGTTAACTCGAATTGTCATTGCCCATTCAACTTCTGGGTATATTGTTCTTGCTGATAACATTTATTCTTTTCTTTTTTAACTTGTATAAACAGCAAGGTTAATAAGAACGACGATGAAGCATCAGACCCTCTACTCTTAACTGATGGGATGATAGCGGAGAGATAAAGGAATCGTGTAAGTTTAGCATCTTCTTAGTTGTGTATCGTGTATTTAACCTTTTGTTGGATGTAAATTCCTATATCCAAACAAGATTGATGATCTGTGAAACAGGATTTTTGCATATATTTAGAGGAAATTCTTGGATAGGTTTAGTCTCTTACTCAATAGACTTGAGAAGCTGTGTAGTTTGTATTCATTCACTAAAAAGTCCACCCTATTCCTAAAAACATTCAAATGAAATAAACTAGCCATTTTTCTTTGTTTGTCGTTTGAATATTGGATTATGTTTTAGGGAATTGTTATTTCCACAATTAAAAGTTATATTTCTACAAAGTTTCTCTCGTGTAAGTGTGAGAATGTAGAAACATCTTAGTGGCACCTAAAACTAAGAAATAGAAGTCGTTTGATGGAATTGTTGGGACACACTTATTGATTTTTTTTCCTTTGGAAATAATGAATATTAAGGTTGCATTACTTTTAATAATACTAAATTGATATTTAAAATATGCAAGAAAAAATATTTTAATACATTATACTCCCTCCATTTTCAAAAAATAGGATTGCATTTGATTGTTTCAAATTAATTTGAGATATTATTAAATTTAAAATTGAAGATTTATTTAACTTTTAAAAATAATAAATCTAATTTTAATTAGATAGTTTATAATTGAATCGTTTAGGATTAAATTAATTTATATTAATGTTAATTTCAAAAATATTTTTAATTAATTTCAAAATATTACATTAAGGCCTAGAAAAACAAATTTATAAGTATACAAGAATTGTGGCCTAATATTGAAAAAAGACCTTATATATTAGTAATATTTTAGAATGAATATTAATATTTTAAAAGGTCAAACTGAAATTCTTTTTGTGGAACAAAGTAATAATTATTTGATTTTTTATGTGGGGCTTATTATTAATTATATATTCTTATGCAATTATTTTTAAAATTAAAAATACATTTTTAGAACGACGACTTTTCAAATAAATATCTAACATATGATATTATTCAATCTATTTAAAATAAGTAATAACAAAACATGAACTTCATACTATTTTATAGTCTATAATTATTATTTTTTTTTTGAGAAAAAATATGTCTAATTTTATAGGGGAGGGAGTAATATACAATATCAATTCCACAAATGTGAGTATTAAATAAGAGTCATTCTACATTGACATATTTAATGGACATGTTTATTGGACATTTTCATTCTTTTTTGCTTGTGACTCTCAAAAAATATATAGTATTTATACAAATTGTATAACCATATTCTTGTATATGTATCTAAATTACACTTAAAACACTATATTTTGTAAAAATTCCTGTTAAAATAAATACTATACATTTTTTGTGACTCACGAGAAAAAAAAAAAGAAAAGAAAAAGTCCAATATTCCGGTCCAATTTTTCGGTTTGCCAGACTTATTGAATAAGTAATACTCCCTCACTTCCTAAAAGATTATCGTAAGAAGTAATTGTTTAAATTGAATAAGAAACATTGGGAAGAAAATAATTGGTTGAGACAATTAATAAGGGTAGTATAGTATTTTGATTAGGTATTAATTATATTCCTTTATCTGTGTACATTAACTTTAAACGACAATCTTTTAGAAACAGAGGGAGTAAATCTCTGTACTAAATTAATTTTAGCACTTTAAATGTTATCCCTAAAAATTAACAAATATTTAATATAAAAGAAATATCACACACAATTATAATATTAACACTGTATTAACTAATTCACCAAAATTAATTTCATACTAATAGCTATCCAATAAAACATACAAAAGTTAACTCTTAATCTAAATAAATGGCTTGCCAAATAATTTGCCTACAATGATTTGGGGACAAGTATGGGCCATAAAATTTGTTATCCCTATCCTAAGTATTGTTTTATCCGTTTTAAAATTAAAGAAATATTTTAATATTTTAATATGAATTTAGAGTTTTTAAAATTAAATTTGTTTAAAATTTAAAAATAATAAAATATAGTAATAATTAGTAGTGTCTTTTTATAATTATATGACATGGTCCACGCAAGTTCAGGTGATGGAATGGGGGGTGGCCTTTTGAATGGGGGGTGGCCTTTTGAATGGAGATTAGCCTCAGAATTAAAGACAAAATTGTGTGGACATTTATTTCTGGACCACGTGGTATACCTTCGATCTTCTGATTATAAAAAATATCATGGATATAGACATAAAGGCATGCATGTATGCACAAGTTAATTGTTTCTTCTTCTTTTTTTTTTTTTTTTTTTGTGTTATGTGTCTTTTTTTTCATTTGGGTTTAAAACCAGCCAATCCTATAAAAATGTGTGCTTCTATAAAAAGTATTTTCGATTTATTAACTTAAAGAATTTTAGATCAAAAATAAAATAAAATAAAATTTCGTGAAATTATTTGGAAGAGTTTATTAAATATAAACTCAAAGCTCAACATGAATAAGGAGGTATTTGTTTAGAGTTAAATGACTGAATCGGTCAGTCATCCAGTGCATTTATTTTGAATAAAAATTATCAGAATAGTTAAATCGGTCAGATTTTTAGATTGAATTACCAAGTGTAATTTTTTTTGGCTGAATGAGCTTAATGACTGCCGAATCAAGTATTTTATATTTATTTATTTATTTATTTTACAATATTAACTATTATATTAAGTAATATTAAATAAATTTACAATAATTTTAAATTTTTTAAAAGGGCTAAAATAATTAAAAAAAATTATTCAGATGTTTCAAATATGTTAATAATCAAACTACTTTTATCATTCAGTATTTAGAATTTGTTTCATTCAGCTCATTCAAATTATTTAAATATTCAGAGTTATTTCATTTAATTTTATCAAATACCCTAATTGAGAGAGGCTGGGTAAAATCAGGATTATATATATAGCAGCAATTATTTTTAAATAAATTTCAACTCCCATTTAAGTTTTTGATTGGTTCCAGCTAAATAATTCATAACAACTTATCCCAGCTGAATGTTTGTCAGGATAAGTATAGTAAAATCTCTATTTAAGAATAGATTTAAGACCAAATTATTTATATTTTAATTGAGAGGTTATTACTAAATAGAGGTATTGGTATAAAATATTTTTCGAATACCCAAAAATATCCACTTTAACAAAAATATCAATACGAACTCCCTAATAATTATTATTCAAAAAATATTCATGCAAAATAATCTTTTATAAAAAAATGTGATTTTTTATAGAAAATGTAGTATTTTATAAGAAAATATAGTCCTTTATAGATGTAGTGTTTTATAAGAAAATATAGTTCTTTATAGGAAATACAGTCTTTTATAGAAAATATAGTCTTTTAAAATTAATACTGTCTCTCTCTCTCTCTATATATATATATATATATATATATATATATATATATATATATATATAATTATTACTATATAGAGGTATAGTTTCTTAATACGAGGCTTAAAAAATATATAACATATTACAATTTAGAAGTTATTCCGATTTATAACTGGCCCAAATTGGGATCAAATTTTTTTTATAATATTGTAGAGGTTATTCTTATATAGAGTATTCTAAATAGGGGTTTTACTGTATGTATATATTGGGAGTAATTTTTTGAGAAAGATGTATAATAAGTGGGGTTGTCTTATAAATTTATCCAACATTATATTTTGCAATTATAAGTCGATAAAAATTTGTCCTAACACATATCAGAACTCTAAATTTAATATTGATGTAGTTTGTGTCAGTTTTAATTTGCAAAACAAAAAAGAAATTTATAATTAGTTTTACTTCTTTAGATAGTTTACATTAATTACAATTATACAAATTAAAATTAAAAGAAGAATTTAAGATTTTAAAAATAACCTAAAAAACTCAAAATAATAGGGCTCATCTTTCAAAAGACCGAGATAGTAATTTTGTTTTTATTTTAAAAAAATAAAAATTCTTAACAAGCTCAATGCTATGAGTGAGTGAATCGCTTGACGTATATTAATTTGTGTTCACAAATGTAAAAGGCCGAGTTGGACAATTATTTAAATAAATTAGGCACTCAATAAAAAAGATTATTGAGGGGGGAGGGGAGGGGTGGGGGGGGGGGTGGGGGGGTGGGGGGGACATTACATTAATGTGGTTGCTTAATTTCATGTAAATGTATAAGCCTAAGTGGTTGATATTATTTAGGTTGATTGTGCTATTACGCCATTAATGGATCCTTTTGTACGTTGATTAAATCAATTGATTATCCAATATCATCATGATTCATGACTTGTCAAATTTATGTGTCACTAATAATAATATAACCACATTAATTAATTAAGAGTTCTTATCTACCAGTAATAATTTTATGAAGTCATTTTAAATATTGATTAGAGAGAGAGAGAAAAAAGTCTTATTTCCAAAAAAGATATATATATTAAAAATAATATAATTTTAATACTAATCATAGCATAAAATATTATTATACTCAACATTACTCATTTCAAAACTGCTAAGTACCACAAGAAAATAAATCTTATTGTAAAGTTTAGTAGCACCTCAAATATAATCATTTAAAAGTTGCTAAGGGCGACCTTCTCCATAGCTTCGGCGCTAGAGCGAGAGCCGCGACACCTTTTCTAGAGTCACGACGCTTGAGGCTTCAATTGGGATACGTATGACAATAGATCTGATTATCATAAAATTAATTTCATAATAAGTTGATCAATTAATCAATACAGTACTGACATGCAGATAGAAAAATCACCTCCCAATGTGTTAGTATTATATTGAGAAAGTGTCGAGAAAGTGTTTGAAAAATCATCGTCAGATGTACCTATCTCAAAACTTTATCCATGGAAACATAATGTGCCCACAAATTATATTGTAAGCTTTGACCCTTTTTCCCAGCATTTAAACATTATTTGATTTGGTCATTCAAAAACTTCTTTGATTAGCCAAACCAACTTAGGTAATACTCATTTCGTAATCGTACGTATATCTTAATCTAATAATTATTTTGTTATATTAGATTTATTCTTCTCTTATAAATTATAGCATTATAATTATACTTTATATATGTAATGCTCGTATGAATTCAGTAATAATGTCAAACTAATAATTGAATGAAAAACTAAAAAAAAAAGGAATCATTAGATGTTTATATTTTTAAATAGTATAAAATTATTTCAAATTTTAAATAGTATTTTCGTATTTAATAGTTAATATTGGATAATTTGTATTATGGGTCTTTTTATATAATGTAACAAAAATAAGTTGATTATTGATGCAAGTGAAGACAATAACGTAATTGACGTGTTTACTTGTAACAATAATTCGCAATATTAAAATCTTTACAGTTATAATTCTAATTATCAAATTAATAGAAAATCAAATATATTTAATTAAATTCAAAATTTCAAATTTTGTACATTGACCTGAAAAAAATTCAGTCTTATGGCTCTAAACTTTAAATATCTCTCTCTCTATATATATATCCTCATCCAATAAGGCCAATTTCATTGCTTTGTTCTTCAACCCGTTCCTTTTCTACTATGGAAGTATGGAACAGCAGGTGAGAGAGTTTGGGTTTTAGCAAAAACGAGTGTCTGTATATTTCTTCGTAATTGTATATATAGAGAGAGAAAAAGAAACTAGATGGTGCTATTTGCGAGGAAGGAAAAGGAAGGGAATCACCAGGGGAAGAAGAAGGAGGAGGGAATGCGACTGGGTAAGTACGTATTGGGAAGGACTCTTGGCGAAGGCAATTTTGGTAAGGTCAAATACGCCAAGGACGTCGAATCGGGTCGCCCATTTGCCGTTAAAATTTTGGAGAAGATCCGAATTATTGATCTCAAGATCACCGATCAGGTAAAAAAAATGAATTTCTTCTGTTATGATGGTTTGATTTTTGTTTTTTTTGTTTGATTTTGGTATGAAATTGTGGATAAACAAAAGGATAGTTAGCTGCATGCAATGAAGTTGTGTTGTCTCTGTGCTGGGTTCTGCCAATTTGGAAGAGGAACTGACAAAACAGCGTATTAATACTATTTTGTTTGGAGGTTGCTGCAGATAAAGAGGGAAATTGGCACGTTGAAGCTCCTCAAACATCCAAACGTGGTCAGGCTACATGAGGTCTATCTCTTCTCCTCTCTATGTGCAATTAAATGTTGGACATTTTTAGACTTTTTTTTTCCTTTATTGGTTTTTAAAATTTTAAAATTTTTCTTTTGGACATTTGGGTAAGTTTGCTTAATCCTATCCATACCGGAACTTTAGCAGGACAGATCATGCAATCCCTGTAATCTTTATAATGGTGGACTCTCTTCCTTTTAGCAGTCAATTAAATTGACTAATTATCTGGCACACAAAATTGTGTGTAAATTGGCTGCAAATTAAAAATAATAATAATAGAAAATAAAGAATTTTGAGGGTGAGAGAAATTAGGACATGGTTGATAGGAGTGAAAGAGAAAAAATACATGAATACAAAAATCAGGGTAAAAATGTTAAAAAAAAATATGAGAGACTAGAAGTCCAATAATATAACTGCTCCTTTTGCTCTCCCTTAATAACATAGATAAAGCTAAATAATAATTAGGAGGAGTATGCTTATGCGTACAAATTATATACAAAAAGTTGTGCGCAGACTATATAAAAATTTAGAGAAAATAGGAAGTTAGACTTACTATATGGACTTTTACACATCTTTATTGGTATGCATTACATGAGTCATATCAATTGTGCACAGTTTTTTGTCTGTAGTTTGTGCCCATTGAATTATTCAGATAGGAGTATAAGATTTTAATACTAAAATAAAGTTAATTAAAAATGGAACCGCATAGTATATGCACTACATGGTTGGTTAGGTATTACGTGCATCAGTTCATGGTATATGTACTACATGGTTGATTAGGTATTACTAGCAGTCAGTGTTGTTGGATCTACTATAATAAGAGAATAATAAATAAATAAAATTAAAAATTCTCAAGTACATAAATAGAAATGCATTCTTTGCATTGATCTACTGGAATAATTGAATAATAAATAAATAAATAAAGTTAAAAATTGTCAAGTACAGAAATAGAAACATTTACATAATTTTTCCCCGACTTCTTCAGTTTCAGTGGCCTAATCCCAGCTAAAGTCAAAATGTTTTTCATCGTAACATTTTATTATACTATAAAAATATTTATAGTATTATTAAAAATAATTTGTGTAGTTTTCTGGACGGTGCATGTTCTAGTAGGGTCGGTCCATCTATACTGATGGAGGGTGTGTCAGTTAGAAATAAATCAGAAAGAAAGTTCAATGATCCAGGCCCCTACAAATTATGTGTGTGGACCCTTAGATTTTTTGACATCTTGTGGCCAAGAAACTGCTGGATGGATCAGATCTACTCATGAGTCCTTAAATCCATTAAAACTCTAATTAACTACATTATATTTACTTCATTTGAAATTCAGAATCTATTTTTCTACCAATGCCATAATTTACTTGGAATATAAATAATTTTATATAATAATTTAAAAGTGAACTCTGACCTTAGAGCAAAATAAGTAGTAACGCAACAAGTTTAAGGTTCAGATTTTATTTATGCACGTATTTTATAAATTTGCATATTTAGTCCAAACACCATCTAGTGGTAATGTTATCAACAATTATAAAACAACTGTCTATGAAAAATGAATTCATCCCTCAGACACATGATAAAAGCTTTAACGTCTATGATTATACTATAACTGCATGGATTTTTCGGATTCAACATACTGTAGAACTACTATTGCTTTAGTGTGTGTCCTTAACTTATCATGAATTTCTGATTGTGCTGCTTTTCTCTCAAAATTTCCGAATAAGCAGGTGATAGCAACCAAGACCAAGATTTACATGATCCTTGAATACGTGAATGGTGGTGAATTATTTGACAGAATTGTAAGCTCCTTTTGCTATACGATTTACATGGTTAACTTCTAGCTTATTTCTCTTCCTATTATTCACATCTAATCCGACATTCTTATGCTGCCCGTTCTTTACAGGCATCCAAAGGGAAATTCTCTGAGGCTGAAGGCAGGAAGCTGTTTCAGCAATTAATAGACGGGGTTAGCTACTGTCATAATAAAGGCGTTTTTCACAGGGATCTCAAGGTTTCTTTGCACACATTAATTGATAAACTCTCCAAATAATCATTTCAATTTTGGAAATGGAAGGTCCTACTTATTATCATTTATGATACGTTTGGATTGAGAGAATGGAATGATTCATTCCATTTTAGTTGGAATGAGTTATTCTATGCTCTCCCTCCCCCAAGAACCTCATGGCTCAATGATAAAAAAACCTACTCATAAGACTTTAGACATGAAATCTTGGGAAAAAATGTTAAATTTAAGTCGAAAATAGCAAAAAAAATAAAATAATGATTCAATCCATTCCAATCGCAACCAAACACAATTTTTATTATTCCATAGGAACGAGTCATTCTATTCCCACCTTTATTACTTCAATCCAAACTTAGTTAGTCTTATACATGTTTTCTGACATGAATTGCAGCTAGAGAACGTTCTTGTTGATGTGAATGGAAACATAAAAATATCTGATTTTGGCCTTAGTGCATTACCTCAACATTTTAGGGTATGGAACCTGTATCTCCCATATCCATAATTCACATTATTTTCCTTTTGTTTTGTCACTTATTTCTGTCTGCTTATCAGGAAGATGGATTACTGCATACAACCTGCGGTAGTCCCAACTATGTTGCTCCTGAAATTCTCCAGAACAGAGGCTATGATGGTTCAGCCTCAGATACATGGTCATGTGGTGTCATCTTGTACGTAATTCTCATTGGGTATCTACCATTTGACGATAGAAACCTTGCAGTACTATATCAGAAGGTATAGAAGAACTTTTGATGTTTCTGTTACATGGACAGGTCTCTACAATGTTAATTTCAATAACTTATAATTCAAATCTTCTCGAGGGAATTCAGATTTTCAAGGGGGATGCACATATTCCCAAATGGCTATCCCCAGATGCCAAAAAACTAATAAGGCGGATTCTTGATCCGAGCCCTCAAACTCGAATAACAATGGCAGAAATCAAAGCAGATGAATGGTTTAAACAATACTATACTCCTGCAGTTCCTGATGAAGAGGAAGAAGATGCATGCATAGAAGATGAAACGTTGACAATACTCGAGGTAGTTTGCACTTGGATACTCTTAGTAGTTTATATTGCACCTTCAATAATTTCAGTAATTTTGAGCCAAAATTGAGGAATATTTTTTCAATGGTGCAGCCACCAGTAGAACAAGATCCAGACTTACCTACAGTAATCAATGCCTTTCAGCTAATTGGAATGTCCTCATGCCTGGATCTTTCAGGCTTCTTTGAGAAAGAGGTTAGATCAATGGTTGAAGTACATGTACGAGTTATATATAATATATGTGTGCATAATTTTGCCATTGTTAGAGTTCACAACTAATGTTAGGCTTCTTTGAGAAAGAGGTTAGATCAATGGTTGAAGTACATGTACGAGTTATATATAATATATGTGTGCATAATTTTACCATTGTTAGTTCACAACTAATATTTTTCCAGGACATTTCCGAGCGAAAGGTCAGGTTTACATCCAATCATTCCCCAAAAGAATTGATTGAGGGGATTGAGGATACAGTAATTCAAATGGGATTCGGAGTCCAGAAGAAAAATGGAAGGGTTAGTATAGACTACTGTGTAATGAATTCTTAAAGTAATGCTAGGATAAGAAAGATGAGCTAGTATTATTTTTTCCTTGTCGAATACAATTTAAAAGATCAAGTCAATTTTCAAAGAAAACTACTGATCATTATTTGATTTTGTGTCAGCTGAAAATGATACAAGAGCATAAATGTCAGAAAAGCCCGGTTAGTCTTTCAGTTGAAGCAGAAGCAGAGGTTGGTAATTCTTGACTAGTCCTTACTCTTAACATAGTACTTACCAGCTCACAATTAGGCTGTAGCTAATCCTTAAATCTTAGTACACATTTTCTCTATATTTGTTGCAGGTGTTTGAAATTAGCCCATCATTGTATGTAGTTGAATTAAGAAAATCTTGTGGAGATCCTAAACTATATAGACAGGTTCACCTCTCTCTCTCTCTCTCTCTCTCTCTCTCTCTCTCTCTCTATATATATATATATATATATATATTTATTGAACACACATTCCTAACATTTGATAATATGTTATGCAGTTATGTGATAAGTTATCTCATGATCTTGGTGTCCAAGAGCTTTTGGAGGCAGAATTTTGAAGGTGTAGCAGATTTAAATCAATCAATCTGTATAGAATGAATAAGTCATATGGTATTTATTTTAGATAATAAAAGGTTGTACCGAACTTGAATTATATTACTCCGAATGCAATTTTCTGGTCTTAAATTAATTTTAAACTAAACGAGCAGTTTAAGTTCAGCAGGTGAATATCGAATTTGTAAAATTCAAGCTTAATTTTTAAGAGTTGAGCTTGATTAAAATAAAATATTTTTAGTGTTTGATGAGATTGCTACCATAAATAATATGCTTATATACAACACTAATTTTTTTTTAAAACATGATTTTGCATTTGTATGGTCAGACTATTAGTCAAAATTACTTTGCATTTAAAGTTATCTTTAGATAAAATTACAACTAATATATATATGTATGTAAAGGAATAATCCATAACAAGTGAAGAATTAAAAATGGGCAGCGTTCAATACAAGAATTAACGACCGAAATTAGAATTAAAAAAAATTTAACGCCTGTTACTAATAGTAACAAACGAAACCTATCGTCTGCTATTAATAATAGCGGACGTGAATTTTTTTAATTTTAATCTCAATGGTTAGTTCTTATATTGAAGGTATATTGTCATCCTAATAAAATAAAACTAACATATGAATTCGAGTTAGAAAGGGCCAATTAAAACTAGTGAGGAATAACAAAAACTATTTTGAGAAATGCGACTTTTTGTTCCATCGACTAAACCACTAATTCGAATATGGTTCTAACTTCTAACAAATAAATAAATAAATAAAATGGCGATATTAGGAAAATTAAATTTATTCTTTCACATAAACTCCTCTGTTCCCAACAACTATACAAATCAATAATTTTAGGAAAAGTTGTCAATTTCTAATCTAGTTATGTACTTCAATTTGAATAAAAACCTACCTATTCTAATAAATAAATAATTAAATTTACCCACTTTCCATTTCAATAAATTTTGAAACATTTTTAGCATGTAGAGGATTTTTTTTTTAAATTTTATTTAGACTAAAATAAACTGATAACACTCGCGTCTCCTCTAGTTTTTGAAGTAACAGTTAGTACGCAGTAAGTTTTTAAAGTTGAATAAATAAATAAAATTACATATTTATCTTTGTATGCTATCAAATTTTAATTCATGAATTATATATATATATATATATATATATATATATATATATTAATTACAAAATTATTGTATTTTAATACAATAAATTTTAATTATAGCTTTGTTTGTAATTAAGATCATCTCATTCAAATTGTGGGCAACTTATGAAAAAAAACTATTTTAGTTTAATTAACACATATTTATGGATAAATGATACAAACGTTAAAAAAATTAAATTAAATTATTAATGGAGCTGTTATAATTTGAATGAATTTGGTATGTTGATAGTTTAATTTTTAGTGTTTAATAACAAAAATTATTATTTGATTTCTTAGTTTCATATTATGATTTTCATATGTTAAAATTTCTTAAGTATATGTCAAAATTTGAGATATTTATGATTTTAATTAAATTTTTTAGTACATAGTTGGTGTTGTTTTGTGGGAATGTTGAATAAATGAAATTATATAATATTTATTACTACTTTTATCTCGTAAAAAGATTTTTCTTTTAATATATTTTTTCTTTTTCTTGAATAATAACATTTATCATTTTTACTGTAAATAATTATGCCAAAGTGTGACTTATGTCTAGTTTAATATTTGAGAAAAATAATTAACATAAGTTTTTATATGAATTATAAGATTCGTTCTATAACAAGTTTTGTATACATTTATTTTAAGTAAATTTTAATATATAGAAAAAATAATTATAATTTTTGTGTGTTAATTTGCATTTTTATGGATATTAAAATTTTATTTTTTAATTAAAAAAATATGTTTGGATGTATATTACATAAATTTTAATATTTGAGGAATTTAATTAGCAAAAAATGTATGAATAATTTTTTTGATAAAATGAATATTTGTTATTTTTTGACATTTATGTTATTTATTGTTTAAGTACATAATTTAATTAATTAGATTAAGTTAAGTTAAAATGATAATATACATATATTTATATTTAGTGGATATATTAAATATTATAATTAAAGGGTGCATTGAATATTATATTAAAAATATTTGTGAATCATTATGAGTAGTGAATGTTACATATTATATAGACTAGAAGGGTATTGACTGTTAGTCTAAAAATTAGAGAGATAGTAATATTATTTTGATTATCTATTTTACTCTTTTATTTACATTTGAATTACTCAATTTAACACCACGTGCCACAAGTTTGCAGTAGGTTCCATGGTAGCAAATAAGACCAGCATGCACACAATCACATCTTCATCTAAAACCCTACCGTAAATCCCATTTAACTTCTCTATATGCAGACTGCGAGTATCTCCTTTCTTTCTCAAACATATCTGCACCACCTCCATGCGAACCCAGTAACCGTTTGAATATGCCCTTACTGAACACAATCTCATTCATTTGATTGACCTTTATTTTCGAAATGTCAGCGGCATCGAGAGGCCTCATTTCTCGCCTACTGCTGCTCTCACTCGGTCCAAAATCGACTCTGTCATCAACAATACCTACAACAACCCAGTTGAGAAGATTCAGTTCCGATCAATTAATCAATGAATACGAAGAAAGATGTCGAATCATCGAAGCTAAACCTAGAGTTATGACCCCCAATTCAAAGAGAACCGGCGTTATTGCTGTCAAATGTGGGATGTACGCTCTTTGGGACAAATGGGGTAAGCGAGTTCCTATCAGTGTCCTTTGGTTGGATGAAAACATTGTCTCTCAGGTCAAAACCCCAGAGAAAGAAGGAATCACTGCCCTCCAGGTTCTATCATTTATCCTAATTCAGCATTGGTGTGTTTTAATTCAGCTTTTTATATGTTATTATTGATTGCACAACAACAGGTTTTATCTGTATTAGATAATTAATGGGTTATGTTACTTATGTCAGTATGTTTGAAGTGTTGGTATGTTATTTATGCGTCAAGAGGTTTATTTTATAAGTTTGCTATGAGGCAATATGGATTTTTTTTTTAATTTCTTTGTTTAAAAATACACTCCCTATACATAAAGTCTAAAGAGTCCCATTTACAAAATTTGTGAATATTAAGAATATATTATTCTTACATGTATACCCCTAATTCTTAAGTTGTAATATTGTTGTATGATAATGAAATTATGATGTTAAATTTGAGGACATTGCGTCATTTTATTCACTACCCAGAAAAATGGACTCTTCTGGGGAACAAAATAAATTTGCACCCAGAGAAATGGACTTTTTTTAGGGAACAAAATAAATTTACAAATGATTCTCTTTTTGTGGGACGGAGGAGGGAGTATTAATTTCAAGGCTTTGTTTTTATCAGAAAGCTGATGCTTATTTGTTAAAATGTGAATTTGTTTGTGGTGTTAGTTAGATTGGTTGCGGGCATAAAAAGGAAAAACATTTGACCAAACCCGAAGTGGGTCATTTTAGAGCTCAGGGTGTTCCTATGAAGAGGAAATTGAGAGAGTTTCCGGTGACAGAGGACGCTCTTCTTCCCGTTGGTACATCAATTGGCGTTCGCCATTTTGTTCCTGGCCAGTATGTTGATGTGATTGGAATTACTAGGGGAAAAGGTTTCCAGGTGAAGCTGTCTTGTTTTTGTTTTTAAGATTCAGCTCTTATCCTCTCTTTTGTTTTAGTTCTGTTACTGTTTTATATAATGATTCACAGTTAACACTTTCAGTATGAACATTACACTAAATAGATTCAGAAGCTCCTCTTTGATATGGACACAAACTACTATGATTATTATTATCATCTTACTTATCTTCATTATGATCGAGTTACATTGCTCACAATTATGAAACCTTTTCCCCTAAACTATGCATTTGCTGATGCAATGGAATTCAAAATAGAAGATAAAATGTTATTGTTAATTTATTAATCAAGGTTATGCTGTGCTTGTGCATTGCATCACAATTTCCTTGCTTCTGGTTTTTCTATATCCAGGGTGGGATGAAAAGATGGAACTTCAAAGGAATGCCTGCATCTCATGGTGCGTCATTATCACATCGAAGTATTGGTTCTACTGGTCAGAGGGATGCTCCCGGAAAGGTGTGTGGAGCTTGGCATTTGATTTGTTATAATTTTTTTGGTCAAGTCCCATAATATTGAACTAGTATTATTTCCTATAAAAATCATTTTATGGAATTTGGTTATTTGGAAATGTTAAATTGATGAACTATCATTTCATGATGATTCCATAATGCTACTTGATTAAACATAGCTGGAGCAGTCTCATTTTGTTGGAGGTTATTGGTGTTCTAGCTTACTACTATCTCTAGCCCAACCTTGAAGCCGGATTTCATTCATTTATTTCTTTTCTTCTTTTCAAAATAGTCATGCCATTATTTATGTGAAAAATGAAATCGTCTCAACTCAACCTTGAAGTTCGATGTCATTCATCAATTTGAACTTTCATGAATAGAGAAATTCATCAGACATAGTGGTGAAAATAAACCTTATGATTTTAGCACAATGGAGCGATTATGTCTTACATGGAAATAAGAAGAGAGTGGTCTCTATTCTCTAGGGTTAAAATAGGATGGGTTCATTATTTGAACTTTCATGAGTAGAGAAATTCATCAGACAGTGGCGAGAATATTCCTTATAATTTTCAAAACAATGGATTGATTATGTCTTGCATGGAAAATAAGAAGAGAGTGGTCTCTGTTCTCTAGGGTTAAAATAGGATGGGTGTTAGAGGAATTCACCACATGTATATGTGCATGTAGATTTTGAATTTTCATGAATGAGAATAGAGAATCCATCTGAAATACTGCTGATAAAAAATTTAGAAAAAAATAAAAGCTCATTGAGCAATTAAAAAGAATGGAATAAACGTTATATGAAAAAGAGGACAATGGTTTGTAGGATTACAATAGGATGGTTTTTAGAGGAATTTGTACTTCAATAGTGTTTTTGTTCTTACTGTACAAGGGGTTGATAGGTATTCCCCAGTTTTGCAGGATTTTTTTGATTCTTTATGTTTATACTGCTTTTATAAGGGTTCCCCATTCTGGCTGATTTTGTCTATCATGAATATGTACTAATATATATATATATATATATAAGGAAAAATATATGTACACAGCTGTGTAGTACATAGTCGGCTATGGCGACGGTTTTTTGGGCTATAGCGACGGTTTTACTCGTTGCCATAGCTATTTTGGTCTACGGCGACGGGTGAATCGTCTCCATAGCCCGACTGTGTAATACACAGCTGTGTATATACATATAGCCCTATATATATATATAAAGAGTTACTGTAAAATATCTTAATAATTCTTTTCTGAATCTCCATAGGATTATGAAATTACGTTGTAATTTTTTTCATCTTAATAATGATTATCTAAAAGTATTACATTTGCATAAATAAACTGAGATGTCAAATCTCGTCAGTGGACATGCATGGTCTCCAAATTGTGGTATAATCTGTTTATTGCATTTTCAACAGGTATTTAAAGGTAAAAAGATGCCTGGGCGCATGGGCGGGCAGCAACGAACAGTTAAAAATGTTTGGGTGTATAAAATTGACCCTGCAAGGGACTTGATGTGGGTTAGAGGCCAAGTATGATTCTTTAACCTGTCTTTTCCATTTTCTGAGCAAGTGCATGGAGTCGAGTTGTAGGATGTAGGATTTTTACATGAATGTGAGATCTGGTTTTGAAACAGTTGATTTTGTTGAATTAATCTTCCTGGTGGTGGTTATAATTTCTTTTTCAAGATTCAACTAGCCGTTATTTTTCATTGATTCAGAATAAAGCCAGATATTTTTTCCCTTGTGCTAAAGAACTGAAGTTGGTATTTGAAATAAGAAGCATGAAATGGACCTGCATGCAAGACCGGAATGAAAATTTATGCGCTTGGGGCATGATTGCAGATTCGTGCTCTGTGTTGACATGAAAATTCTAAAAACCCCCTTGTCTATTTCAAAATCGAATTCAAGTACTTTTTGTTATATATCAATCTGAGTGTGAGTATCTTGGAATAAGGAGGCAAATATCTGCGTATTTTTCTTTAGCTTTTTTGATACTCTTTTCCAGGTACCCGGTGCTACTGGGAACTTTGTGTTTATAAAAGATGCATTTTACAAGAAACCAGATGTATCTCTTCTTCCATTTCCAACATATTTCGCCCCAGAAGATGAGGACGCGACAAAATTGGAACCTCTAGTAGCTGATCTTGGGGATGTCGATCCATTTATGGCAGCGGATTAATTGAAGACCAAGTCATCGAATTCAGCAAGGATATTTTATAGCAGCAAGAATGGTAGAAAAACCTTTTATATTTATTTTTTTAGCTCGTCTAGTTTTGCCAGGGAATAGTTATGGAACTTGTGATTGATGAGAAGAGCAGTTGGGTGGTCCTGTAATTTTGTTTTATTTTTGAATTGTACCCCTTTTGTTGAATTCTGCCTGCAAATAAATTTTGAATCCGTTATAACATGGAATTGGACCCAAGCGGGTTTAGTATTTCATTTCAATTGTTAATGTCACTCTTTATTATCGTTAAATAAATCACATTCTACATATAAATAAATCACTGTTTACTTGTTGCTTTCAAATCATAAAATCTTGAAAACTACATTTTACCTCTAAATATTGTAATAATAAAATAATAGGATTAAAAATTGATAATCAAAAGGAAATATCAATTTTCTTATTTTAACTTAAATATATTTTTAGTCCTTATAATTTTGTAAAATTATAATTTTGTAAAATCTTCGTGAAAATGTCACTTCCATAGAGTTTGTAAAATTAAATAAAAATGACCGATACTACTTTGTCTCTATTTCAATCTCAAACAACAAAATCCCAAAAATAATAAATTTATGGGACAACATTTATGTGAGATACAACATTGCAATTAATTTTAAAAACCGTCAAGTTTCAAAATATTATGACAAATGCATTACTGAAAATCTACCGATAAGATCGCTAATAATAAAAATCCATTTTGCAAATTCAAATGTGGTAAGAAAATAGACCTGACAAAATATGATTATGAATTGGTTTTGGTTTTCAAAATATGATTAACCAACCATTTAAGAACTAAAACCATATTAACCATTTTTAATATGGATAATATGGGTTAGAAACATATGATTATGGTTAAAAACCATATTAACCATTTTAAAATGTTTTGACTTTTAAAAAAAAAAATTTAAAAAAAAAATTAATATATAATATAGATAGAGAGACGGATATAAGGAGTGGGTGGGTAGGTGAAGTGGGGTGAGGTGAGGTGGGGTGGGGTGGGTAGGGGTAGAGGGTGGGTGATGTATACATAATCGCTTAATATTAATTTTTTTTGGAGTGGTAGGGGTGGGGGTAGGTGGGGTGTATGGGGTAGGGGGTGGAGTAGGGGTGGGGGTAGGTGGGGTGGTGGGGGTGGGGTGTATACATAATCACACAATATTATTTTTTTGGTGGAGGTGGAGGTGGAGGTGGAGGTGGAGGTGGAGGTGGGGGTGGGGGTGGGGTGCGGGGGTGGGGTGGGGTGGGTGGGTGGTGAGGGTGGGGTGGGGTGGGGGTAAGGGGTGTATTATGATGAATATTTAAAATTTATCCTTACTCATGTTTATATTATGATAAAAGTCATCTGTGGCCCGTAGGGCATAGATGGACTTGATATGATTATGACCAGAGATTATTCGGTATAATCATGACCGTAATGTTACAAATGATGTGGTAAAAGTCATCATTGGCACATAGTGCATTGATGGATAGTTATTGGTATGATCATGACCATTGGTGATACTAATGAATATCTTTGATCCGTAGTGCAGGGATGATTCGATGATGTGAATTATTTATTAAGTTGAGTCTCAGCGATAAAACTGTTGATAAACTTTTTAAATCATAGAAGATAGTAGATATCATGCTCTACTTGACTCTTCTAATGGATTGCTTGTTCCGCTGCAGTTAAACTTGATGTTTATTGTATTTTATCAGTTTAACACTATTAAAGGCTAATGATAATTTATTTTGCATTATCTTAGTCATAATATTTCTTGTTGGGCTAGTTGAGCTCACCCTTTTGCTTTCATTGTTCTCTTCAGGAAATGAGAATATAACTGGGACGAGTCAGGAAATGGAGTTACGGTCCAGATAGATAGCTATAGTAGTCCTCACTATTATGTGAAATAGTGTGATAATAATTGTAATGAGTATTTTATTTGAGTTTTGATACTCTCTACGAGACATTATCCGTGTTGAAACTCTCAGCCACGTTTTGTCGTACTGTATCAAAGAAGTTTGTATTTAAATTCTGTACCATGTATTTGGCGACTCAAGATGGGTGATGTATACCTATTTTAGGGGCGTCACACCACCCCACCCCATCCCATCCCACCTACCTATCCACTCACCCACCCAACACTCCCTCTAAAAAAAATAATATTAAGCGATTATGTATACACCACGCACCCCACAAAAAAAAAAATAATATTATGTGATTTGTATACACCTCTTAACCCCAACTCCACCCCACCCCACCCCACCCCATGCCACCCCCTACCCCACCTCACCCACCCCCACCCCCACCCCCACCCAAAAAATAATAATATTATGTGATTATGTATACACCCCTTACCCCCACCCCACCGCACCCCACCCCATTCCTCCCATTCTCACCCCACCCCCACCCCCACCCCTCCCCCTCCCCCTCCCCTTCCCAAAAAAATAATATTATGTGATTATGTATACATCCCTTACCTCCCACCCAACCCCACCCAACCCCACCCAACCCCCACCCACCCCCACCGCCACCACCACCGCCACCTCCACCCCCACCCCCACCAAAAAAAAATAATATTATGTGATTATGTATATACTGTAAGACCTCAATTTTTATAAATAAAGATGAATTTTCTATAAATATCATTTTTGAATATTATGGAGTTAATTTGATATAATGTTATAGTTGTGGGTAATATTTATAAATTTTACAAAGTACGCAAGTTGTTATATAATATTCGATTGGTCGGGAAATATTCATTTTAACAGGGAATATTCGTACAACGACACAATCATTGGTGGACCCCACAACGGAATTATTGTCGGATTGAGAAAAAGACAAAAATATTTTATTAAAAATAACGGCGGAAGTTTTACCATTGTTACTGTTGAACTACTCGGTAGTAAAAGTACAGTAATACGTGTGGTTGCATAGTAGCACACGGTATTGATTATTAATGCTTATGTGAGAAGACACTCAGTTTGATTCCATTATTGTCAGTTAATAATATGAATTATTTAGCGATAATGACGTTTTATTTTATTCGTATTATTAACGTAATAAAACAGAAACATCTTTTTATATAAAACAAAATACTTTATTAAAGTTATTCTATAAATAGAATATATTATATTTTATTTAAAAGATTTTTCTTTAAATATGGACCGTCAGATTAAAGTAATCAATCTGGACCGTTCATGGATTAGTTACTATGCATTCTATTTTTCTATAAATAGCAGCTCATTCCTTCATCATTTCTTACGAATTCACTGAACTCTAGAGAGAGAAACTATAGAGAGAGAGAAGAAGAGTATTCTGCTACTTAACTACTTCCTTACTTCAGCTCTTCTTTAAAACGGTAAGGGGTGTTATTCTTTCTTATTCATGAAGAGAACTTCTGTTATTCCATTCTTTATTATTCTGTTGGAATAACCAGTATATACGGTCTACCTTATACTTGGTGACATTCTTCTATTATTCTGTTGGAACATCCGGTCTGTGTGTTTTACACCGGACCTGGTTCGGTCTTGTTATTATTCTGTTGGAACATCCTGTCTGTGTGTTTTGTACCGGACCTGGTTTCGTTTTTATTATTATTCTATTGGAACATCCTGTCTGTGTGTTTTACACCGGACCTGGTTCCGTCTTGTTATTATTCTGTTGGAACATCCTGTCTGTGTGTTTTACACCGGATCTGGTTCCATTATTTATTATTCTGTCGGAATATCCTGTCTGTGCGTTTACGCCGGACCTGGTTCCATTATTTATTATTCTGTTGGAATAACCTGTCTGTGCGGTCTATCGCATGCATGGTGATTTCTTTTGTTATTCCATTCTTTATTATACCCAGTTGGTTAAGTTTTGACTTCTATACTCCATGAAATTTGTGGAATATCCTTGACATTTGCGTTTCATCTAGTATCTATTCATGAAAATATTCTCCTGATCATTCTTGAATTTTACTCCACAAAGCAGTATCATGTTGACAATTTGGACGTTGTTAATTCTTGGATAAATTAATTCTTGAACTTGTTTTATTGAATTCTTATATCATTGTCATCATCCTCATGTTTATATTCTGTTGAAAGTCATCTGTGGCCTGTAGTGCATAGATGGACTTGGTATGATTATGATCAGGGATTATTCGGTATAATCATGATCGTAATATTACAAATGATGTGGTAAAAGTCCTCATTGACCCGTAGTGCATTGATGTACAGTTGTTGGCATGATCATGACCATTAATGAATATACGAATATCCTTGGCCGTAGTGCAGGGGTGATTCGATGATGTGAATTATTTATTAATTTTACTCCACATCATCGAATCACCCCTGCACTACGGCCAAGGATATTCGTATATTCATTAATGGTCATGATCATGCCAACAACTGTCCATCAATGCACTACGGGCCAATGAGGACTTTTACCACATCATTTGTAATATTACGGTCACGATTACACCGAATAATCCCTGGTCATAATCATACCAAGTCCATCTATGCACTACAGGCCACAGATGACTTTCAACAGAATATAAACATGAGGATGATGACAATGATATAAGAATTCAATAAAACAAGTTCAAGAATTAATTTATCCAAGAATTAACAACATCCAAATTGTCAACATGATACTACTTTGTAGAGTAAAATTCAAGAATGATCAGGAGAATATTTTCATGAATAGATACTAGATGAAGCGTAAATGTCAAAGATATTCCACAAATTTCATGGAGTATAGAAGTCAAAACTTAACCAACTGAGTATAATAAAGAATGGAATAACAAAAGAAATCACCATGCATGCGATAGACCGCACAGACAGGTTATTCCAACAGAATAATAAATAATGGAACCAGGTCCGGCGTAAACGCACAGACAGGATATTCCGACAGAATAATAAATAATGGAACCAGATCCGGTGTAAAACACACAGACAGGATATTCCGACAGAATAATAAATAATGGAACCAGGTCCGGTGTAAAATACACAGACGGGATATTCCAACAGAATAATAATAAAAACGGAACCAGGTCCGGTGTAAAACACACAGACAGGATGTTCCAACAGAATAATAGAAGAATGTCACCAAGTATAGGGTAGACCACGTATACAGGTTATTCCAGCAGAATAATAAGAAATGGAATAACAACAGTTCTCTTCATGAATAAGAAAGAATAACACCCCTTACCGTAAAAGAACTGGATATAAGAGTAGTGAAGTAGCAGAAAACTTTTCTTCTATCTCTATATAGTCTCTCTCTATAGTTTCTCTCTCTAGAGTTCAGTGAATTCGTAAGAAAATAATGAAGGAATGAGCTTCTATTTATAGGAAAATGGAATGCATAGTTGTGACGACCCCAAAACAGGTCCATTCCATCCAACCTATTCTGAGTCGCCAAATACATGGTACAGAAAATAACTACAACTTTATTACAACAATTGTCGTGCAAAATATAACAACACATACGCTGTGAGTTTGGATACAAATATATACCAAATGTGACTCATGTTCCAACCGTGGACATCACCTCACAATAACACCTTACATAAAGGTATAGTCAAAAACTGTTTTAGAAATTAGAATCTTTGGGAAGTGCTCAAGGAAACCTTCGTACATGGGAGGCCACGCGTCTAGGTTATGATAGATATCATATGGCCACAGAATTATCCTTGGTTGACCCAATAGACCCCAAAGAAAAACGAGAAGATTACTATCATATTCTTCCCAATGGTGAGTCTTCTCTTGACTTATCATTATCTCCACTGTCTCTAATTGAGAATTATACTTCAAACAAACACCAAGATTATATAGGTAGTGCCCATAGATATACTCAGCAAGTGGATGAGCACAACCCTGTCTTATGATGACACGAGGTTGTATGTCATTAGACATCTTGTATGATAGTGACAAAACACCCTTCCAACGTTGGGTTCGCCTCACCCTATTTTCTTCACCAAATATAACTACTAAATGATGACCACCGTTCTATTCCCTTGTTACCCCCGCTCGACCCAGCTACACTCTTATTACCTGAAAGGAATTGTGAAGCAAAAGGGTGAGCACAACTAGCTCAGTAAAGAATATCATGACTAAAGATAATTAAATTATCAATAGCCTTCATCAATAATAAATCAGAGATTTAGAACATATGGTAAATGATAAAAATTTCAACCATAGTTGCAGCGGAACGAGCAATCCATTAGAAGAGTCAAATAGACTATAAAGTCTATTATCTTCTCCATGTTAAAAATCCACCAACAATATTTTATCCATGTAACATCACTCAACAGTTCCTTTCCACAATCATATGAATAACTCATAATCATAATTGTGACTATAAATTTTTCTTCGCACCCAGGACGAAGAATATTTTCATCACCTGTCTTTACCTGAAACATCAAAGATCATGGTTATACCAAATCACAGTTCCTGTTTATAATCATACTAACAAATCCATCTTTGCACTACGGGCCAAAGATATTCATCAACAAACCATCTTTGCACTACGGGCCAAAGATATTCAACAACAGTTCATCTTTGCACTACAGGCCAAAGATATTCATCAACAGGCCATCTTTGCACTACATGCCAAAGATATTCATCAACAATTCATATTTGCACTACAGGCCAAATATATTCATATCTCAAAAAATATATAATCATTTCAGAATTTATATAAACAATAATTATAACCATGTTGATCAATTCACCTTTGCACTTAAGCTTAAGATATTCAATTATAAATTCAATGGTCATGATCATACCAGTCACAATTCAACTTTGCACTACAGGCCAAAGAGAACCCTAGTCATGATCATACCAATAATCTACCCATCTTTACACTCCAGTGAAAGAGAATTTCAACATCAGGGTTATAAAAATGTTATATATGATGATAAAAATAATATGATCAACATATAGTTTTAATCTCAAGAGTAATATTCGTAACTCATGAATAGTAAATCGTGAATAGTAACTCATGAATAGTAACCCCGACACAAAAGATAGAAATTCCACAATAAAATTCATACCAATATTTCGGTATAATAATATTGAAAGAATAACATTACTTAAATTTATAAACAATTTATTTTAATTGTTTACACTTTACTAATTAATGCATTTAATCATCATAAAATGCCAACTCTTACAATTTCATCATCAATAACCAAAACCCTCATCAAAAATCTGCATATACCTCATATAGGATTCTCAAGCCATAAAATCCTATTTTCCAATTTTCTTTCTTCACAAAACATATTTAATTCATTTACTCATAACTAGACCATTTTCATGAAAAATACCAAATCAGTTCCAAAAATATTTCTTTTCTGGGATTTAGCATAATATAGTCCCATAGTGAACATATATTTTTCTCAGAATTTTTAAAAGTCATTTACTATTTTTCATATGGCCAAAATAGCCGAATATTTAGACATTTATCAAAAATTGTACTTTTGTCTAAAAATTCTGAAATTTACAGAGTATACTTCTATCATATACATGTACTCCCAATAAAAATTTCATCAATTTTGGAGTTAACCACAAGGAATTATAAGCTGTTACTTTTAAAATAGTCTTTTCTCATAAAATTCATAACTCTCAATCTATACATCCAAAAATCACCATTTTTGGACACAATCAAGAAAACTCATCAAAATATCATTTCAAATTTTTCCAGAATTTTTGAAGATCAGAAAAATTACGAAACTGAAAATATAACAACCCTTAAAATCCCTTACTATCCCTTACAATCCCTTACCTCAAAAGAGCAGTACTTCTGACTGGATATCGGATATGATGCTGAAGGAAACTTGCACTGATGAATAGCAACTCACCAAGTATCTAAATACTCACAAAATATGCTTCATAATATAGAGAGAGAAAGAGAGAAAGCTTATGTTTCTGGTGTGATTTTCAATTCTAACTTAGCCCTCTATTTATAGGAAAATTTTGGTAGGTTTGACCTGCAACCTGATGGCTTTACCTGCTACTATTCCCACCCACCACATTTGAAATATAATTCAGCACATTTCTTCACCAACCACAAGTGGGGCCCACCAATTCTAGAATTTTCCACCAAAATGATAAACTCCGAAAATTCAACAATTTCTGAACCAGTCATCTCGTAAAATTCATAATAAATCATACGTTCATTTTTAACGGTTCAAAATTTGTGGACATATACTCAACTTATATATGTATAACATATCCAAAAATTACCACGATCCAACGGTCGGATTAAAAATTATAACCCCCGCAAAATATCTCAAAAACCCTGATTTTTAATACCTCCATTCCGACAAAAATACGGATAAAAATCTCAACATTAACTCCTTCATTTTTAACCACAAAAATATATCCCTCATTTATATCCACATAAAATAAATATTTCCTTATCATATGAATCAATAATTAATTATTCACAAATAATATTACAGAATCACATTTATGACAACCAGGCCGTTCCCAGGAAAGAGGGGGCTTTCCAATAAGGATTTCTCCTTACTGGCGCGCAATTAGATGACCAAACCTCTCCTTAGACAGAACTTTCTAGACATTGCCAATAATGTTATCTAATAATATTATTCAAATAATATGAATTATTGATCTGATAATGGAAAATACTGTGCAGCAACAATTATTGAACAACAATAATATAAAATTTCAACGTAGCAATTATTGAATCAATAAAATAAAATATTGAACAGTAATTACTGTAACAATTATTGAGTAGTGCCTTCTTACGTAAGAATCAATAATTTCAAAAATACTATGCAATACCGTGTGCTACTGTGCAATAACGCGTATTACTGTATTTTAACCACCGGGTATTCCAACAGTGTTAACGGTAACAACTACGCCGTTATTTGTAAAAACTCAAATTTGTCGTTTTCTTCACCCGACAGTTATTCTGTTATGGGGCCCACAAATAGCTGCGCCGTCGTACGAATATTCCCCGACAGAAAGAATATTCCACGACCAAACGAATATTCCCCGACAACAATGATTATTTTATAACCACTTGTTATTTTGAAAAATTTTCATATTTCACCCATAACTTTAACTTTTATCAATTTAACCATTTACTGAATAGTAATTATAAGAAAAATTGAATACTTTTATTTCATAAAATTCGGGGTCTTACAATCTCCCCTCCTTATGAAATTTCGTCCTCGAAATTTACGTACCTGGTATTTCAAAGAGTTGAGAATACCTTGCTTTCATTTCAGATTCCATCTTCCTTATCATCATGATTTCTCCATTGCTCATCTCCTGTATTTCAGATATCATTCTAGAATACAGCTTCAAAACAAGGGTTAATTTAACAAATTAACATATCACATAATATCCCGATATTATGACTGACCAACAAATAAGCTTAGGTAGGACACACTAGCGAAGAATTTACTCATCTCTCCCCTCCTAGTTATATTCCCCGATCTCCGCCAAAGATCATATCCCTAAGCTCTGATACCACCTGTGACTCTCATGGTGCTTCAACCACAGCACCTCACAGTGGTACCTATCAGTTTGCCACCGCAGAACGGCGTCCCTACGGAGAGTCTGGCTTCGGTGCATCCCCCATCAACAGGAAGTCACTAGCGAGAGGCTCGTGGCTCTTTACTTATAGCTCTGATACCACCTGTGACGACCACAAAACAGGTCCATTCCATCCAACCTATTCTGAGTCGCCAAATACATGGTACAGAAAATAACTACAACTTTATTACAACAATTGTCGTGCAAAATATAACAACACATACGCTGTGAGTTTGGATACAAATATATACCAAATGTGACTCATGTTCTAACCGTGGACATCACCTCACAATAACACCTTACATAAAGGTATAGTCAAAAACTGTTTTAGAAATTAGAATCTTTGGGAAGTGCTCAAGGAAACCTTCGTACATGGGAGGCCACGCGTCTAGGTTATGATAGATATCATATGGCCACAGAATTATCCTTGGTTGACCCAATAGACCCCAAAGAAAAACGAGAAGATTACTATCATATTCTTCCCAATGGTGAGTCTTCTCTTGACTTATCATTATCTCCACTGTCTCTAATTGAGAATTATACTTCAAACAAACACCAAGATTATATAGGTAGTGCCCATAGATATACTCAGCAAGTGGATGAGCACAACCCTGTCTTATGATGACACGAGGTTGTATGTCATTAGACATCTTGTATGATAGTGACAAAACACCCTTCCAACGTTGGGTTCGCCTCACCCTATTTTCTTCACCAAATATAACTACTAAATGATGACCACCGTTCTATTCCCTTGTTACCCCCGCTCGACCCAGCTACACTCTTATT
Organism: Panax notoginseng; assembly: GCA_016801055.1. NCBI lineage: Eukaryota > Viridiplantae > Streptophyta > Magnoliopsida > Apiales > Araliaceae > Panax > Panax notoginseng. Next base: position 18,545,706 of record CM029022.1, read on the forward strand.
ACCTGAAAGGAATTGTGAAGCAAAAGGGTGAGCACAACTAGCTCAGTAAAGAATATCATGACTAAAGATAATTAAATTATCAATAGCCTTCATCAATAATAAATCAGAGATTTAGAACATATGGTAAATGATAAAAATTTCAACCATAGTTGCAGCGGAACGAGCAATCCATTAGAAGAGTCAAATAGACTATAAAGTCTATTATCTTCTCCATGTTAAAAATCCACCAACAATATTTTATCCATGTAACATCACTCAACAGTTCCTTTCCACAATCATATGAATAACTCATAATCATAATTGTGACTATAAATTTTTCTTCGCACCCAGGACGAAGAATATTTTCATCACCTGTCTTTACCTGAAACATCAAAGATCATGGTTATACCAAATCACAGTTCCTGTTTATAATCATACTAACAAATCCATCTTTGCACTACGGGCCAAAGATATTCATCAACAAACCATCTTTGCACTACGGGCCAAAGATATTCAACAACAGTTCATCTTTGCACTACAGGCCAAAGATATTCATCAACAGGCCATCTTTGCACTACATGCCAAAGATATTCATCAACAATTCATATTTGCACTACAGGCCAAATATATTCATATCTCAAAGAAATATATAATCATTTCAGAATTTATATAAACAATAATTATAACCATGTTGATCAATTCACCTTTGCACTTAAGCTTAAGATATTCAATTATAAATTCAATGGTCATGATCATACCAGTCACAATTCAACTTTGCACTACAGGCCAAAGAGAACCCTAGTCATGATCATACCAATAATCTACCCATCTTTACACTCCAGTGAAAGAGAATTTCAACATCAGGGTTATAAAAATGTTATATATGATGATAAAAATAATATGATCAACATATAGTTTTAATCTCAAGAGTAATATTCGTAACTCATGAATAGTAAATCGTGAATAGTAACTCATGAATAGTAACCCCGACACAAAAGATAGAAATTTCACAATAAAATCCATACCAATATTTCGGTATAATGATATTGAAAGAATAACATTACTTAAATTTATAAACAATTTATTTTAATTGTTTACACTTTACTAATTAATGCATTTAATCATCATAAAATGCCAACTCTTACAATTTCATCATCAATAACCAAAACCCTCATCAAAAATCTGCATATACCTCATATAGGATTCTCAAGCCATAAAATCCTATTTTCCAATTTTCTTTCTTCACAAAACATATTTAATTCATTTACTCATAACTAGACCATTTTCATGAAAAATACCAAATCAGTTCCAAAAATATTTTTTTTCTGGGATTTAGCATAATATAGTCCCATAGTGAACATATATTTTTCTCAGAATTTTTAAAAGTCATTTACTATTTTTCATATGGCCAAAATAGCCGAATATTTAGACATTTATCAAAAATTGTACTTTTGTCTAAAAATTCTGAAATTTACAGAGTATACTTCTATCATATACATGTACTCCCAATAAAAATTTCATCAATTTTGGAGTTAACCACAAGGAATTATAAGCTGTTACTTTTAAAATAGTCTTTTCTCATAAAATTCATAACTCTCAATCTATACATCCAAAAATCACCATTTTTGGACACAATCAAGAAAACTCATCAAAATATCATTTCAAATTTTTCCAGAATTTTTGAAGATCAGAAAAATTACGAAACTGAAAATATAACAACCCTTAAAATCCCTTACTATCCCTTACAATCCCTTACAATCCCTTACCTCAAAAGAGCAGTACTTCTGACTGGATATCGGATATGATGCTGAAGGAAACTTGCACTGATGAATAGCAACTCACCAAGTATCTAAATACTCACAAAATATGCTTCATAATATAGAGAGAGAAAGAGAGAAAGCTTATGTTTCTGGTGTGATTTTCAATTCTAACTTAGCCCTCTATTTATAGGAAAATTTTGGTAGGTTTGACCTACAACCTGATGGCTTTACCTGCTACTATTCCCACCCACCACATTTGAAATATAATTCAGCACATTTCTTCACCAACCACAAGTGGGGCCCACCAATTCTAGAATTTTCCACCAAAATGATAAACTCCGAAAATTCAACAATTTCTGAACCAGTCATCTCGTAAAATTCATAATAAATCATACGTTCATTTTTAACGGTTCAAAATTTATGGACATATACTCAACTTATATATGTATAACATATCCAAAAATTACCACGATCCAACGGTCGGATTAAAAATTATAACCCCCGCAAAATATCTCAAAAACCCTGATTTTTAATACCTCCATTCCGACAAAAATACGGATAAAAATCTCAACATTAACTCCTTCATTTTTAACCACAAAAATATATCCCTCATTTATATCCACATAAAATAAATATTTCCTTATCATATGAATCAATAATTAATTATTCACAAATAATATTACAGAATCACATTTATGACAACCAGGCCGTTCCCAGGAAAGAGGGGGCTTTCCAATAAGGATTTCTCCTTACTGGCGCGCAATTAGATGACCAAACCTCTCCTTAGACAGAACTTTCTAGACATTGCCAATAATGCTATCTAATAATATTATTCAAATAATATGAATTATTGATCTGATAATGGAAAATACTGTGCAGCAACAATTATTGAACAACAATAATATAAAATTTCAACGTAGCAATTATTGAATCAATAAAATAAAATATTGAACAGTAATTACTGTAACAATTATTGAGTAGTGCCTTCTTACGTAAGAATCAATAATTTCAAAAATACTATGCAATACCGTGTGCTACTGTGCAATAACGCGTATTACTGTATTTTAACCACCGGGTATTCCAACAGTGTTAACGGTAACAACTACGCCGTTATTTGTAAAAACTCAAATTTGTCGTTTTCTTCACCCGACAGTTATTCTGTTATGGGGCCCACAAATGGCTGCGCCGTCGTACGAATATTCCCCGACAGAAAGAATATTCCACGACCAAACGAATATTTCCCGACAACAATGATTATTTTATAACCACTTGTGTATTTTGAAAAATTTTCACATTTCACCCATAACTTTAACTTTTTATCAATTTAACCATTTACTGAATTGTAATTATAAGAAAAATTGAATACTTTTATTTCATAAAATTCGGGGTCTTACAATAGTAACTAATCCATGAACGGTCCAGATTGATTACTTTAATCTGACGGTCCATATTTAAAGAAAAATCTTTTAAATAAAATATAATATATTCTATTTATAGAATAACTTTAATAAAGTATTCTGTTTTATATAAAAAGATGTTTCTGTTTTATTACGTTAATAATACGAATAAAACAAAACGTCATTATCGCTAAATAATTCATATTATTAACTGACAATAATGGAATCAAACTGAGTGACTTCTCACATAAGCATTAATAATCAATACCGTGTGCTACTATGCAACCACACGTATTACTGTACTTTTACTACCGAGTAGTTCAACAGTATCAACGGTAAAACTTCCGCCGTTATTTTCATAAAGTATTTTTGTCGTTTTCTCAATCCGACAATAATTCCGTTATGGGGTCCACCAATAATTGTACCGTCGTACGGATATTCCTCGACAAAAAAAATATTCTCTGACCAATCGAATATAATATGACAACTTGCATACTTTGCAAAATTTATAAATACTACCCATAACTATTATATCAAATCTACACAATAATATAAAAAAATTATTTCGAGAAAAATTAAATATTTATTCATAAAATCTGGGGTTTCACAATCTCCCCTCCTTATGGAATTTCGCCCTCGAAATTTACGTACGTACTTGGTATGCCGAACATCGAAATTTACGTACGTACTTGGTATGCCGAACATGTGAGGATACCTTGACTTCACTTCAAATTCTAACTCTTGAGGTATAACCTTTAAGCATCGAATATGATCCTTCTTATCCAAGATGTTAACACGTATGTCCTCATACGTTAAATCTTTCGCTATTTCGTCCGGTTCTAAATTAATAATGCGGTTCGGGTCGTCCACATATTTACGTAACATCGATACGAAAAAAAAAAAAATTCTGAACTCGCAACATACTTGGCGGTAAAACGAGTCTATAGGCCACAGTTCCTACTTCATCAAGGATTTCAAATGGGCTAATTAAATCGAGGGTTGAGATTTTCTCTCTTCGTCGATTCTTGCTTCTAGAATAACGCCCTCTTGAACCTTCTTCTTCACATTTATCAGCTCTTAATATGTAGCTTGAGCGGCTTTAACTTTATCGATTAAAGTCGATTTTAATCGTATATTCGTTATCTTCACGTGGGTTCGAATATTCGCACTTGTAACCGTATACGATCTTCTACACAACGCGTCAGCTACCACGTTCACTTTTCCACGATGTTATTGAATGGTACGATCGTAATCTTCAACAGCTCGAGCCAACGTCTTTGGCGCATAATACGTTCGTTTTAGTTGAAGAAATATTTGAGGGTTTAAGAAATGGGTTTTGTACTGGAGTCAATACAAAATTCAATTTTACGCTCTGAGGTAGGCTAAGAAGTCTTCAAGAATACGTCAAGAAATTTATTAACAATAGAAATATCGTTCAAAATTGTGACCCTCATCCAAGACTTGGATAACACGTCACATTGATACCTATCAACTTGCCATCGTCATTTACAACGTCTCCTACGGAAAGTCTAGCTTCGGTGCATTCCACACCAGGAAGTCAAGAGCGAAAGGAACGGGGATTTTTACTTATGGCTTGATATGACAATGATTGACTTTAGTGGTTTGGTTACTTTGAATTTGCATAACAGGTTGGTTAGGAGTATGAAAGCTAACAACCTTACGAGAAGCATGATGAGTAGTGAACCAATCGTTTCAAAAAAATCACATCAAAGGCAAGTATTTTCAAAGAGATAAGATCGACAGGTAACGTGAAAGTGTTGATTTGAACAAGATTTATAAATAGTAGAGGTAACGAAGGTTTCTCCCAACTGAGTTTAAACAGACATATCAAAGTCTAAGTTCTCCGGAGTTAACTTCAAACATTTAACACAACTAGGTGAAATAAAAGAGTGAGTAGAACCGGTATCTAACACGGTATAGACTTCGCAAGAGTTTATGACTAACATACCCGTGATAATTTTATTCAGGTTCCTCGTCACGAAAAAAATACTCTCTCTTAAACTACTGGCTTTGGCTTTTCTGGGACGGTCTTTGGTGCCTCTATCCTATCTGAACTTGTCTTCGGTGAACGACAAAATCGGGCTAAGTGACCTTCTCTTCCACAATTATAGCATGCTTTGGATGACATTGCGCAGTTTGGACTGATGTGCCCCTCCCCTCCGCATTTGAAACATATGATAGGTGGTCGTTCTCCGTCCTTAACAACGGGTGCTGGTGCTGACGTCTTTCCATCATTGTTGAATCTCCTCTTCTTGAAATGACCATTCTTATTGTTTTGGCCTTGATTACCACCGAAGTGGTTACCATTTCTGGCCTGTTGATTCCCTCCACGCTTGTTATCACCGCTTCGATGACTGCTCTCACTGGTATTATCATTTTGTCGACTGCTCTCTTTTGGTTGCGTTGACTCGTTATCGCGCTCCACTAACTGAGCCCTATTCACAACATCTGAATACAAACACAGTTTATGAGAAATAAGATATTGACGTATCTCCGGTTTCAAACCTCTTAAAAACATCCGCGTCATTCTCTCTTCATTATCCACCAAGTGGGATGCAAATCGGGACAACTCGGTAAACTTGGCTTCGTACTGCGACACGGTCATGTTGTTTTGCTCCAACTTGATAAATTTCACCTCCTTCATGTGACGAATACTTTCGGAAAAGTACTTGTCATTGAACAGTTCTTGGAACTTCTCCCAAGACATCTTGAGTGCGTCAGGCTGGGTACGTTTTACAGATTCCCACCAGTAATCTGCCTCTTCAAGCAACATAAAAGTGGCAAAGGGAACCTTTTGCTCCTCGGAGCATCCCAAGACATCAAATATCTTGGTGATCTGCTTTAACCACGTCTCCGCCTTAAGTGGTTCTGGCTTTCCCAAAAACTCCGGTGGTCCTAGCTCCTTGAATTGCTTAGCGGTGACCAACCGTGGGTTGTCATTGTTTCCTCCTTTATTTTGGATAGGAGCCGCTCTCGCCCGTTGTTGCATGAATTGCTCCTTGAACTGATTAGCGGTGACCGTCCGAGAGTTATTTTGTTGTTGCATGAATTGCATAAAGTCTCTGACCATCCCATCATTCACCATTTCATCGGTGTTATTATTTTCATGAGGATTATTGTCCTCTGGTTGCACATTACCCTGAGCATTGATCGTTGGTGATTCAATGGTCTCATGTGCTTCATTGTTTATCTCAATATTTTCGGATGCCATTTGCAAATACTGCAACAAAACAAGGGTTAATTAACATATAACATATTATCCATATAATTTGACCGACCAATTAAATACCAAATAAACTTAGGTAGGTCATACTAGCGAAGGAATTCCACGTCTCTCCCCTCCTAGTTCTATTCTCACATCCTAGCCAGTGATCATATCCCTAAGCTCTGATACCAACTGTGACGCCCCCAAAATTAGGTATACATCACTCATCTTGGGTCGTCAGATGCAAAGTACAGAATACAAATACAACTTACTAATACAACTGTCGTGTACAATACGACAAAACATAAACTGTGATTTTGAATACAAATATTATCTTCTAGAGAGTATTCATACTCAAAAGGAGTCCTCATTACATTTATTAACACACTATTACATAGAATAGTGAGGACTACTAACTAATACTATCATTCGGACCATCACTCCGTTCCCCGATTTGCCCCAGCTACGTTCTCATTTTCTGAAGAAAACAGTGAAAGAAAGGGTGAGCTCAACTAGCCCTATAAGACCCCGAATTTTATGAAATAAAAGTATTCAATTTTTCTTATAATTACTATTCAGTAAATGGTTAAATTGATAAAAGTTTAAAGTTATGGGTGAAATATGATTTTTTTTCAAAATAAGCAAGTGGTTATAAAATAATCATTGTTGTCGGGAAATATTCGTTTGGTCGTGAAATATTCTTTCTGTCGGGGAATATTCGTACGACGGCGCAGCTATTTGTGGGCCCCATAACGAATAACTGTCGGGTGAAGAAAACGACAAATTTGAGTTTTTACAAATAACGGCGTAGTTGTTACCGTTAACACTGTTGGAATACCCGGTGGTTAAAATACAGTAATACGCGTTATTGCACAGTAGCACACGGTATTGCATAGTATTTTTAAAATTATTGATTCTTACGTAAGAAGACACTACTCAATAATTGTTACAGTAATTACTGTTCAATATTTTATTTTATTGATTCAATAATTGCTACGTTGAAATTTTATATTATTGTTGTTCAATAATTGTCACTGCACAGTATTTTCTATTATCAGATCAATAATTCATATTATTTAAATAATATTATTAGATAACATTATTGGCAATGTCTAGAAAGTTTTGTCTAAGGAGAGGTTTGGTCATCTAATTGCGCGCTAGTAAGGAGGAATCCTTATTGGAAAGCCCCCTCTTTCCTGGGAACGGTCTGGTTGTCATAAATGTGATTCTGTAATATTATTTGTGAATAATTAATTATTGATTCATATGATAAGGAAATATTTATTATATGTGGATATAAACGAGGGATATATTTTTGTGGTTAAAAATGAAGGAGTTAATGTTGAGGTCTTTATCCGTATTTTTGTCGGAATAGAGGTATTAAAAATCAGGGTTTTTGAGATATTTTGCGGGGGTTATAATTTTTAATCCGACCGGTGGATCGTGGTAATTTTTGGATATGTTATACATATATAAGTTGAGTATATGCCCACAAATTTTGAACCGTTAAAAATGAACGTATGATTTATTATGAATTTTACGAGATGACTGGTTCAGAAATTGTTGAATTTTCGGAGTTTATCATTTTGGTAGAAAATTCTAGAATTGGTGGGCCCCACTTGTGGTTGGTGAAGAAATGTGCTGAATTTTATTTCAAATGTGGTGGGTGGGAATAGTAGCAGGTAAAGCCATCAGGTTGCAGGTCAAGTTTGCTAAAATTTTCCTATAAATAGAGGGTTAAGTTAGAATTGAAAATCACACCAGAAACATAAGCTTTCTCTCTTTCTCTCTCTATATTATGAAGCATATTTTGTGAGTATTTAGATACTTTGAGAGTTGCTATTCAGTGCAAGTTTCCTTCGGCTTTGCATTCCAGTCAGAAATACTGCACTTTTGAGGTAAGGGATAGTAAGTGATAGTAATGGATTTTAAGGGTTGTTATGATTTTTAGTTTCGTAATTTTTCTGATCTTCAAAAATTATGAAAAAATTTGAAATGATATTTTGATGAGTTTTATTGATTGTGTCCAAAAATGGTGATTTTTGGATGTATAGATTAAGAGTTATGAATTTTACGGGAAAAGACTATTTTAAAAGTAACCGCTTATAATTCCTTGTGGTTAACTCCAAAATTGACGAAATTTTTATTGGGAGTACATGTGTATGATAGAAGTATACTCTGTAAATTTTAGAATTTTTGGACAAAAGTATAATTTTTGATAAATGTCTAAATATTCGGTGGTTTGGCCATATGAAAAATAGTAAATGAGTTTTAAAAATTCTGAGAAAAATATATGTTCAATATTGGACTATACTATACTAAATTCCAGAAAAGAAATATTTTTAGAACTGATTTGATATTTTTCATGAAAATGGACTAGTTATGAGTAAATGTATTAAATATGTTATGTGAAGTAAGAAAAATTGGAAAATAGGATTTTATGGCTTGAGAATCCTATATGAGGTATATGCAGATTTTTGATGAGGGTTTTGATTATTGGTGATAAAATCTTATGAGTTTGGTATTTTAGAATGATTAAATGCATTATTTAGTAAAGTGTAAACAATTTAAATAAATTGTTTATAAGCTTAAGAAATATTATTCTTTCAATATCATTATACCGAAATACTGGTATGGATTTTATTGTGGAATTTCTACCTTTTTGTGTCGAGTTTACTATTTATGAGTTACTATTCACGAGTTACTATTCACGAGTTACTATTCACGATAAAAATTGGTTTCTTTTTCTAACCAAATTATAGTTGAGTTATGAATATTACTCTTGAGATTAAAACTATGTATTGATTATATTGATTTTATTATCATATATAACATTTTTATAACCCTGATGTTGAAATTCTCTTTCTCTAGAGTGTAAAGATGGATAGATTATTGGTATGATCATGACTAGGGTTCTCTTTGGCCTGTAGTGCAAAGTTGAATTGTGACTGGTATGATCATGACCATTGAATTTATAAGTGAATATCTTTAGCTTAAGTGCAAAGGTGAATTGATCAACATGGTTATAATTATTGTTTATATAAATTCTGAAATGATTATATATTTCTTTGAGATATTAATATCTTTGGCTTGTAGTGCAAAGATGAAATATTGATGAATATCTTTGGCCTGTAGTGCAAAGATGAATTGTTGATGAATATCTTTGGCCCGTAGTGCAAAGATGACATGTTGTTGAATATCTTTGGCCAGTAGTGCAAAGATGAACAGATGTTGAGATAAACATGACCAACTGGTGATACAAATGAATATCTTTGGCCGTAGTGCAAAGATGAAGTTATTAGTATGATTATGAACAGGAAATATGATTTGGTGTAACCATGATCTTTGATGTTTCAGGTAAAGATAGGTGATGAAAATTATCTTCGTCTTGGATGAGAAGAGGAATTTAGAACTACAGTTATGATTATGAGTTATTCATATGATTGTGGACCAGAATTATTGATTGATGTTACAGGGATAAAACATTGTTGATGGATTTTTAACATGGAGAAGATAATAGACTTTATAGTCTATTTGACTCTTCTAATGGATTGCTCGTTCCGCTGCAACTATGGTTGAAATTTTTATCATTTACCATATGTTCTAAATCTCTGATTTATTATTGATGAAGGCTATTGATAATTTAATTATCTTTAGTCATGATATACTTTACTGAGCTAGTTGTGCTCACCCTTTTGCTTCACAATTCCTTTCAGGTAATAAGAGTGTAGCTGGGTCGAGCGAGGGTAACGGGGAAATAGAACGGTGGTCTCTAGCTGTGGATGTTCTCCTGAAGCAGCATAGAAAAGTTCATTTAGTAGTTTTATTTGGTGAATCCAATAGGGTAAGGTGTACCCAACGTTGGAAGGGTGGTTTGCTACTATCATACAAGATGTCTAATGATATACAATCTCGTGTCATCATAAGACAGGATTGTGCTCATCCACTTACTGAGTATATTTACGAGCACTACCTATATAATCTTGGTGTTTGTTTGAAGTATAATTCTCAATTAGAGACAGTGGAGATAATGATAAGTCAAGAGAAGACTCACCATTGGGAAGAATATGATAGTAATCTTCTCGTTTTTCTTTGGAGTCTATTGGGTCAACCAAGAATAATTCTGTGGCCATATGATATCTATCATAACCTAGACGCATGGCCTCCCATGTACGAAGGTTTCCTTGAGCACTTCCCAAAGATTCTAATTTCTAAAACAGTTTTTGACTATACATTAATGTAAGGTGTCATTGTGAGGTGATGTCCACGGTTGGAACATGAGTCACATTTGGTATATATTTGTATCCAAACTCACAGCATATGTGTTGTTGTATTTTGCACGACAATTGTTGTAATAAAATTGTAGTTGTTTTCTGTACCATGTATTTGGCGACTCAGAATAGGTTGGATGGAGTGGACCTATTTTGGGGTCGTTACATTTGGTATCAGAGCTTAGGGATATGATCTCTGGTGGAGATCGGGGAATACAACTAGGAGGGGAGAGATGAGTAAATCATTCGCTAGTGTGTCCTACCTAAGCTTATTTGTTGGTCAGTCATAATATTGGGATATTATGTGATATGTTAATTTGTTTAATTAACCCTTGTTTTATGGCAGTATTTGAAAATGGCAGCTGAGAATGCTAACAATGGAGTGAATGAGACTGTGGGGATACCTCTAATCACTAACCGTGATAATGTGATGTCAGACGAAGAAGGAATTAGAGATATCCATGTGGTGAGTGAAGAATTGATAGTTACACCCGAGATAGTCGCAGAGGTAACAGCTGAGACTGAGGAAGAAGAGGAAGAAGAAGTACCAGAGGAGAGTTTATTAGAGGTATTATATGAACAAAATGTAGAATTTCAAAATCGTATTCATGAGTTAGAAGAGCAGGCAGAAGAACGACAGGCGGTCGTGGAACAAAAGGATGCAACAATTCAAGCTTGTGTTACCCGATATGTGATGCTTGAACAGAAGCATTCTTTGGCAGAGTATAAGATGATAAAAATAGAATCTGAGCTGAGAGAAGAAAAAACTGAACGAGTGAGAATAAGTGATGCATGGGCAAAAGCCGCACGACACGTGGATATTGTGGAAAGAGATGTTCGATCTAAGAAGGCTAAAATAGATGATATGAATTTCTCTTTTTGGAAAGCAATTGGGAGAACCCAACATCGAGTTTTGAATTACCCTGTACATAGCGGTCAACCTGAATCCGATATGGATCGAAGATTGATGATTCAGATCATGAATGAGGAGTACGAAGAGGCAGTTGAGGGAGGAATATGTCCTATAGAAAGGTATATTCCAACGGTAATGATGACGCCAAATGCTGCTCCAGACAAGTCAAAACCGAGTAGTTCGAGGGATGGCGGTTGTCATGACTTCCCAACAAATGAGGAACCCAAATAAAGTTATCATGGGAGATGAACAATGGAGAAATCATGATGATCTGAGAGATAGAATCTGAAATGGAAGCAAGGTAATCTCAACTCTTCGAAATACCAGGTACGTAAATTTCGAGGACGAAATTTCATAAGGAGGGGAGATTGTAAGACCCCGAATTTTATGAAATAAAAGTATTCAATTTTTCTTATAATTACTATTCAGTAAATGGTTAAATTGATAAAAGTTTAAAGTTATGGGTGAAATATGAATTTTTTTCAAAATAAGCAAGTGGTTATAAAATAATCATTGTTGTCGGGGAATATTCGTTTGGTCGTAGAATATTCTTTCTGTCGGGGAATATTCGTACGACGGCGCAGCTATTTGTGGGCCCCATAACGAATAACTGTCGGGTGAAGAAAACGACAAATTTGAGTTTTTACAAATAACGGCGTAGTTGTTACCGTTAACACTGTTGGAATACCCGGTGGTTAAAATACAGTAATACGCGTTATTGCACAGTAGCACACGGTATTGCATAGTATTTTTGAAATTATTGATTCTTACGTAAGAAGGCACTACTCAATAATTGTTACAGTAATTATTGTTCAATATTTTATTTTATTGATTCAATAATTGCTACGTTGAAATTTTATATTATTGTTGTTCAATAATTGTCACTGCACAGTATTTTCTATTATCAGATCAATAATTCATATTATTTAAATAATATTATTAGATAGCATTATTGGCAATGTCTAGAAAGTTCTGTCTAAGGAGAGGTTTGGTCATCTAATTGTGCGCTAGTAAGGAGAAATCCTTATTGGAAAGCCCCCTCTTTCCTGGGAACGGTCTGGTTGTCATAAATGTGATTCTGTAATATTATTTGTGAATAATTAATTATTGATTCATATGATAAGGAAATATTTATTATATGTGGATATAAACGAGGGATATATTTTTGTGGTTAAAAATGAAGGAGTTAATGTTGAGGTCTTTATCCGTATTTTTATCGGAATAGAGGTATTAAAAATCAAGGTTTTTGAGATATTTTGCGGGGGTTATAATTTTTAATCCGACCGGTGGATCGTGGTAATTTTTGGATATGTTATACATATATAAGTTGAGTATATGCCCATAAATTTTGAACCGTTAAAAATGAACGTATGATTTATTATGAATTTTACGAGATGACTGGTTCAGAAATTGTTGAATTTTCAGAGTTTATCATTTTGGTGGAAAATTCGATGATGTGGATTATTTTATTAAGCTGAGTCTCAGCGATCACAGTGTTGAAAAACTTTTTAAATCATAAAAGATAGTAGAGTTTATTTTCTACTTGACTTTTTTAATGGATTGCTTGTTCCGCTGCAGTTAAACTTGATGTCTATTATATTTTATCAATTTAACATTGTTGAAGGCTAATGATAATTTATTCTGCATTATCTTAGTCATAATATTTCTTACTGGGCTAGTTGAGCTCACTTTTTTTTTCACTGTTCTCTTCAGGAAATGAGAACGTAACTGAGACAAGTCGGGGAACGGAGTGATGGTCCGAATGATAATATTAGTTAGTAGTCCTCACTATTCTATGTAATGGTGTGTTAATAAATGTAATGAGGACTTCTTTTGAGTATGAATACTCTCTAGAAGATAATATTTGTATTCAAACTCACAGTTTATGTTTTGTCGTATTGTACACGATATTTGTATCAGTAAGTTGTATTTGTATTCTGTAATATGTATCTGACAACCCAAGATAAGTGATGTATACCTAATTTTGGGGACGTCACAGAAGGTCTGAATAGTATTTTTAAATACATATTTATAATATTTTGACCACAATATGATAAAATAAAAATGAAAACGTACAAATTAACCTGCTCACCACCTTAGCGACGGATCCATAAAACAAAACTTTATTCAAAAAAAAAAATAAAAAAATATATATATATATATATATATATATATATATATAAGTTTGTCAACTTAAGCTTGCTGATAAATAGAGAAGGAAAACTTTATTCAAAATATCTTGAATTTCTTCAAATTATAATCCATTTGAAACAGAATTCAAGTATTTAATTGTTCCCAGTATTATTATTATTTTACAAGTAATTATTACAAGCATTATTAAGTACCCCAAGCTTGCCAATCTCGCCCTACTTGCATATGATTATTCACACAATTTTCCAATAAACATATGCCGAAAACATAAAAGACTTATTGACAAAAATCATTATGCAAATTCCCACAATCACCTTCACTAAACAAAGAACAATTGTGAAAGTAGTTCTTACATCTAGAGCAGTATGTTTTTCAGATTGGCGGATAGATTCTTTACATAAGCAACATTTTTCATTGTACAATAGCTCTAAAGAAGTCATGTAATTGTTGTTTACATCAAATCCAAACACAAACACCATGAAACTAAATTCCTTACATGAGAAGAGCCTAAAAGTCCAACTGCAATTAAGTTCTTGGAACTCCAGAAGCAGCATCGGCTGCCATCAGATTTCTCCAAAGCTACAAAAGAAATCAATGTCATCAACAAAAAAAGAGCAACTCTGTAGATAATGGTCACCAGAAGGGGAAAAAATAAATTATTAAAGTTCTGGGGAAACAGACAAACAACAACTACTGCGGTCACTATTTTACCCCCATGACTTTGATTCCTACACAACAAGATTAGTCGACCAAACTCCATGTTCTTCAATGGAAATGAAACAATAAATGTCAATCCTCAAATGAAATAACACCCCCCCCAAAAAAAAAAACACAAAAAACAAACAAACACTTAAATATACATGCTCATGCTAGCAAATACAATCAAACCTCACAAGGGGACACACACGGAGAGAGAGCGTACTATTGTAGTTCAGAAGCTTCTCAATGAGGTCAACATGAGTCATCAGCATTCTTCTACAGCAGTAACGAACCAGCCCCAACGCATCGAGAGCATCTTTGTAAAAAGAAACTAAATGTTACGTCTACATTTAATTGTCAAAAAAACTTAGATAGCTTTGTTATCCTTATGCAGGATGCTTTTGATGGATTGTGTTTGATCTTGAAATTATAAAACAATACCAAGAAAAATAATCCAACCATAATTATAAGAATAAACAATTAAAGAGATCATCTTTGGACACCCAATCCATCAAAAGCATTTTTCTTCCATCAAAGGCATCCTGCATAAGGATAACATAGCTATCTAAACAAAATTTAAATATAATAATACCTTTGATCATAAATTTTGTTTCATTTTTTATACGACTCCATCAAAGAAGTTAGATTTGAATTTGATTCATTCTTTCTTAATATAACTTCAAGAGACCCTCAGTCAATCATCTTGGCTCGAGTTCAGGATGTCATTTTCAATTGCTGAATTGGCTGAGCCACATGAGATGAGATATCAGAGAACCATATACAATTGAAGTCAAATTATATACCGTGTTGCCAATTTCCTTACTGTATTACTTTTCTTCCATATGAGGACCAAAAATAATTAGTCTCTCTTTAATGGTTTGGAATTCTCGTTGCATTGATACGGTTATGTATTTCAATTAACCTGTCAATTATATCGAGTTTCAATTAACCATCTGCCTATGTATGTTATATGTATATATAATTATGAATATAGAGAAAGGGTCATCGCTCGCCGAATACTCATGGATAGCTGCTTAAACTTGTTCGAAGGAAATCGTGGTGTGAATTGATAATAACGAACGATAGATGAAGAAGGGAGAGAAGATTACCGGCAAAAGATGACGAAGGAGCAACAGCGATTCAACGAAGGAGAAGAGCAGCTACGATTCAGTGAAGGAGAGGAGCAGCAGCGATTCAGTGAAGGAGAGAAGAGGCGATCTAGGTTTGATTCGGGATAAAAGAGGGGAGAGGTTATTATTGTCCCAAAAAAAAATCTCGCTCAGAGGCTTGCTATGGATTTATTTTTATGTATAACCAATTAAGAGTCATTAAGATGCAAAAAAAATTTATCAAACAAGATTTATTTCTGGTCGAATCAGAAGCAAATCCATTAAGAGTCAGTCAAACATAACCTAAGTAACTTAATTGTATAGAGAAAAAAAGTGAGTTATAAAAGGGGAAAAATAATGGCAAATTCGTCATAAATAAATAATTTTATTTAGAAGGTGAGGCCGAGATACGTGCAAAAATATAAGAAAATTCTCTGAAAATATCACTTTGCTCAAGTTTGTAAGATTAGATAAAAATAACCAATACTTTGTCTCTATCTCATTGAAGAACAAAATTTAAAAATACTCTCTCCATTCTTAAATAAGTGTCGTTTAAGATTTTTATATATGAATTAAGAAAGTCATTTAATACTATCATTTAATCATTAAAATTTATGTAAAATTTTATCACTACCCCTTTACGAGAAATTGAAAATTATTAGTACTAAAGGTTAGAATTTCTTGGGACAATGAGAGAAGGTAAGGGTGATATAGGAAAGTAAATAATTTATTCTCCTAGAAAGTTATAAACGACAGATAATTTAGAATAAATTTTTTCTTCTAAAATATCATTTATTTAGAAATAGAGGGAGTAATAAATTTATCGGATAATATTTATGTGAGATACGACGTAGCAATTAATTTTAAAAACCTTCAATTATCAAAGTATTATGCCAAACACATTATTGAAAATCTATTGATAAAATAAGTAATAATAGAAGTCCTTTTTGTAACTTCAAATGTGATTAAAAAATGATATTTGCACTCTAAATGCAAGGTTAAAATTTTAATGAAAATCAAGAAATCTAGAGCACAAATATCAGCTTTTTAAAAATATAATTGACTCATATAATAAATTTTTATCAAAAAATATTTATTTATGATCTGAGTAACTAATATTTATATTCATTTTTAAAAAAATGAGGACACTTTGGCAAATGATTTATAAACTAAAATTAATTATTTTAATGCATTTTAACACACAATTTTATTATACACAAAGGAAATTTAAAAATAAAATGAAATATGTAATTTTTGAACAGATACACTTGAATAATCTAATAAAGCCAGATCCCTCCAGTTTCCCACCTGTCTTCTCCTTCCTACCACTCTCAAACCAGCAATTTCTCTCTCTAAATCTCTCACTCTCTTTCTTGTCATACGCAATTAATTACAGAGTACCCAATTATTTCCCTATAAAATCCTCCACATTGTTAGCATTTTTGTTCAAAAACCCTCCAATTCTATAATCCCCCTCAAATTCCCAACTCCAAGAACCCTAGTAAGTCCTAAACCTTCCTCAATCAAATCCCCTGTGATTCATTCATCCAAATAAAACTCCGCCAAATCCAATGAACGAAATCCAGTTCTCCGAATGCATCATCTGCGGCGGTGGCGCCCCACCGGAATTTGTGGTGGCGGCGAAGACCCACAACGTCCGTTACCGCGGCAGCTACCGCCGTCTCTGCACGGCGTGCCTCCTTAAAACCCACCCGGGCTTCTTTTGCCCCATCTGTTTTGACGTCTACGACGACAAAAACCCTCTGCCCGCTGGGCAGAGTGTCATGTGCCGCACCTGCCCTGCCATTTCTCACTCCGCCTGCGTTGGCCTTGCCCCCACCTCCACCTCCACTTCCCCTGTCTACCGATGTCCTCCCTGTTCAAACCCTAATTTCTCATTCTTCCGCATTTCAGAATGCGAGGTAGTCACCAGCATTGACAACGATGGAGTTGAATCGAAGAGGGTTGTTTTTACCAAGGATTTGGCGAAGCAATTCCTTGCTGCTGCCAAGATTTCTTCGGTTTCAATGAATAATGCTGCGGAGATGGCAAGGATTGATGCCGAGAAGAGGGCTAAAGAAGCCGCCGTCGCCAGGAAGAGAGCTAAAGAGGCCTTGGAGCACTATTATGATCTAACCTCCAAGAATGATAAATCAATTGACTCAGCCAAAAATTGATTCTTCAGTTTTGGCAGAAAAATTAATTCAATTCTGACAAATTGGGGTTGCAGAAGGAGAGAAGGATGGCAATGGGCTGCGGCATAACTAATTCGTGAGTTGGTGCCTTTTCATTTAGTTTTGGGATGGCTTGAAATTCTAGAGTAGTGTACATTAAATTGATTGTTTCAAGTCAGAATTTTCAGTTGTATTGAGCTATAGTAATTGATTTGTAGTGGTGAGTGGTAGCTCCATTTGAACTTTTTTAGTTCAGTTATAAGCTATAAATCATTTTTCATTTCGGACTCTGTTTGAATTTTTTTTTATTTAAATAATTTGTGAAATTTCTTTAGATCAAAATTCTGGGTTTCATTTACATGTACAGGTTATGTTAACCTGACAGCAGAGTTGGGATTTAGCCTGTTTAGTTGGGGAATCCTCGAGCATGCTCTTGGGCATCATTGTAGTTTTACTAGTTGCATAATGAAGCAATTCTTCCTCCATACCTTGGGATTAGAAATTAAACTAGACTGATTTCTGATGACCAAAAAATGAAAATTCTAATTCTAATGGTCCATGAGAAGATTGGTTCGTTTTCAGCTTAGCGGACACACTTGTTATGCACTTACTGTCCTACTTGATTTATGATCTAATGTATTGGGGAATAAACTCCAGTGTGGTTTAATGACAAAAATTATAAATTGTAGGATGGTTTTATTTGTGATGTTAATTTATATTCCCAACTTTATTGGTAGCTAAAGTAGTTCATACTATAATGGGATCAGTTATGCCTTTGGTAAGGTCTTTGTAAATACATTTAATTTTTAAGTAAGGTCTTTGTATGTAGATATCCAAATTCCTTTTCATTGTGATGACATGATGTACCACAGGGTAACTAACTAATGACCTCTTTTTGTGAGTCTATTGCATATGAAGTTAGTTAATTACAGAAGAATGAAGATAATAACCGACTCTACCATAGATTTCCTATATTTGTTGACTGTCAAACAAGTGATATGATTTCTGTTCACATTACATTCTTCCCTTGAGTTGCAAGCGATAGGCGTACAGATGCTTTGGAGTATTTCTTCTGCTTGAGTAGGCTTCTTTACATTTGTGATCAAAATTTGAATGAATGAATGATAAATAGGCCTAGCTAGCTTTGCATCTACAAGTCATTTATCTGTTTATCTTTCCACTGTGAATGATAGAACTTGGTGATCATTCCTGTCTACAAGTTTGCCTATTGTGATTTGGTGGTTGTTGTTTGTCAATATTATTGTTGTGTTTGATCTTCATGGGACTATGAATACAATGATCCTGCGTGAAAGACGTGAGGTTTATGTTAAACTTCATTGGAGTTTCACCTCCATCAGAAAAAGAACTGTGTCAATTTAAAGATAGAGAGGAAGTTCAAGCTGAATTATTCGAATGCAGCTGCATCGCTAGTTACTTCTGTAAATTGGATGTGGTTCAGTCTTCATGGTGATGACCAGAGAAGGAATGTGGGTTTAGTATGAGATTTTACTGATGGATGTTTGTCAGTTTTCTTTAGAATCATCAACTATGTAACAAACTGTAGGAGTTGGAGGTTGGATTTTCCCCTATATGTACTGTGTAAATGACATTAGTGTTTTTATGAAATATACTTGCACTTAAAATATTTGCTATAAAACTAGCTGATGATGTATGCTATTAATTTTATTGGGAGTTCATGTACCATGAGCCTGAGTCTCGAATACAATAATATTGGTTTCTTTCAAGTATGTTGTATGAAACAATTAATCCTATAATAAATTTAGCATAACGGATGCATGCTTAGCTATAAATAATAAATTGAAGTGAGAATATGCATGTCCATCCATAATCATGATTAATTTCATTGTGTTTTCTGTAATTCTGCATGATTTTGATATTTCTTCATATATGATCAATCCGGTAATACCCCATTGATCAGTTCTTTTTGTGAATGAGCTATATAAATAATACACAAAACAGGAGAAACAAAACTATTTTGTCAAGCCAAGGACGAATGGTGCGCCTGTGAATTTCAGCCACAGGTGTCCTTGAAGAAATGGACCTGCTGTGAATGGCAGTGCCTCATTCCTGTTTGTCATTACCTTAAATCCCCTCCAATTGACCCTCCGTGCAGTGTTTGCTCCTGGGCCGCGGTTCGCATACTCCCTGTAGAACAATGTATCCAGTGCAAAGGTCCCTTGCCATGGCATCCATCCGGCCGGCTGGATAAAGTCTCCCAACATTGATTCCATAATCACAGTCATGGAGTATTCCTTCCATGGCCTTCCCAAGAAAGTCGGGATTTGGAATCTGGCAGGGAAAAGTTTCACCTCAGGGACAATGCGGCAATTCTGAATAACTATCCCGGTGCTCTCAAACCGGTTGGTCTTCCCCTGTGCCGTGATTGTGTTTTGCTGGTTGGGCATGGGCCTTCTGACAATGATCAAGCTGTTCTGGATCAGTGCGGCTGCGTCGCCGAAGATGAAGTCGACGGTGCCGGAGATGACACAATTGCGATAGAATTGGCGATGGGCTTGCACGTACAAGCTGTCTTGGTATCCGTCGATTCTGCAGTTGTAGAATGCGGACATATCGGACTGGCTTCGGAGTGCCACTGCCTGGTGTCCCTCTGGCCCTGCTGTGTTTGTGAATCCCATTGCCTTTGCTATAAACCCGGCTCCAACCGCAGCTGCAAACAATTGTTATATATAGGTTAATAAAGAAATATCTATTAAAAAAATGCTAGATATATTTCTCGACAACTTTTATCTAAATATATACGGTATGCATGATGAGTTGCGCAATATGATCTATTAATACTTGTCTAGATATATCTACACAATTATTGCATATATATATAGAGAGAGAAAGAGATTCATAGCCAACAATTTGCTAAACAACTTGACAGGCGATGGTTTAGTAGCTCGTTGAAAGATTGAAAGACAACAGAGAAACAAGAACGGTTGTATACCAAAAGAGGCAGTTTGCATGGTACCAATGCCTTGGGTATTGCATTTACGGCCAGTGACAATAGTCTTCCTCGGTCCATCTCCATACATGAACACGTTAACTTGATCCTTGGTGACAGTAATGTATTCATCATAAACCCCTGCCTTTACATAAATAGTATATCTCCCCCTGTTGTTCTTGGGGTATGCAGCGAGAGCAGCAGCAATAGTTCTAAATTGCCCGCTCCCATCTTTTGCCACCACCGCATTAGGCACAATATGAGCATTATTGACAGCCAACAATTTCCGGTCAGCAGCCGAAAGCCATGAAGGGTAACCATCCTTGCCCTCTTCAAGAAGACTTCGAGACGTTGAAGTCACATTCAACGGAATATCGAAAGCCTTCAAGGCATCCGCCATTGTGGAAACAATGGCTAGGGCATTACTTGTCAGCTGAGTCGAATTTTGAAGCTCATTAGACATGGAAACCTTTAGATCCTTATGATCATCACATCCGTCGAGGCAAGTTGCTTGATACGAAACAACTGCACTCAGCCAGTTTCTCAGCTCGGCCTCTCTGTCGGTGATCGTATGCAATTCGCTATCACCGACGGATGAGAAAGCGGCTTCGAGCTCATCCGCGGCGAATTGCAACAAGTCTTTGCAATCCTCCACTGCCATTTTCTGGCGGGGCTCGTTGAGGCTTTTCCCAATGGTGCCGGATTTTTCCAATGCGGTTTTCACCTCTCGGATGGCTGTTTGAATGGCGGCTTGGATGTAGTCCTTTGGGGTGGCGCTTTGGTTGTTGGCGACGGGGCTAAGGCTGTCGACGCAAGCTTGCTTGTAATCGGTGGGGGAGCAAATGGTGGCAACGGCCTTGGAGGTGGTGGCCAAGGGGTTATCCTTCTTGTCGCCTTCGGTTGAGGTTTTGTGATGAACGACATCACTGCTGATGAGGCCGACCACGGCCGCTACCACGACAATACCGGCGACGGCGAAGAGCAGCAACTTCATCTTGGCTTCTTTTTTTTTTTTTTAAATTTTGGGTTCTTTGAAACTTTTGATTCCCAAAGATTTTATCTTTGGGAGTGGGAGGAAGATCAAAAGGAAAGAACCCTACCATTGAAAGAAAGGTGGTGGAATGTTTTATAGACATACGTGCGTGCATGCATGAGTGTACGTCCGGTTAAGTAGGTGGAATGCATGGTCGTTGGCCTTTGGGAAATTGACCGTTGTTATTTATGTCTGTAATAAACGAAATCATCTCTTACACGCCCATTTCGTAAGAGATATATTTATAGATATAATTTCTTTTTCTGATATTAAGTTTTAGTTATTGGCATTAATTTTATTATTTAGAAAAAATTATTGGAAAACGCTGTCTATATATTTCATATATGAACGAGCGAGCGAGCTTAATATTGGTCAAATATATAAAATCATAGACCCTTTTTGGGTAGGGAGACAGTACGTACGTACGTACGTACTATATATAAATTGAGGACATGCATCAGGTTCTCTCTTAATTATGTATGTGAGACAACATTACGTTCAGAATTTTCCAAGCTCTTGTGACATGACATCCATCTAATTAGTGACTGCAGTTCGTTTGTGAAAATGCTAGCTTCATCTCTTTTTATATATGATAATTTTAGTTTTTCTTATGTTACATTGGGTGTATGAAATTCATGTTGCATTTATATTAAACCCATATGCAGGGGCGCTAGAGTTAAAAATGCAACTTTTACTCTATCTAATGTAACAAAAAGAAAGTTATAGAATTTATCCAAGGCAAATTATGTGACAATTTCACCTTAATCGAGTCCATGTATATATTTCAGTTTATTTATTCGGTTTTAGTTTAATAGATATATATGAGATGAGACGTTGTAAATAAATATAATTCTTTTTGTATTGTTTCATGAAAACTTAATATCGTTTCAAAATTAAAATTATATTTTTTTTTATTCTTTTTTAAAAGAGATTCATTTTTATTTTATGATTATGAAACAAATGATATTTCTAATTTATTATTAGCGCTTTCACTATGATCAGTTTAATTAGTTTCACATTCATTTGAATTTTTTTTCAACCAACCCCCAAGTGTGTATGAGATACTAATTAATCATGAAATTTTACCAAAAGAAGAGGGTAAAAAATATGAAAAAGAAGAAAAATGGTAAGGGGTATTTCTGTCATGCGCTGATAATTTAACTACTATCCTGTTACAAAGCCAAAATAGCCGTCCCAACAAAAGATAAGACATGGCCTCAATGCAGCTCCTCCCGGCTACCCCACCCACCCATTTCACTCAATTGTACACCTTCGATTCCTGTTCAACAATGTCAGAGCTTAAGCAATATCATTCCCATATTATCAAACTCGGCCTCTCATCCGAAAACGATGCCATGGGTAGGGTCATCAAGTTCTGTGCTATTTCTGAATTCGGCGAATTGAATTATGCCCTCAAAGTGTTTGATACAATTCCCCAACCAGATGCATTCATTTACAATACCATCATCAGAGGTTACCTCCAATCCCAGCTCACTAAGGACTGTATTTTGTTGTACTCTCAAATGCTGCAAGAATTGGTTTTACCCAATAAATTTACCTTCCCTCCTGTCATAAGAGCCTGCTCGGTTGATAGTGCTGTTGAAGAAGGTAAACAAATCCATGCTCATGTTTTGAAATTGGGGTTTGGATCAGATGGGTTTTCTCAGAATAATTTGATTCATATGTATGTGAATTTTCAGTGCTTGGAGGAAGCTAGGAGGGTTTTTGATAAGATGCCTAAAAGGGATTTCGTGTCTTGGACTACTTTGATTAGGGGGTATGCTCAGTGGGGATGTGTTGATGAAGCTCGTGAAGTTTTTGAGTTGACAGAGAGGAATTCTGTTTCTTGGAATGCTATGATAGCTGCTTATGTTCAGAGCAACCGTTTTCATGAGGCGTTTACTCTGTTTGATAGGATGAGAAAGGAGAAAGTCGTGCTAGATAAATTCGTGGCTGCGAGTATGTTATCTGCTTGTACAGGTTTAGGAGCTCTTGAACAAGGGGAGTGGATCCACGAGTATATTAAGAGGAGTGAGATTGAAGTGGATTCAAAACTTGCAACGAAGATTATTGATATGTATTGCAAATGTGGTTGCTTGGATAAGGCTTTTGAAGTCTTTAATGGGCTGTCCAGCAAAGGAATTTCCTCTTGGAATTGCATAATTGGGGGCTTAGCAATGCACGGGAAAGGGGAAGCTGCAATTGAGCTTTTTAAGGAAATGGAGAGAGAAGCAGTGGCTCCAGACTACATCACATTTGTGAGTTTACTAAGTGCATGTGCCCATTCTGGGTTGGTTGAGGAAGGCCAGTATTTTTACCATTACATGACTGAAGTTTACTGTATTGAGCCTGGAAAAGAGCATTATGGATGCATGGTTGATTTGTTAGGTAGAGCAGGAAAGCTGGAGGAAGCAAGAACGATCATGAATGAAATGCCCATAAGCCCTGACGTAGGTGTATTAGGCGCTCTTCTTGGAGCTTGTAGAATCCACGGGAACATTGAGCTGGGAGAGCAAATAGGGAAGGAAGTAATTGAGCTAGAGCCTCAAAATAGTGGGCGCTATGTGTTATTAGCTAATCTATACGCCAATGCAGGGAGATGGGAGGATGTTGCTAACGTCAGGAAGTTGATGAATGACAGGGGAGTGAAGAAGGCTCCTGGGCTTTCCGCGATTGAATTGGAAGGTGCTGTTAATGAGTTCATTGCAGGAGGAAGGGGTCATCCTGAAGCCAAACAGATATATGCCAAAGTCGATGAAATGTTGAATTGTATCAGATCAATAGGATATGTGCCTGATACTGATGCAGTGTTGCATGACATCAATGAGGAGGAAAGAGAGAACCCCTTGTTCTATCACAGTGAGAAACTGGCAATTGCCTTGGGTTTATTGAAGACTAAGCCTGGGGATACTCTTCGTATCACAAAGAACTTGCGAGTCTGCAAGGACTGTCACCAAGCAAGTAAGCTGATCTCAATGTTTTTTGATCGGGAAATCATCGTAAGGGATAGAAGTAGGTTCCACCATTTCCGAGGGGGAGAGTGTTCTTGTAATGATTATTGGTAGTGGTTGGTGCTGATCAGTATCTGGTGTATTTATATCTATCTGCATTCTACTTGTAATAAACACAATAAGCAAAGGTTTTAGCATCAAGATTCAAAAGAGTGAATAAATTTTTGGTATTTGATCTCTTTTAGCTATTAAATACTTTTTTGTCTCTGATTCATGGTTATCCTGCCAATTACCTCACTATAAAAAATTGCATTAAGTTGGATGAATCTGTGTTTCTGTGAGCTGATGATGCCGTTTGCTTTCAGGAAACAAATAATGCAATGTTACTGATAGATCATCTCCAATTTCAATACTGCGATTAAATAATAATAAATAAATAAAAAGTGAAAATGATTTAATAGAAGAAACAGAGTGAATTTCCAGCAATTAAATTCATTATTTTGTTTAGAGTTATACCTTAAACACAACGGCTGCCAAATCAGAAGTATTTTAGCTCTGCATATGACATGCTTTTGAAATAATTATTTTTGACCCGTCCGTGATCCTTGTTTATTAGCCACACTACTTGGATGTAAAGGACAAAACTATGTCTAAGGAGGAGAAAGATGAGATATAGAAGGAAGGAAGGAAGGAAGAGGGGGAGAAGATGCTTATCAATTCAAAATAAAGGAAAGGAGAGGTGAGACGGAACAAGAAGAGAGATGTATTCATATTCCTATTTTGATGTCCATGGTCTGAAATCCACCCACGAAAATTAGGGGGGGGGGGGGGGTTCAAACAATCAAACTGCTTCAATAAGGAGGGAGGCTAATAAGTTAAATTATGGGCTTTGCAAATTACAATGGTGTTGTATGCTGTAAAATGTGATGGATCTATCTATAATTTCAAATAAAAAATTCCACCAGATTTATTTCCCCCAAAAAGATGGATCTATAATTTCAAATACATATTTTCCCTGGGTCCAATGTTAGTTAGTAGTATTTACACAGCTCCTCGTCTACTATGCTAGACTAGCTTCGAATAATTCTCTACGGTAGTGGTTCCTGCGAATCTCCCAGACGAGACAAATGAAGATAAGCATCTGTCCCTGTATAAAATACAACACATGTATTTTAGCAAGCAAATAAAGGGAAAGAACTACAAACAAATTGACTGGTGGGTGAATATATAGACAGGCATTTAAAAAGGAACCACCAAATGGACTAACAAATACTATTCCAGCAAAGACAAACCAACAAGAAGAGCAAATTTAACATCAATATTGACTTTTTAAAAGTCAATTGGACAACGGAACGGAGGTAGTATCATTCTGGACGACGGCAATGCAACAGAATCCTCAAGGATGGACCGTAGTTCAACTGAACAGTCTCTACATTAATACATGCAAATGCTGCATGCCTGTGGATAAATGCACTTGTAATACTGCACGCATTACAGTGACTTCCACTGAAAAGTCTCTACATTAATACAGGCAAATGCTGCACGCCTGTGTTATCTTTATCCACCATTTCTCTCTATCATTGCATTGTTATCATGAAAGCTAATCCTTCCCATGGGTCTCTAGTCACTAGTGACACATTTTAGCAGCACCATGTTGAGACATAAAACTATATCAAGATTATAGGATAAATTTATACCCAGGAAAAAAAAATGTCATTGAAATTAAGGTTTTCAGAAAACCAAGTAGAAATTTTCCACTGGACATCCCAATAATGTGATACAACTATATTTCTTTTTTGATATGTACTTATTTTTATTAGTTTTATGAACTATTAATTTATTCGCAATCATTTGACTAGTTCTTGGATAATACTCCAGGACATGGAGTCAAGCATACGAAACAGATTCATACAGGGAGTCTAATGCTGTTAATTTGAGTTGTTAATCCTACACTAGTTAGTTCATTTAATTTTACTGCCGATAGTGAAAACTTTATGCTATCACATAATTTTTCAACATAACAATATATCTAAAGTAGTCAACACTTTACATGTCATGATTAAATCCCAAGTGGTAATCTTCCTACATTCTTTAGATGATAAAAGAATACAAATCAAATTTTTATTCGAAGTTGTGTGCAGTTCTAGTGGGAAACTATACCCTCAAAGCATGGTTCTAGTATCTAAGTATATGACAGAAACAAATGACAGCTTCATTCTTATGCTAATCATTGCCACCCTAACTACTAGAATAAACCATTTTTTGTACCAGCTTTCAGCAAAATCATCATAAAACAAAGGCAACAGCAAAAATATTAGCTCAACATGAATCTTGTGAATTCGAACATATTTAGCAGGAACGTTATATTAGTTCCTTGCTATTCATTTTAAGCATGATGAATTTGGTTAAGAGAATTGGTCTATACGAAAGGCGAAATATTTTATCAGAAACTAAGAGTTGAGATTTAACTAGTTCATGACTTGTTGCTAATTAATAGGTGAAACTGTAATTTTTATCATCAATGTTCCATTCCATATTGGTGGAATGTAATATAATTAATTATTTTATAAGGTATATTTACAACTAGTTTCATATCATACATAGTGAAGTAAAATAAAAGGTCCTCAACTTACCATATCCTTCCATGGAGATAATTTGGAGATCCCCTCCAAAATATCGAGCGTACAAGCGACTAATTGGAAGCCCATATCCATAACCAGCCATTGTGGCCACATTAGCTGTTTCAAGCTCCGGCTGCTCACCCAGCGGGTCTTTTGCAGTGCTGTAGAGATAGGTAAAAATTTTAGGGAGACCACTTCTTGCTATTCCACCCCCTTCATCAGAAACCTACATACCACAACGACATTCTCCTGTTAAATAATAAGTATGCAAAACTGCGACGTACTTAGCAAAAGCACATCTTTTTCATCAAACTCATGAAACATATATTTACGGAGAGACAAGACTACAGATAACATGTTTCTAAAGACCGGACCTTAATGGTAACATCCTCTGATCCATCGGCTACTATTATTCGAATAGGAGGTGCAATTTTGTCTTCATCCATAAACCGCTCTTGGACAGCTCGCAAGGAGTTCTTAACCAACTCAAAAACCATCATATGCAAGTGTGTTGGAACATATCTGCCATGAGAATGAACAAAGTAAATACCATACATAAAAAGAATATCTTTCACAAAATCTACTTGGGGCCAAACTTTCAATTCTACACTCATTTTCTTTTGTTGTCATAACACGATACACTTGCATCAAAACAACCATTGCTTCAAAAGTGTGGATAAAGAAGTCAAGTAGTTTAAATCAAGGCAAAAGTCTCATGAGAATTAAAAAATAGAGTACAACAAAACTAAAAAATAAGGGAAAAGAGAAAGAAAGAGGACTTTGAAAAGAATAGGAGACAGAGTCATTAACAGGACACTTACGGGAAAGTAAAATTAGGATCCCCATAGATATTAACATCAGGAGCGCAGCCATACTCTCGTAGACAAATGCCGCGAGCATCCTCACTGGCACCTCTTGCTACCTCTAAGGGAGACATTTTTTTATGTATGTAACCTATAATATCAGGAGGAGGATTGGGATTGTGCAATTCCACGTGTTGCCCTGCGTTTAGTGTGAAATTTAAAACAATTTTACTGTCCATTTTCCATAATACTAATAAAACATTAACATAAGGATAATACAGTTACAAATCATGGACAATAGGCTTCAAAAGAAATAGGGGACTAACCAATAAGCATACGGATCCCAATTCTGGACATATAAAAGCGATCTAAAAACTGGTGAATTTCATCCAGACCCTCGTAATCAATCCTGGGATGCAGAGATTTCTTCAGCTGTTGGACTCCTAAGGCCATCGTGGGGACAACATTATTGTGTCTCACCTTAATCATCTTAATCATCTGTGTGAATTCCAACTCCTCATTCTTATCCTTGATGTCAGGAAAAGATCTAAGGTCTTTGAAAGAGTCCAAATACCAATCCCGCACCTTACAAGTAAAAAGTAGGAAGACAAAATCAGTACCTACATCAGTAATTGAAATACCAATTTACTTGTTTAGAAACCACCAGCTAATCTACACACACAGAGTACCAACTGTAGCATTATAAAGAAGCAAACAAAGTTCTTATTAAAAAAAAAAGTAAACTAAGTTCTAACAAATTCACAGCTACAAACATAACAAGGAAAGTGCATTCTTAGCAACATTTTGAGTGTACAGAAATTTGTTTTATTGCCCTTTTGAGTGTGTAGAGGATTTAGGATGGCCATTTAACCGTGGGCATTTTTTGGGTAGTTTCTTTGGGTTCCTACACATATAGCTTGTACAAGGTTCACCCAATATGGCAGTTATTTTAATGGAATAGTAATTATCAGAAACAAAAATAGAGTACATTCACAAGGGAATTAGCATGACACCCATCTGAGCGTCCACTAAGCTAAACTAAAAAACCACCCCCAACTCCTTACTAGTATAGAAAAAATTGAAGGTATATGTGCCACTTAATATATGAAATTAACACCTCAAATTTGCTTTGCCACAGTTCCATATATCTGCTGTATCAAATAAAAAATGATCATGTGTGCGTGAAAATAGTATAATAAGATATCCACATAGCAAGGATCTTCTGATACTGTACTAACATATTGAAAAATTAAATCCCTAATTAGAGTCAGCAGATCTCACATAATCAATTCCCAAAAGAATATTAAATTCACTATTGACTTTATGCTTATTCCTGTACCCAATATTGTAAAAGTTTAAAACAATAATCCTAATTGCTTAGAAAAATTATGCTCCCTCTTATACCAACAAGCTTTGGCACAATACCCCACTAAACCCTCGAGAATCCAAAATCCCATGTTTCATTTCCATAATTACAGTAGTTGGGGTGGGGCATAAAAGAATCCCAAAATCAGAATCCAAATAGAAACCCCAATTCCCACTAAAAATCTAAAGAATCCAACATCCCATTTTCATAATTACAACACCATACAAAACTGGGAAAAAAATCGATATACCCAAAAACCCAAAAACCCAAAAACCCAAATCAGAATTGAATCCAAAAACTTAACCTTCAGTACCGCAGGTTTGTCGGATAAACCATAAGGAAGGGTCTCGAGCTCAATAGCTCTGCGCGCAATCCTAATTGGGAGCTCTTTGTGAAGAAACTGAGCCGAAATGAGCAAATTCCGGTCTGTGGGTCTGGACCCGAATTCCATCATGTACCGGAGGCTGACTCCGGTTTGCTTCATGCAACCCCATCTATGCGCCTCATCGATTAGGGTCTTTGAAAACGATTCGTACAACTTCTTAGCCGCCATGGCTAAGAAGATGAGGTGGACGAAGGCTGGACGAAGGCTTTAAGCTACTGCTACTAGTAAAAATAAGAACCACATGCAAGAATCGGAGTGTACAAAGTAAAATTGACATCTCTATCAACCCCCACACTAGCATAAATAAAGCTCTGAGACATGAAAGCGAGCAAAAGGATTGGCTAGAGAGAGGTTGTGGGTCTTCTTTAATTTTCTGGATAGATCATCCTTCTATGCTTAAATTATATTTTCATCCCCCATAGTGTGTGTTTGTTTTGGTGCTTTAGATGTGTTAACAACTCCAAATACAATTGAAAATTTTAACACACAAAAATAAACAAATACTATGACTAATGTGACGCCTCTAAAATTAGGTATACATTACTTATCTTGGGTCGTCAGATACATAGTACAGAATACAAATACAACTTACTAATACAACTGTCGTGTACAATACGACAAAACATAAACTGTGAGTTTGAATACAAATATTATCTTCTAGAGAGTATTCATACTCAAAAGGAGTCCTCATTACATTTATTAACACGCTATTACATAGAATAGTGAGGACTGCTAACTAATACTATCATTCGAACCATCACTCCGTTCCCCGACTTGCCCCAACTACGTTCTCATTTCCTGAAGAGAACAGTGAAAGAAAGGGTGAGCTCAACTAGCCCAGTAAGAAATATTATGACTAAGATAATGCAGAATAAATTATCATTAGCCTTCAACAATGTTAAACTGATAAAATATAATAGACATCAAGTTTAACTGTAGCGGAACAAGCAATCCATTAAGAGAGTCAAGTAGAAAATAAACTCTACTATCTTTTATGATTTAAAAGATTTTCCAACACTGTGATCGCTGAGACTCAGCTTAATAAAATAATCCACATCATCGAATCACCCCTGCACTACGGCCAAGGATATTCGTATATTCATTAATGGTCATGATCATGCCAACAACTGTCCATCAATGCACTACGGGCCAATGAGGACTTTTACCACATCATTTGTAACATTACGGTCATGATTACACCGAATAATCCCTGGTCATAATCATACCAAGTCCATCTATGCACTACAGGCCACAGATGACTTTCAACATAATATAAACATGAGGATGATGACAATGATATAAGAATTCAATAAAACAAGTTCAAGAATTAATTTATCTAAGAATTAACAACGTCCAAATTGTCAACATGATACTATTTTGTGGAGTAAAATTCAAGAATGATCAGGAGAATATTTTCATGAATAGATACTAGATGAAGCGCAAATATCAAGGATATTCCACAAATTTCATGGAGTATAGAAGTCAAAATTTAACCAACTGAGTATAATAAAGAATGGAATAACAAAAGAAATCACCATGCATGCGATAGACCGTACAGACAGGTTATTCCAACAGAATAATAAATAATGGAACCAGGTCCGGCGTAAACGCACAGACAGGATATTCCGACAGAATAATAAAAATGGAACCAGGTCCGGTGTAAAACACACAGACAGGATGTTCCAACAGAATAATAATAAAAACGGAACCAGGTCCGGTGTAAAACACACAGACAGGATGTTCCAACAGAATAATAATAAAAACGGAACCAGGTCCGGTGTAAAAACACAGACAGGATGTTCCAACAGAATAATAATAAAAACGGAACCAGGTCCGGTGTAAAACACACAGACAGGATGTTCCAACAGAATAATAGAAGAATGTCACCAAGTATAGGGTAGATCCGCGTATACAGGTTATTCCAACAGAATAATAAGAAATGGAATAACAACAGTTCTCTTCATGAATAAAAAAGAATAACACCCCTTACCGTTTTAAAGACGAGCTGAAATAAGGAAGTAGTTAAGTAGCAGAATACTCTTCTTCTCTCTCTCTATAGTTTCTCTCTCTAGAGTTCAGTGAATTCGTAAGAAATAATGAAGGAATGAGCTGCTATTTATAGAAAAATAGAATGCATAGTAACTAATCCATGAACGGTCCAGATTGATTACTTTAATCTGACGGTCCATATTTAAAGAAAAATCTTTTAAATAAAATATAATATATTCTATTTATAGAATAACTTTAATAAAATATTTTGTTTTATATAAAAAGATGTTTCTATTTTATTACGTTAATAATACGAATAAAACAAAACGTCATTATCGCTAAATAATTCATATTATTAACTGACAATAATTGAATCAAACTGAGTGACTTCTCACATAAGCATTAATAATCAATACCGTGTGCTACTATGCAACCACACGTATTACTGTACTTTTACTACCGAGTAGTTCAACAGTAACAATGGTAAAACTTCCGCCGTTATTTTTAATAAAATATTTTTGTCGTTTTCTCAATCCGACAATAATTCCGTTGTGGGGTCCACCAATGATTGTGTCGTTGTACGAATATTTCCTGTTAAAACGAATATTCCCCGACCAATCGAATATTATATAACAACTTGCGTACTTTGCAAAATTTATAAATATTACCCACAACTATAACATTATATCAAATTAACTCCATAATATTCAAAAATGATATTTATAGAAAATTCATCTTTATTTATAAAAGTTGGGGTCTTACAACCTCCCCTTCTTATGAAATTTCGCCCTCGAAATTAGGGTACGTACCTGGTATGTCGAAGAGGTAAGGATACCTTGATTTCATTTCAGATTCTAACTCCCAAGTCATTTCCTCAACATCGTGGTTTCTCCACAAAACTTTGACTTGAGGTATAACCTTGGAGCGTAGAATATGTTCCTTCTTATCCAAGATTTGAACAGGAACTTCTTCATACGTCAAATCCTCCGCTATTTCGTCCGGTTCTAACTCAATAATGTGGTTCGGGTCTTCCACATATTTGCGTAACATGGATATGTGAAAAACGTTATGAACACGAGACATACTTGGCGGTAAAGCGAGTCTATAAGCCACAGTTCCTACTCGATCGAGGATTAAAAATGGACCGATGAATCGAGGATTGAGCTTTCCTCTCTTTCCAAATCTCGTAACTCCTTTCCATGGAGCAACACGTAAGAACACATGATCTCCTACATCAAATTCCACGTCCTTTCGATGAAGATCAGCATAACTCTTTTGTCGATCTTGTGAGGTTTTTATACGTTGTCGGATCGTTTGAATCTTTTCTGTAGTCATACGTACCAACTCCGGTCCCAACAACGTTGCTTCACCCACCTCATCCCAGCATACTGGAGAACGACATTTTCTTCCATACAATGCTTCGAATGGAGCCATGCCAATACTTGCTTGATAACTGTTGTTGTAGGAAAACTCCACCAATGGTAAGAACTTGTCCCAACTTCCCTTGAAGTCAAAGACACAGAGTCTTAATAAATCTTCTAGAGTTTGAATAGTCCTCTCTGATTGTCCGTCCGTCTGAGGATGATATGCCGAACTAAATCGTAAATCCGTGCCCATAGCTTTTTGTAAACTAACCCAAAATCGTGAAGTGAATCTTGGGTCTCGATCAGAAACTATGGATACTGGCATACCATGCAGTCTTACAATCTCGTTTATGTACATACGAGCAAGACGTTCAAGTGTATAAGTTTCTCGTATCGGTAAGAAATGAGCAGACTTGGTCAATCTATCAACAATGACCCAAATCGCATCAATACCTT
Source organism: Panax notoginseng (assembly GCA_016801055.1). Classification (NCBI taxonomy): domain Eukaryota; kingdom Viridiplantae; phylum Streptophyta; class Magnoliopsida; order Apiales; family Araliaceae; genus Panax; species Panax notoginseng. The sequence goes on from CM029022.1 coordinate 18,579,321, forward strand.
GAGAAACCCTAGGAAGACCGGTAACGAAATCCATGGTAATGTGCTCCCACTTCCATTCTGGAATTTCAAGTGGTTGCAATGGACCTTTTGGTACTTGATGCTCCGCTTTGACTCGTTGACAAGTTAGACACCTTGAGATAAACAACGCTATCTCTCTCTTCATATTGCTCCACCAAAATGTATGACGAAGATCATGATACATTTTGGTACTTCCAGGATGGATTGCAAACGGTGTGTTGTGCGCCTCCATCATGATTTCATACTTTAAATCAGGGTTGTTAGGAACACAAAGTCTGGAGTTGACTCGAAGTATTCCTTCTTCATCGATTCTTGCTTCCGGCATAGCACCTTCTTGCACTTTCTTCTTCATACGCATCAGCTCCAGGTCTGTAGCTTGAGCAGCTTTAACTTTATCGATTAAAGTCGGTTCTACTCGTATATTCGCCATCATCACATGGGTCCCTGGAGTCTTTAACTCTATCTCCATCCTTTGCAAATCACACAAAATGGGTCTTTGTGTTGACAATATCGCACTCGTACTTGCATATGATCTTCTACTCAATGCGTCAGCTACCACGTTCGCTTTTCCAGGATGATATTGAATGGTATGATCATAATCTTTCAACAGTTCAAGCCAACGTCGTTGTCGCATGTTGAGTTCCTTTTGAGTGAAGAAATATTTGAGACTTTTATGATCCGTAAAGATCTCCACCTTCTCCCCATACAAGTAATGCCTCCAAATTTTAAGTGCAAAGACAACAGCTGCCAACTCTAGATCATGAGTAGGATAATTCCTCTCATATTCCTTGAGTTGTCTTGATGCATAGGCTATGACTTTTCCATGTTGCATGAGAACACATCCCAACCCTTTGCTCGAAGCATCACTGTAGATGACAAATCCCTCCGAGCCAGATGGTATTGTTAGAACAGGTGCTGAAATGAGTCTCCTCTTGAGTTCTTGAAAACTCTGCTCACATTCTTCGCTCCAACCGAACTTTGTATCTTTTCGAGTCAGCTGAGTTAATGGAGTAGCGATTCGAGAAAATCCTTCCACGAATCTCCGATAATAACCAGCTAAACCGAGAAAGCTACGTACTTCGGTCACTGATTTAGGTTGCTCCCAGCTTTGAATAGCTTCAATCTTTGCCGGGTCAACCGATATTCCACGACTTGATACTACGTGCCCAAGGAATGCTACCTCTTCCAGCCAGAACTCGCATTTCTTCAACTTGGCATAAAGTTTGTATTCACGAAGCTTTTGGAGTACCAGCCTCAAGTGTTGCTCATGATCTTCACGGCTTTTGGAATAAACAAGGATGTCATCGATAAAGACGACCACAAAGTGATCCAAATATTCCTTAAATACCCTGTTCATCATATCCATGAAGGCAGCAGGAGCATTAGTCAATCCAAAAGACATAACTAAGAATTCATAATGCCCATACCGAGTTCTGAAGGCAGTCTTTGGAATATCCTCAGTTCTAACCTTCAGCTGATGATATCCAGAACGAAGATCGATCTTTGAAAAGAATTGTGCTCCTTGCAACTGGTCAAACAGGTCATCAATACGTGGCAATGGGTACCTATTTTTGATGGTGACATGATTCAACTCCCGATAATCAATACAAAGTCGCATACTCCCATCTTTCTTCTTCACGAACAGAACAGGAGCACCCCAAGGAGAAGTACTAGGACGAATAAAACCAATGTCTAACAATTCCTGCAGTTGAGTCTTTAACTCCTGAAGTTCAATAGGAGCCATTCGATATGGGGCTTTGGAAATGGGTTTTGTACCGGGTTCAAGGTCGATACAAAATTCAATTTCACGCTCTGGGGGTAGGCCAGGAAGTTCTTCGGGAAATACGTCAGGAAATTTATTAACAACAGAAATATCATTCAAAGCTGACGTATTTTTGTTTAGATCTGTGACATGAGCTAAGAAAGCTTGACATCCGTTTTTCAATAAACGAATAGCTTTATGGCTTGAGATGACAGCGATTGATTTTAATGGTTTGGTTGCTTGAATTCGCATAATAGGTCGATTAGGAATATGAAAGCTAACAACCTTACGAAAACAATCAATTTTTGCATGATGAGTAGTTAACCAATCAATCCCTAGAATCACGTCAAATGCAAGTATTTTTAATGAAATAAGATCGACAGGTAATGTGTGGGTACCAACTTGAACCAAACAAGACTTATAAACCGTGGATGTAATGAAGGTTTCTCCCAATGGAGTTTCAACTGCTAAGTCAAAGTCTAATTTCTCCGGAATCAAATTTAATCGATGAGCGCAAGTAGGAGAAATAAAAGAATGGGTAGAACCGGTATCAAATAAAGTATAGACTTCGTTAGAGTTTATGATAAGCTTACCCGTGATGACCTCATTCGGGTTCCTTGCTTTTGGGAGGTCACAACAAACGCTCTCCCTTGCACAACCGATTTTGACTTTTCTGGGACGGCCTTTGGTGCCTCCATCCTAGCTGAATTTGTCTTCGGTAAACGACAAAATCGGGCTAAATGACCTTCTCTTCCACAATTATAACATGCTTTGGACGGCATCGCGCAGTTTGGACTGATGTGCCCCTCCCCTCCGCATTTGAAACATATGATAGGTGGTCGTTCTCCTTCCTTAACGACAGGTGCTGGTGCTGACGTCTTTCCATCATTGTTGAATCTCCTCTTCTTGAAATGCCCATTCTTATTGTTTTGGCCCTGATTACCACCGAAGTGGTTACCATTTCTGGCCTGTTGATTCCCTCCACGCTTGTTGTCACCGCTTCGATGACTGCTCTCACTGGTATTATCATTTTGCCTGCTGCTCTCTTTTGGTTGCGTTGTCTCGTTATCGCGCTCCACCAACTGAGCCCTATTTACAACATCTGAATACAAACACAGTTTATGAGAAACAAGATGTTGACGTATCTCCGGCTTCAAACCTCTTAAAAACATCCGCGTCATTCTTTCTTCATTATCCACCAGGTGGGACGCAAACCGGGATAACACTGCAAATTTTGCCTCGTACTGCGACACGATCATATTATTCTGCTCCAATTTGATGAACTTCACCTCCTTCATGTGACGAATACTCTCGGGAAAGTATTTGTCGTTAAACAGCTCTTGAAACTTCTCCCAAGACATCTTCAGTGCGGCAGGTTGAGTACGCTTTATCGATTTCCACCAGTAATCTGCCTCTCCTCGCAACATAAAGGCGGCAAAGGGAACCTTTTGCTCCTCGGAGCAACCCAAGACATCAAATATCTTGGTGATCTGCTTTATCCATGTTTCAGCTACAAGTGGTTTGGGTTCTCCCTTAAACTCCGGTGGTCCCAGCTCCTTAAACTGTTTAGCGGTGACCGCCTGAGAGTTCCAGTATTTCCACCTACGTTGTGGACAGGAGCCGCTTTCACCTGTTGTTGCATGAATTGCATAAAACCTCTGAATATTCTATCATTCATCATCTGGTCAGTGTTGTTGTTTGCATGAGGATTGTCACCTTCCTGATGAACATTATCCTGATTATTGATATGTGGTGAATCAATAATCGCCTGTGCTCCATTGCTATTCTCAACATTCTCAGATGCCATTTTCAGATACTGCCACAAAATAAAAGTTAATTGATATGTCATATATTATCCTTATATTATGACCGACCAATTAAATACCATGCAAATAAACTTAGGTAGGTCATACTAGCGAAGGAATTCCCCGTCTCTCCCCTCCTAGTTCTATTCTCACATCTTAGCCAGGGATCATATCCCTAAGCTCTGATACCAACTGTGACGCCCCCAAAATTAGGTATACATCACCCATCTTGGGTCGTCAGATACATAGTACAGAATACAAATACAACTTACTAATACAACTGTCGTGTACAAAACGACAAAACATAAACTGTGAGTTTGAATACAAATATTATCTTCTAGAGAGTATTCATACTCAAAAGGAGTCCTCATTACATTTATTAACACACTACTACATAGAATAGTGAGGACTACTAACTAATACTATCATTCGAACCATCACTCCGTTCCCCGACTTGCCCCAGCTACGTTCTCATTTTCTGAAGAGAACAGTGAAAGAAAGGGTGAGCTCAACTAGCCCAGTAAGAAATATTATGACTAAGATAATGCAGAATAAATTATCATTAGCCTTCAACAATGTTAAACTGATAAAATATAATAGACATCAAGTTTAACTGTAGTGGAACAAGCAATCCATTAAAAGAGTCAAGTAGAAAATAAACTCTACTATCTTTTATGATTTAAAAGATTTTCCAACACTGTGATCGCTGAGACTCAGCTTAATAAAATAATCCACATCATCGAATCACCCCTGCACTACGGCCAAGGATATTCGTATATTCATTAATGGTCATGATCATGCCAACAACTGTCCATCAATGCACTACGGGCCAATGAGGACTTTTACCACATCATTCGTAACATTACGGTCATGATTACACCGAATAATCCCTGGTCATAATCATGCCAAGTCCATCTATGCACTACAGGCCACAAATGACTTTCAACAGAATATAAACATGAGGATGATGACAATGATATAAGAATTCAATAAAACAAGTTCAAGAATTAATTTATCCAAGAATTAACAACGTCCAAATTGTCAACATGATACTACTTTGTGGAGTAAAATTCAAGAATGATCGGGAGAATATTTTCATGGATAGATACTAGATGAAGCGCAAATGTCAAGGATATTCCACAAATTTCATGGAGTATAGAAGTCAAAACTTAACCAACTGAGTATAATAAAGAATGGAATAACAAAAGAAATCACCATGCATGCGATAGACCGCACAGACAGGTTATTCCAACAGAATAATAAATAATGGAACCAGGTCCGACATAAACGCACAGACAGGATATTCCGACAGAATAATAACAAGACGGAACCAGGTCCGGTGTAAAACACACAGACAGGATGTTCCAACAGAATAATAATAAAAACGGAACCAGGTCCGGTGTAAAACACAGACAGGATGTTCCAACAGAATAATAATAAAAACGGAACCAGGTCCGGTGTAAAACACACAGACAGGATGTTCCAACAGAATAATAGAAGAATGTCACCAAGTATAGGGTATATCCGCGTATACAGGTTATTCCAACAGAACAATAAGAAATGGAATAACAACAGTTCTCTTCATGAATAAAAAAGAATAACACCCCTTACCGTTTTAAAGACGTGCTGAAATAAGAAAGTAGTTAAGTAGCAGAATACTCTTCTTCTCTCTCTATAGTTTCTCTCTCTAGAGTTCAGTGAATTCGTAAGAAATAATGAAGGAATGAGCTGCTATTTATAGAAAAATAGAATGCATAGTAACTAATCCATGAACGGTCCAGATTGATTACTTTAATCTGACGGTCCATATTTAAAGAAAAATCTTTTAAATAAAATATAATATATTCTATTTATATAATAACTTTAATAAAGTATTTTGTTTTATATAAAAAGATGTTTCTGTTTTATTACGTTAATAATACGAATAAAACAAAACGTCATTATCGCTAAATAATTCATATTATTAACTGACAATAATGGAATCAAACTGAGTGACTTCTCACATAAGCATTAATAATTAATACCGTGTGTTACTATGCAACCACACGTATTACTGTACTTTTACTACCGAGTAGTTCAACAGTAACAATGGTAAAACTTCTGTCGTTATTTTTAATAAAATATTTTTGTCGTTTTCTCAATCCGACAATAATTCCGTTGTGGGGTCCACCAATGATTGTGTCGTTGTACGAATATTTCCTGTTAAAACGAATATTCCCCGACCAATCGAATATTATATAACAACTTGCGTACTTTGCAAAATTTATAAATATTACCCACAACTATAACATTATATCAAATTAACTCCATAATATTCAAAAATGATATTTATAGAAAATTCATCTTTATTTATAAAAGTTGGGGTCTTACAACTAATGACACTCAATTATCATGAATTTAAAAATTAGAAGAAATTTTGTGTATATATAAATTGAGTTAACTGATAATCAAATGGCATCAAAATATGATTAAAAAATTACTATTTTTTATATAATTTGAATTTTGTATATATTTTGGATTCAAAAGTGGTCTGTGAAAATTTGTTATACCATTTTCACTTTCTTATTATGCTATCACAACTATTTTATTCCTTTCTTAATATTTTTCTATTTTATAAAAAATTTAATATGTTGAGCTAGTATATTTGTAGATACACATACATACAACTTAAATGCAAGTAGTTCGAGTTATCAATTTATTATAAATTTAAATTTAATTGATTTAGATAAAAATATTCAAATATCAGAATGCAATATATGACCTTGTTTGAGTTAAAAATAGTAAAAATTATAATAATTTGGTCAAACTATCATAAAAGGAAAAAAAATCATTTTACATGATTATTGAATTGAATTTTGATCAAGATAATAATAAACTCCTGAATATACTTAGCAAAATAAAATAAATCATCTCTAGTAATATTGAATTATCTATATCGACTAGAACAAAATCATGCCACATCACAAAACATTTTTAGTCATTAACCTGTTAGTGTGAATTTATTACATAATTAACATTTTTTGGTCACTTTATATAATTAACATTTGTCAAAGTAAATTTGAGTTAATCCCTTCAATCTTTTGGTGATTCGTGGGCCATGGGTAGAATATAGGGACTAAACTGAAAGTTAATCTAAGTAATAGGGATCGAGATTTAATTAAATAATTTTTGTAAGACAGTTTCGAAAAGTGCAAACATAAAAGGGTTGGATGGATAGATCTCTATTCTGTATTTGTGGCGTTGTGCAGCAGTGCAGATGAGTGGCACATGAGAATCTCGGAATCGGTTTTAGTGGCTGTTTGGCACGGTGTGGGGTTTGGCTGAGAAATTTAGATTAAAAAGGGTTGAATTTATCGGTTGGAACTCGTAAAGTGGGCCAATCGCTCGTGTGTGAACGTTGTTTTCAATAATAATTGATAGGAGTACTCAGCTGGTGTACGATAAAATTAAATAATTAAGATCTGAACAGTTAATACATTTTAATAAATTAGATTATTTAAATAAAATAACATCTAAATTTAAAAAATTATTTAATAATTAAAAAGTGTAAAATATCTAAATGACATTATTTTAACTATTTGAGTTATTTAAAAATTTTATTTGAATGATCTTAAAATTTGAATTTAAATAAGTACGATATTTATTGAGGCTTTTTTTGTGTATAAAGTTTAAATAAACTTAATAGAGACAGCTCTTAATAGTTAAGATTTGAGTTTTTATCTTAGTTATTAAGAGGTTTTAAAAGGTAAAAAAAATATTATCAAATAAAATTTAGCTCTGACCGAATAAGAGGCAGGTAAATTAAGAATCATTCAAACACTTCTAACAGCTCCACAACTCATATTTCGGAGTCGGGCAACCTGGCGGGTCAGCCCGTGCGGCAATATTGTGGCTACCTAGTAGTACCTACTAGGGGTGAGCATGGTGCGGTTTGATGCGGTTTGAAGCCGAAATCGCACCCAAAACTGCTTAGGTGCGGTTTGATAAATCCAAAATCGCACATGAAACCGCTTGTGATTGGTGCGGTGCAGTTTTAAAAGTGCGGTGCGGTTTCATTTGGTGCGATTTCGGCTCCAAAACCAATTGAAACAACTTCTTAAAATATAAATTTTTTCTGCAACTTCTTTATTACATGGAAACTGTGGAATATTTTCTAAATCAAAATATAAAATGAGTCATCCAATTCATAGGAACATGCATGATCATCCAACAAAACCATATAAGTTAAGCATGACTACCATTAACTAATTCATAATTGCGGCAAAAAAAAGGAGTCATAATTAGTGAAAATGGTACAATCAGCAGCAGTTGACACATATTTATTGAGAACTGAGAATTAAAAAGGCTATAAACTATAAATGTGACGCCCCCAAAATAGGTCTATTCCATCCAACCCATTTTGAGTCGTCAAATACATGGTACAGATAACAACTACAACTTTATTACAACAATTGTCGTGCAAAATACAACAACACATATGCTATGAGTTTGGGTACAAATATATACCAACTGTGACTCATGTCCCAACCTTGAATAGCACGTCACAATGACACCTTACATAAAGGTATAGTCAAAAAATGTTTTAGAAATTAGAATCTTTGGGAAGTGCTCAAGGAAACCCTCGTACATAGGAGGCCATGCTTCTAGGTTATGATAGATATCATATGGCCACAAAATTATCCTTGGTTGACCCAATAGACCCCAAAGAAAAACGAGAAGTTTACTATTATATTCTTCTCAATGGTGAGTTTTCTCTTGACATATCATTATCTTCACTGTCTCTAACTGAGAATTATACTTCAAACAAACATCAAGATTATATAGGTAGTGCTCGTAGATATACTCGACAAGTGGATGTGCACAACCATGTCTTATGATGACACGAGGTTGTGTGTCGTTAGACATCTTGTATGATAGTGGTAAAACACCCTTCCAACGTTGGGTTCGCTTCACCCTAGATGATTCACCAAATATAACTACAAAATGAACTTTTCTATACTGTTTCGGGAGAACCTCCACAGCTAGAGACCACCGTTCTATTTTTTTGTTACCCTCGCTCGACCCAGCTACACTCTTATTACCTGAAAGGAATTGTGAAGCAAAAGGGTGAGCACAACTAGCTCAGTAAAGAATATCATGACTAAAGATAAATAAATTATTAATAGTCTTCATCAGTAATAAATCAGAGATTTAGAACATATGGTAGATGATAAAAATTTTCAACCATAGTTGCGGCGGAACGAGCAATCCATTAGAAGAGTCAAATAGACCATAAAGTCTATTATCTTCTCCATGTTAAAAATCCATCAACAATATTTTATCCCTGTAACATCAATCAACAATTCTTGTCCACAATTACATGTATAACTCATAATCATATTTATAGTTCTAAATTCCTCTTCTCATCTAGAACAAGATAATTTTCATCACTTGTCTTTACCTGAAACATCAAAGATCATGGTTATACCAAATCACAGTTCCTGTTCATAATCATACTAATAATTTCATCTTTGCACTACGGGCCAAAGATATTCATCAACAACTCATCTTTGCACTACAGGCCAAAGATATTCCTCAACAGCTCATATTTGCACTACAAGCCAAATATATTATTATCTCAAAGAAATATATAATCATTTCAGAATTTATATAACCAATAATTATAACCACATTGATCATTTCACCTTTGCACTTAAGCTAAAGATATTCAATTATAAATTTAATGGTCATGATCATACCAGTCAACAATTCAACTTTGCACTACTGGCCAAAGAGAACCCATAGTCATGATCGTACCAAAAATCTACCCATCTTTACACTCAAGTCAAAGACAAATATCATCATTAGGGTTATAAAAATGTTATATATGATAATAAAAAAAATAATATGATCAACATATAGTTTTAATCTCAATAATAATATTCATAAATCAACTATAATTTGGTTAGAAAAAGAAACCAATTTTGTCATGAATAGTAACTCGTGAATAGTAACTGTGACGACCCCAAAATAGGTCCATTCCATCCAACCCATTCTGAGTCGCCAAATACATGGTACAGAAAACAACTGTAACTTTATTACAACAATTGTCGTGCAAAATACAACAACACATATGCTGTGAGTTTGGATACAAATATATACCAAATGTGACTCATGTTCCAATCGTGGACATCACCTCACAATGACACCTTACATAAAGGTATAGTCAAAAACTGTTTTAGAAATTAGAATCTTTGGGAAGTGCTTAAGGAAACCTTCGTACATGGGAGGCCACGCGTCTAGGTTATGATAGATATCATATGGCCACAGAATTATCCTTGGTTGACCCAATAGACCCCAAAGAAAAACGAGAAGATTACTATCATATTCTTCCCAATGGTGAGTCTTCTCTTGACTTATCATTATCTTCACTGTCTCTAATTGAGAATTATACTTCAAACAAACACCAAGATTATATAGGTAGTGCCTATAGATATACTCAGCAAGTGGATGAGCACAACCCTGTCTTATGATGACACAAGGTTGTATGTCATTAGACATCTTGTATGATAGTGACAAAACACCCTTCCAACGTTGGGTTCGCCTCACCCTATTTTCTTCACCAAATATAACTACTAAATGATGGCCACCGTTCTATTCCCTTGTTACCCCCGCTCGACCCAGCTACACTCTTATTACCTGAAAGGAATTGTGAAGCAAAAGGGTGAGCACAACTAGCTCAGTAAAGAATATCATGACTAAAGATAATTAAATTATCAATAGTCTTCATCAATAATAAATCAGAGATTTAGAACATATGGTAAATGATAAAAATTTCAACCATAGTTGCAGCGGAACGAGCAATCCATTAGAAGAGTCAAATAGACTATAAAGTCTATTATCTTCTCCATGTTAAAAATCCACCAACAATATTTTATCCATGTAACATCACTCAACAGTTCCTTTCCACAATCATATGAATAACTCATAATCATAACTGTAATTCTAAATTCCTCTTCTCATCCAGGACGATGATAATTTTCATCACCTATCTTTACCTGAAACATCAAAGATCATGGTTACACCAAATCACATTTCCTGTTCATAATCATACTAATAACTTCATCTTTGCACTACGTCCAAAGATATTCATTTGTATCACCAGTTGGTCATGTTTATCTCAACATCTGTTCATCTTTGCACTACTGGCCAAAGATATTCAACAACATGTCATCTTTGCACTACGGGCCAAAGATATTCATCAACAATTCATCTTTGCACTACAGGCCAAAGATATTCATCAATATTTCATCTTTGCACTACAGGCCAAAGATATTAATATCTCAAAGAAATATATAATCATTTCAGAATTTATATAAATAATAATTATAACCATGTTGATCAATTCACCTTTGCACTTAAGCTAAAGATATTCACTTATAAATTCAATGGTCATGATCATACCAGTCACCCATCTTGGGTCGTCAGATACATGGTACAGAATTCAAATACAGCTTAACAATACAACTGTCGTGTACAATATGACAAAACATAAACTGTGAGTTTGAATACAAATATTATCTACTAGAGAGTATCCATACTCAAAAGGAGTCCTTATTACATTTATTAACACAATATTACATAGAATAGTGAGGACTACTAACTAATACTATCATTCGGACCATCACTCCGTTCCCCGACTTGCCCCAGCTACGTTCTCATTTTCTGAAGAGAACAGTGAAAGAAAGGGTGAGCTCAACTAGCCCAGTAAGAAATATTATGACTAAGATAATGCAGAATAAATTATCATTAGCCTTTAACAATGTTAAACTGATAAAATATAATAGACATCAAGTTTAACTGCAGCGGAATAAGCAATCCATTAAAAGAGTCAAGTAGAAAATAAACTTTACTATCTTTTATGATTTAAAAGGTTTTTCAACACTGTTATCGCTGGGACTCAACTTAATAAAATAATCCACATCATCGAATCACCACTGCACTACGGCCAATGATATTCGTGTATTCATTAATGATCATGATCATGCCAACAACTGTCCATCAATGCACTACGGGCCAATGAGAACTTTTACCACATCATTTGTAACATTACGGTCATGATTATACCGAATAATCCCTGGTCATAATCATACCAAGTCCATCTATGCACTACAGGCCACAGATGACTTTCAACATTTTATAAACATGAGGATAATGACAATGATATAAGAACTCAATAAAACAAGTTTAAGAATTAATTTATCCAAGAATTAACAACGTCCAAATTGTCAACATGATACTGTTTCGTGGAGTAAAATTCAAGAATACTTAGAAGAATATTTTCATGAAAAGATACTGGATGAACCGCAATTATCAAGGATATTCCACTAATTTCATGGAGTATAGAAGTCAAAACTTAACCAACTGAGTATAATAAAGAATGGAATAACAAAAGAAATCACCCAGCATGCGATAGACCGCACAGACAGGTTATTCCAACAGAATAATAAATAATGGAACCAGGTCCGGCGTAAACGCACAGACAGGATATTCCGGTAGAATAATAAAGAATGGAACCAGGTCCGGTGTAAAACACACAGACAGGATGTTCCAACAGAATAATAATAAAAACGGAACCAGGTCCGGTGTAAAACACGCAGACAGGATTTTCCAACAAAATAATAGAAGAATGTCACCAAGTATAGGGTAGACCGCGTATACAGGTTATTCCAACCGAATAGTAAGAAATGGAATAACAACAGTTCTCTTCATGAATAAGAAAGAATAACACCCCTTACCGTTTTAAAGAAGAACTGAAATAAGAAAGTAGTTAAGTAGCAGAATACTTTTCTTTTCTCTCTCTATAGTTTGTCTCTATAGTTTCTCTCTCTAGAGTTCAGTGAATTCGTAAGAAATAATGAAGGAATGAACTGCTATTTATAGAAAAATGGAATGCATAGTAACTAATCCATGAACGGTCCAGATTGATTACTTTAATCTGACGGTCCATATTTAAAGAAATTTTTTTTAAATAAAATATAATATATTCTATTTATAGAATAACTTTAATAAAGTATTCTGTTTTATATAAAAAGATGTTTATGTTTTATTACGTTAATAATAGGAATAAAACAAAACGTCATTATCGCTAAATAATTCATATTATTAACTGACAATAATTGAATCAAACTGAGTGACTTCTCACATAAGCATTAATAATCAATACCGTGTGCTACTATGTAACCATACGTATTACTGTACTTTTACTACCGAGTAGTTCAACAGTATCAATGGTAAAACTTCCGCCGTTATTTTTAATAAAATATTTTTGTCGTTTTCTCAATCTGATAATAATTCCGTTGTGGGGTCCACCAATGATTGTGCCGTTGTACGAATATTCTCTGTTAAAACGAATATTCCCCGACCAATCGAATATTATATAACAACTTGCGTACTTTGTAAAATTTATAAATATTACCCATAACTATAACATTATATCAAATTAACTCCATAATATTCAAAAATGATATTTATAAAAAATTCATCTTTATTTATAAAAGTTGGGGTCTTACAGGTTCCATGTTTTTCGGCCACTTTTCGTTCAATTTTAGGTATGTTCGATTCTTGATTTTTTGTTAATTTCAGTTGGGGTTTGAGATATCAAAGGATGACTATAGTCATCCTTAATTCTATATTTAGAACCAAGTATAACATTTTGTTATTTTAGAACTAATTATAGAACTGAGTTGGATTTGTGTTTTTGCCATTTGGTATTATAATTTGACTATATAACCAATTATAGCACCCCATTGGATTTGCTATTAGGAGTCAAATTTTTGGTGTAAAAAATATCAAATTTATAAAATGTTTTCATAACGTCGATTGAGTTGACCTCATGAGATTGAATATATCATAAACTATTATTAAAATACTTAATTTCATGTCATGTGAGACTTTTAAATTTTTTATTGAACTTTAACATTTGTTGTATGATAATAAAAAATAAAAAATTTAAATTAAACAATAAAAATATCAAAAGTGAGCTGGACTAATCGGGTGGAGTCAACCATTGTAAATCTAAAATCAACCTTATTCCTAACCGCTGATCTAGATAATTATTTTTATCATTTTTTTTTATGTTCATGCACATGATGTCATAAAGTTGACACATAGGCATTACATGAAATGTAAATACCACTCTTAGATTTCTATTTCCAAATACGGGGCATGATATATGGAATTACGATGTTTTCTATTTCAAATAAAATGAAGAGATTCTATTTTATAGTTTGGATTTAAAATATATTGACAATAATAATGTAGGAGAGTATAATGTTGGCTGTTGGAGTGTGATTATTTGGGTCTAGCCATGGTGCAACCCAATCTATTTAATGGTCCGGATATGGTGATGGCCCATATGTATTTATTATGATAGTAGAAGAGTCCTTATTAAAATATGATTGTGTTTCCTTATTTGGAGAGATAAGGAATCCTTTTCCTAGTTGGATGCAGGTGGAGGTTACTTCTATATATATGGCTACAAGCTAGGGTTTAAGGAAGAGGGAGACAACAACACAAATACACAACTTGTACTCCCAATATTATTATAGTGGATTACTCTCTCTCTCCGTGGTTTTTCCCCAATTGGGTTTCCACGTAATTCTTGTGTTCATACTTTATATTTCTCTTTATTTATGTTTATGTGAGTGTATTTTGTGAGTTTGATTTCACAACAATTACTCCATCAACCGTTGGCGCTATTTTGGCCTGCTGTTTTGGTGATTTCGTCAGGCGTACAAAATCGGGCGTTAACATTGGCGCCGTCTGTGGGAACAAGACACTTGTTCTAGTGTCGATTTAAAATCACCGATTCACCGAAGGAGATAAGTGATTCTTTTTTATTAAAATAAATATATATTTGTACGTATGTATATATGTATTATATCAATAGCAATTAAAGCATGATCGTAATTGATTATTGATGCAACTTTACATATTCTCTCACTTATATTATGCATGTAGTGGTAGTATTCACATGATGCATGTAAAATCTAAACATTAACACTTTGGTCCAGGTGATGATAAATTGGTGCTGAGTCACCGCACCAGTAACGAATTCAGCTAGCGCAAAGATAAAAGTTTAAGCTTTTATATCATTGAAGTGCTTTAAAGGCGGCTTCGGTTTCATTATCAACCACAGACTAAAGGAACATTCTACGGATAAAAATCCCACGAAGACTCTTTGAATACTCTCTTATAAATAAGTTCCTTATAAATAAGAGACTGGGGGGCAATTACAGTTCGTACTTTGTTGGACTTTTGGCGGCTCTCCCGTGACATTCGGGCAACAGCAACCCACTTTGAATAATTGCAGTTTACTTCAGATTATATCTCATCGGCTTCATCATGTCTATACTTAGGGGTTATAAGGTCGGACAAACGTCCTTCGGGACGGATATTATGGCGGCATAAGGTCGGATGGCGGTATAAGGTCGGGTAAACTCCTTCGGGACGGACCATCGTTCTCCCGAATGGATCACATCCTTCGGGACGGATATTATGGCGGCATAAGGTCGGAGGGGTTATAAGGTCGGATGGCGGTATAAGGTCGGGTAAACTCCTTCGGGACGGACCATCGTTCTCCCGAACGGATCACATCCTTCGGGACGAATATTATGGCGGCATAAGGTTGCAGGGGTTATAAGGTCGGATAAACGTCCTTCGGGAAGGCTTTGTTCTCCCAAAAGGATGAAATATTCTACGGATATTATGGCGGCATAAGGTTCCAGGGTTATAAGGTAGGACATACGTCCTTCGGGAAGGCTTTGATCTCCCGAAAGGATGAACATCCAACGGATCACATCCTCTGAGACGGACCGACATCCTCTCTAACGGATCACATCCCGAGATGGACCGACATCCTCTCCAAAGGATCACATCCTCGGTTCTTCGGAACGGATACGTTTAGTTCTTCGGAACGAACTTTGTCTTTGGTTCGGTTGTGATAAGGTTGGTTCGGTTGTGATAATGTTGGTTCTCTATATATTCGGTTGTGATAAGGTTGGTTCGGTTGTGATAAGGTTGGTTCTCTATATATATTCAGTTGTGATAAGGTTGGTTCTCTATATATTCGGTTGTGATAAGGTTGGTTCGGTTGTGATAAGGTTGGTTCTCTATATATTCGGTTGTGATAAGGTTGGTTCGGTTGTGATAAGGTTGGTTTTCTATATATTCGGTTGGGATAAGGTTGGTTCTTTATATCTTCGGTAGGGATAAGGTTGGTTCGGTTGGTATAAGGTTGGTTCTTTATATCTTCGGTAGTAATAAATTGTTTATCTATCTTATGAGTGAACAAGAGGAGTGGGGCAGCGATATTGGGAGCCGACAATTTTAGTTCGGCACATGAAGTTCGGGCGTGATGTTTTTGTTGGGATATATTTATATAGTCTCTCATTTATAAGTTTCTCATAAATAAGAGACTGGGGGGCAATGTTGGAGTGTGATTATTTGGGTCTAGCCATGGTGCAACCCAATCTATTTAATGGTCCGGATATGGTGATGGCCCATATGTATTTATTATGATAGTAGAAGAGTCCTTATTAAAATATGATTGTGTTTCCTTATTTGGAGAGATAAGGAATCCTTTTCCTAGTTGGATGCAGGTGGAGGTTACTTCTATATATATGGCTACAAGCTAGGGTTTAAGGAAGAGGGAGACAACAACACAAATACACAACTTGTACTCCCAATATTATTATAGTGGATTACTCTCTCTCTCCGTGGTTTTTCCCCAATTGGGTTTCCACGTAATTCTTGTGTTCATACTTTATATTTCTCTTTATTTATGTTTATGTGAGTGTATTTTGTGAGTTTGATTTCACAACAATTACTCCATCAACCGTTGGCGCTATTTTGGCCTGCTGTTTTGGTGATTTCGTCAGGCGTACAAAATCGGGCGTTAACATTGGCGATAAGGAATGGACGAGACTGATTATAAACAGTGATGCTACGTTTGGATTGAATGAATGAAATAAAGAGTGAAATGATTTATTTTATTCTAATTAGAATGAGTTATTTCATATGTTATTCCCTCCTCAAAGAATCAAACACAATTTTTTTCATTCTATATGAACGAGTCATTCTATTCCCACATTTATTAACGTAATCTAAACATAGCATGAACTTTCAAATATCTCCAGGATGATTTATATCTAATGTTGATTAAAAAATTATTAAGATTATTATATAATTTAATATATTTCTACTAATATACTACTTCTCTAGTGTATAGGTGTTATAAAAAGAGAGTACAAAACAGGTATGTTGTTAATGTGGTTAGGTGTTGTCAAAATATGGCTTCTCTATTTTTATATTTTCTCATTTATTTTCTAATTAAATTATATATATTTGTTTATACAAAATACACACACATATATATATAATCATATATACTCAAATGTATACTTGTGTGGTCGCCCTCTTCCATCTCCATTTTTAGATCGAACAAATAAAATTATAAAATGAACAAACAGTTCTCTCTCGATTCGGATTCGTTAGACTCAAAATATAAATAAATTTTAAAATTCAATAAATTAATCAAAATCTCAAACTTTCTCTAAATTACTAGTATCTCTTTAAATTACAATTTTCAGACTCGGTTCATTTAGTAAGAAAGGGAGTCTTGACATTACCGTTGAGAATAAGAAAGAAAGAAAGGAACAAAGGGAGTCTTTCTGATTTCCATTCACAGCGCATTCCACCTCACCTTTTATATGCCCATACTTCCTTCATACATAATACATCGGTTGTCTCGTCTCGTCTCTTTCTATGGGAATGGGAGGAATAAATAATCAAGTTTGTCGTAAAATAACTCCCTTAAAATATAAACAAACTTTTATTCTAAATTAACAATTATTTTACGTATCGCCCATTATAATTTCAATAATATTAGTAGTATATTTTATCAATTCTCTTTTGCTAATAAAACAGACGTGCCCAACATTGAACGCACAAACAGTAATTATAAAATATAATAATATCTCTTATTCGATTATTTAATTTATTCAATAATAATATACCTATCAAGTTAACAACTCCCTAATTATACAGAGACAGATAAGCAACCGGCTTCCCCCAGCCCTCTCTCCTCCTCCTCCTCCTCCTTCTTTCACAGGAGACCTAATCAAAACATTTGAATTTGATTCTTCCTTTTTGTTTTAATCGACGTATAACTAAAAATCATACACACAGGAGTTAGGGTTTTAGCAGTCCCTAAAAAGCTGCCTATCTGAATTTGGAGTAAACAATGCGGTAAATTTTTCGAATTCCAAGTTTCATTGGAATTAGCCGGTGAGGATTTCTTTCTTCGCTAAGGGGATTATAGCCGGCGTTAGAGTAGAAGAAAGAGCAATGGCCAGTTCAGATTTACCGATGAGCCCTCAGTTGGAGCAGATCCATGGTGAAATTCGTGACAATTTTCGTGCCCTCGCGTATGTTTACTTTATCTTTCTTTATTATATGTTATGTATTGGAATCTATAAATTTGAAAAAGTTTTTTTGTAGTTACAAAACTCCGATCTGATATTATTGTTAAGGTAAAGGATAGGAGCAGCTTTCAAAGTTAAATTAAATCTTTGTTAGTTTAGGATACAAGAATACTAAAACAAAAATATCAACTTTTAGTGAACATAATAGTACTATTAGTTTCTCTTTTTTATTCAGCACTCGAAACTAGAAGTGAGTGCTGAATTTAGTATATTGCACTCTCTCTGTTCCAAAATTAGAAATAAATTTACTTTTTAGAATAGATTCGCGAAATCCTAAAATTTAGAATTAATACGAAGTTATTTAGTTTTGATACAAACAAATATAACAATTCTAAACTAACTATGAAGTACTACTAACTACCACCTTTGTTGTTTTCCAAACTTGAACGAAATTATATCAATTTTGAGTTTTAAGATTTTGTGAATCGGCTCTAAAAAGTTTAGTCAAAATGTATCTCTAACTTTGGAATGGAGGTAGTTGTATTTATTTTACTATTGGAGATCGATAGATTGTAAGTTTAAACTGTGGAATATAGTTATCAAGTCATGGCATTTGTTTTCAAAATGCTTGATGCAGTATAAGCTGTCCTGTTTGTACTTGTGAGTTCACCTCCATATGGAACCAACCAGTGCCAAAAATAACTGCTAACTTGCTTATGAAAAGCACTACATCGACATATTACCAGTTGAGTCTTTTCAGTGTTGCGTTTGAAATGGAACTAATTGGCATTGACACTCAAAGGAGCATTGATGTAGGACAAGATTTGAAGAAGATAGATTGCTGAAAATAATTGATAAAACAATGGAAAATTAACTTGGGTAAGGCTCCACCCCCATGGATCTTTTACTTAGCTGATGCTCTGCACACCACTACCCCGAGGGTTTTTCAAATGTAGAAGAGAAAAAATGGCTCATATCTAGATATCAATAATGTATTTTGTAGTTTAATTAATATGTGGAATTACATCAATATTTATAGACTCAAAAGTGTAATATTACTTGGGGAGTAATAAAACTAAATGACTAAAATACCCACTCTAAATATTAAAATTCTAATCAGTTATCACTATTAGCTGCCCTTAATCCCAACTAAAAAATAAATGCATTGCTTTTCTTAAATTAAACATAACGAAACTTTCATAAAATAAATAGAAATTTTTTCTAGGCTCTGGTCTCGTTGTTCTAACCACTTGGACTCTTTTACTTCTAATATTACTTATCAGTGCGCATGAATTGTCCTTAATTGTTCGTGACAATGGACTTAATGTGGTTGCTCAAGTTTCTATTTCAAATTATTGTCACTATTTTGACGTGTTTTCTCGGCTACCTTAGAATATGGAGTCTGCAATGGGAGATAGTCATGTTTTCCTTCACCAAATCTCATCTAATACTCACCTTTCAGATTTTAATTTTATTATGCTATCCCAGTCTAATTGTGAGTGTTACTTGATACTAGAAGTTGATATATTTTATGGTTCTCCAAAGCTTGTCAATTTTTTGTTCAGTAACAATAATCCAACAGATGTCTGCAGTGATTCGTCATCATAACGACTATTAACTTCCTTATATAATTATTTTATGTATATAGAAATGGCTTTCAGAAGCTGGATAAGATTAAAGACTCCACCAGACAAAGCAAGCAGCTGGAAGAACTTACAGGAAAGATGAGAGAGTGTAAGAGGTATGCACTTGTTTCTTCTTCTTCTTCTTCTTTTTCCGTTTTCTCTTACACAAATATAATTTTTAAGGGCTTGGAAGTTTTGAAGCACATAATAGTAGTTTCTCATCAACGGCAAAAGTAGTTTTTTCCCTAGTAAATATTTTGATAGCTGTTGTATCATATCCACAATGGCCGAGTTCTTAAGTTTGTTTTTTAATATCATTGTTGCATTGACCAAACATACATCATTATCAACATAGGTAGCTTGAGATTCAGCACTCAGCAGATAGGAATTTAATAGATAGGGTGTTCGAAAGAATTATCCAATATTAAAATGTATAAGTGAACAGCATGACTACCATGGCACCTACATGTTATGCATGCATTTTTTTGGGTCCAGGATAGCCTTCAAGACTTCTTCTTGGACTGCATCACAAGGACTTGATACTCTTAAATCTTACATTTAAACTTTGTATTCAGGCTAATTAAAGAGTTTGATCGTGAAATTAAAGATGAGGAGGGTCGAAATCCTCCTGATGTTAATAAACAACTCAATGATGAGAAGCAATCAATGGTAAGTTCGCTGGAAAACTATTTAGCTTAACTTGTTATGTCAGAGCAATTATCATATATAAGGTGTATATTGTTTTGTTTCATTTCATGTTTACCGTATTTTATTATTTTCCACTTTTTTCACATCTTTCCCCTTGCTTGGGAAGAAAGAATCATACTGATAAGTTAGGGGGGAAAGCGAAAATTTTAAGAAGAGAAACCTTGGCCATTGAGAAAATATGCAGTTATGCACATGATTAATCTCAGTTGTGAAAGCAAATCAAAGGCTTTTTAATAGAACAAATTGTCACATGAATGCATCTTATATCATTAATGTGAACTATTTAAAATTTAACTTATGGTGACATAGTGAATAGAGTTGTATGATTTAGGCATGTATTCTGACAAGTTTAATGGTTGATATTAAGCAGCTGAAGTGTGATACGTTATATATTTATGTAGATAATCTAGTGGTACTTAGATCTTTTTGATTTGAAGGTGACCCGACTCTTAAATGAAGGTGACTTCAATTATTCTTGTAAAACAGTAAGAGGAACTGCATCTGAAAGGTTCTGTTTTCTATTTGAGATATTAATGACTCCCTCTATCCTGTAAAGGATGATATTTTTTAGTGTGTTCAGTGCGAATATTAAGAAATGCCAAAAACACATTCATTCAATATTTTGTTATCTCTATTACCGTTGGAAAAATTGTTAAATACAAAAATATTCAGAATATAAAATATATTGAAGGTATAATGTACAAATATGTCATCAGTTAGCTTAGAATCCATGCTAGACATAAAAACTTAGGAAATCTATTGCAGGACAGAGGTCGTACTAATTTGTATTCTTGGATGGAAAATTTGGTTTTGGCCAAAGAAAAGGTGTTGAGTTGTTTTTAATGTTATGGATGGTGTATAGTAATCAAACAAGAAATTAGGGGTGTCACTGAAGCACACTCGTATTTGTCTTTTGTAATTTATTGAGCTTTTGTTTTAACATCTCTTTTTTCTTGGATTCCTGTACTTTTGTAGATCAAAGAGCTGAATTCATATGTTTCCTTGAGAAAAACGTAAGTCCATTTATTGATCCTACTGCTCTTTAAAAATAAGTGTACTGTTATTTCTTTTTATTAGTAAAAAAATTAAGTTCAATGTTCATACTGTTGGGAGGCTGAGATTGTTTAAATGTAATTTGAGTTGATGTCTTGTGCTTGCTGATGTCTCATGTTCAATATACCCATGATATCCTGTCGTTGATTTATAATTTGGTTTTAATGATGAACTAGCTCATTTACTACTTCTGCTATAAATCCTTCTTTCTGGCATAAACTTATTGGACCTTTGGTTTGGCTTTTGGGAATCATATTACTTTTTTAAGCAAAAAGTGAACTTCATACTTTTGGATTCGCTTAATTGGTCCAGTAATCAGATTTTATTAAAATCTGAAAAAACTAGGGGTGGGGGAGTTGCTTTTCAGGTTTTTAAAATCCAGCTTATCCGGTTCAGTTTTCTTTAATAACTAAACCAAAACAGACACCAAATTGTTTCAGCAATCACATTATTATGGATTAGTTTAGTTACCTGGATAATCCGAACAAGCAAAAAACAGGAGCGATTTTAAACAGGTCAATGGCCTGCCAATATTGCTGTTTCTATTGGAGAGTTAAGGGCTGATATAATTTTGTTCATAGTGAGATCTACTGATCTAGTTTGGTGTAACGAACGGTAACATTTAAGAGAATAAGCACACATGTGAGCCACCAAGAAGAAAGATAAAGGAAGGAAGTAAGGCTCTGACATGATATTATGTGACAGTAGAATCCCCCCAACCCCTTTGACCTCATTTCAATGTTTTGAAACTTGATTTCTATTAATGGACACATCTCCGAATGGAACAAATACAAATATATTAGCGTGTTATAGGTGATATTTATTAATTAGGCAATATTTGTGATTAGAGACAATGTTTCTTTCCTTTTATACTAAATTGTAGTGTATTTCTGTGACTGATCTCATGTTCTTTGTGATACTAACCCTATTCCCTTCATCTTGTGGGTTTTTCTATGCACTAATATAATTTTCTTGTCCCTTGTGGTTGCACTTCAGGTATATGAGCAGCCTTGGCAATAAGAAAGTTGAACTTTTTGATATGGGAGTAGGTGCTAGCGAACCTACAGCCGAAGACAATGTTCAAATTGCATCAGGTAAGATTAGATGTCTTTTATGTCTACAACTGCATTTCCGTTTCTTGATAAAATTATCTTTCGTATTCTTTTTGGATAAACAAGATCTTAAATAAATTCTAATATGTTATGTTGCTGATCATTTGTTACAAAGGTGGACAGATTATAAGGAAGAAAGTTCAAATGATGATCTTTATTATCTGCTTTGAATGTCACTTCCTGAATATAGGTTTTTTTAATAAAAAAAATAATAACTTCCTTAATGTTGTCAGTCATATAGTCAGTTGTTGTTCAACTCCAATTAATAAGATCATCGTTCTTAATATTTTAATATCATTTGGAATTTGTTATCCTGTTATGCTAGTACAGTGTGTGATCCTGTTATGCCAGTACTGCATATTGAGCGAGGCCTAAATATTTTTGTACGACAGTCGACACATCCACAAAAAATAGTCTATCTGCCTTGAATTGAAAACTTGTGCCCATTTCTTGCAAATTTGATGTGCATTTGGGTACTCTGTCTTCCTTGTAGATGATTCACCCTTTTTCAGTTTTTCCTACCATTAATAACTATGACATGTTTGTTGAAACTTGGTTGAGTAATATATAGTGGTGGACTAAACCTATATATACTAGTCACCCGGGCACACACTATGAGTGTGTCAGTTGGGTCAAATGATATAACTTCTCTATTCAAATTGAAAACTGTCAATTAGTTACATGTTTCACTATTTGTACTATTTTTTTAATGATAAAAATTCGCAAATACATGTTTAGGAGACCAAGTAGGAGACATCCCCCCCCCTCCCCATCCGCTTTTATATATTGATATATTGTACAGTTGGATTTTTAAAAAGAAATTTATGAATCCTTAAACTTGTTGGTTATTTTATTTACTACCCAAACTTTAATATTGTACAGTTGGATTTTTAAAAAGAAATTTATGAATCCTTAAACTTGTTGGTTATTTTATTTACTACCCAAACTTTAATAAGGTGAAAGGGAGGGAGGAAATGACTATTGTGTTTGTATTTATTAAATTTATGGAGAATTGCTGTTGTATAAGAGTGTTATATTGGTTATATTGCTACACTGTCAAATGGATCTTTTTGACTTTTTCAGCACTCCTTTAATATTTCTCACTCAATTTATTGCTGTTATTTTCTTCTATATTATGAATCTAAGCTTAATATTTAGGCCTCCTTTGTGTTCATTCCAATTTGTTTCACTGAATTTAGATTATGTCTTTTCTATAATAGGAGTCTAAGCTTGCTTTCAGACTGTTTTTATGTTCTTTTTGCTTAGTTTACTCAAATTCATGTTATTTCTATCAGGCAAGTCTTTTCTGAATCTTAAGCTTTATATCCAAGTTACAATTAATAACTCGGAAATTCTAATTTAAGGTTGAGGAACCAACTTCATCATGGGGGATAATTAAAAAAAAAATATTAAATACCTTATAATGATGTTGATCCATATCATATGATATATATAAAAATAACTAATTTAATATTAAGGAATATGGAGATGAGGAGTTTTGTTTGGAGTATCCGTTCATATATAACTTGATGGCAGTACATAAACATACACATGTTGACATGTAGGAAGAAGGAAGAAGAAAAGATTGAAAGAGAGAACATGTGATGTGTTCCACTTGGTTGTCAGAGCAGGATCTTTGTGGTTCATGTAGTCTCGTATGCTAATATTTTCTTTTCCGCTCATCTTGTATGCATTGATATTGTTGAGCTGAATAATAAATGTGAAAACCCTCACATTAGTGATAAATATAGAAAAGGTCACTATTTGTTATTCCTACTAATCAACATGTTAGGTTCCTAATTAGTTCAGTACATAGATTGGGTCAGTGCGGCTCACTTGCATTAGTTGTTTTCTAGCAATGTCAAACCAAGAGCTTATTAATGCTGGGCATAAGACAATGGATGAGACTGACCAGGCCATTGAACGCTCAAAACAGGTGAATTGTTGAGTTAGTAATGTCCTCAGGTGGTGTCACTACTACTTTTATTCTAAACTTACAAGTGACTGTAGGTTGTTCAACAAACAGTTGAAGTGGGAACACAAACTGCCGGTACGTTGAAAGGACAAGTGAGTAATCATCTCCAATTTTCGTTGTTTTTGCCTTCACGTTGCTTATTTGTTTTATTTTTGGGTTTGGTCTAATCCCTGTTTTAAACATCTGCAGACTGACCAAATGGGCCGTATTGTTAATGAATTGGATACTATTCAATTCTCAATCAAAAAGGCCTCGCAGCTTGTGAAGGAGATCGGTAGGCAGGTTAGCTAGTTCTTCTCCCACACATGAAATCTTCTGTGATGTATGTATTTCATTTGCCATAAGCTAACCTGCAGATTTTTCCAGGTGGCCACAGATAAATGCATCATGCTTTTTCTATTTCTAATTGTATGTGGCGTGATCGCTATAATCACCGTGAAGGTAAATTCCCCTAATTATCCACGTCTTGCTATATCTTTTCTCTGACTTGATTTTTTTCTGTGATTCATTGATGGTAAGTAAACCAGAGTTGCTTATTCATGTTGTAGTGTGCTACATGAGCCTTTTAAACAATGCCTAAATATTTATGGTTCCTCTTCGAGTACACTTACTTTGAGCTCAGCCTTGTACTAACTGTAACTTGTAAACTATTCGTAGATTGTAAATCCAAACAACAAAAGCATCAAGGACATCCCGGGATTGGGTCCTCCAGCCCCCACGGCAAGGAGACTGCTGTATTTGAAGGCTGGGGAATATTTATTTTAAATTATTCAAACGAGTACTTTTTTCCGGCGGCCCTATTAGCTACTTCGATCAACAACATTGCAAGAAGACTGTAGAGATAGGAGAAAGTGATGTTTGTGGAGGGAGATTTTTTATGTTACCTGAGATGAGATATATTATGTGCATATGGTGGTTTGTGTGATTTTCTTGATGTAAATCATTGTGAGGTTTGTTTCTACTACACGTTTTTTTTTTTTGCATTGATTTGAGAGACGACAGGGTGGGTTATCTTTGTAAACATTCCAGGAAAATGATACAAATTTGAAATGAAGTGTTCAAAATCGTCTTTAATTGTTCTAGTCTAAATTTGATTAGTTATACCTCGTGCAAAATCAAATTCAAAATGAAGTTGTGAAAATACCAGTTTTGATCAAACGATACTTACTTTGATAAGCTGTTAGACAATGCAACTGAAATTATGAGAATTACATTACTACATGATTTATTTAAACGTAATCGATCAGAGGGGTGGGTCTGTCTGTCTGTCTAGCCCTTATAGGTAGAGTGCAGCATGCATGGGAGAATGAGTTAAATACATATACTAGTGGGGCACTTGCGTCTTCTTAATTCCCCAATCCCTCCCCAGGAAGATCATGCCTCTCAATAGCAGCTAGCATTAAAGAAATCAATTAACCACTTCCAGTTCAGACAGACATTTTAATTAATTATAAATTGTACTAGTATATATATATATATATATATATATATATATATATATATATATATGTTAACTTTTATGTCAGCTAGCTTTCATTCTTATATATATATATATATATATATATATATATATATATATATATATATATATATATGTTAACTTTTATGTCAGCTAGCTTTCATTCTTGTCCATATATTGTCTATTTTGTTCTTGCTCAGCAGCAGCAGCAGCAGCAATTTTCCTTTGAAACTTCAAGAAGCGGAGCCATGGAGGAGGAGATGCATGGCATGGCATGGCGTGATGGCGGCTTGGGATTATAATAATCTTTATAAACAAACAAACATAACCCCGTCCCCCCTCTCCGTCCCTGTCTCCGATGATGGTTCATGATGCTCATGGACTGGCAGGTAAGGCAAGGTCTGTTAGATAGAACTCAATTTGAATTTAGACGGGAAAGTTCAAGGATGGTTCAGATTCATTTTAATTGATTTGAGCAAAAAAACACGAGGACGGTTCAGATTCATTAGAATTTTCATATTATTGAAATGGAGAGAGAGGGATGATTTTGTTAATCCATGCCTTCAGACTTCAGGCACGGCCAATTACTAGTCCTTTCATATTTTATTTTATCCTTGTTAAACAAAATTGTGTTTTAACTTTTAAAAGAATAATTATTATTTTGCATTAAAATAATAATTACTGGACAAAATGAATATTATTTGAAATTAAAAATCTAGAAACAAAAATATTAAGGCTACTACTGTGTTTGCCTTAGAAAAGGGGGATAAATTGCTACCACACAATTAATATATATATATATATATATATATATATATATATATATATATATGACTTCCTCCAAGTCCAAGGGGATGCATAATTGTAGACTTGTAGTACTGCTTTAACAAATACTAATTGCTTGCTTCATTTGGCCGATTTCTCTTGTATATACTCCCACCATTCCTAAATAAGTGTCGTTTAAAATTTTTGTATAAGGATTAAGAAAGTCATTTAATACTATCATTTAATAATTAAAATCCGTTTGAAATTCCACTATTACCCCTTTATCGGAAGTTGAAAACTATTAATACTAAGGGTGAGAATTTCTTAGAACAATGAGAGAAGGTAAGAGTAATATAGGAAAGTAAATAATTTATTCTCCTAGAAAGTTTTAAACTACAGATAATTTGAAATAAATTTTTTCTTCCAAAACATCACTTATTTAAGAATGGAGGGAGTAATTTATTATATGTAGGTAGCTACCAGAAACTCAGAAATGTACGAACATACCCTCGTTTAAAATTAGGTTAATCAAGTGTTTTCATGCATGTAAATCAAAGATGATAACCTAGTGGTAAAATATTCTCCTTTTATTATTCATGTCAAATTTTTATGTAAAAATATTAATTTTTCTAATTAAACTTTAGAACGTGTACGCGTGAGACTAACTTAATTATAAATAGTGTTACATTACTTTGGTTTAATTGATATATATATATATAGTCCGGCTCTCTCCAGCGAACTGAAGGGAGCGAACTAAGAGCGAACCGGCTATAGCGACGGTTTTTTCCGTCGCTATAGTATAAAAAACCGATTTTCTATGCTATAGCGACGGAAAAAACCGTCACTATAGCCAGTTCGCTCATTCCAGTTCGTTGGAGAAGCGAACTATATATATATATATATATATCATCTTCTAGCTAGCTAGCTAGCTAGCTAATGCTTTGATTTGACTCTAGCTCTCTTTTGTTTGTTAATTGGTGGTAGATTGAAATATTTTTTGATTTGTTGGTTGGAAAATTTATTTATTCATTCCATTATAACCGACACTTAAAAGTGGCACGGTATTGTCGGTTAACCATAAAATTCTATACATATCCTGTGACCTAGCTTAGCTTATCTTATCGCTTTGATGATTTTGGTTTGCCTTTTTCAGGAAAATTTAATTAAGACCACTAATTTCTATTGCTTTCGCCTTTAATTTTGTGATTAATTGATTGACACAAATGTTACAGAAAATCATTTAATTTGGAGACCCAACCATATATATATATATATATATATATACACTGTCCGAATCTTAAGCTTACTCATTATCTAACATACCTTGCATGCCCCTTTTAGCGACGGACCGGGCTATGATTCGGTCCGTCGCTATAGGTTTGGTCCGTTGTTAAAAATTAAGACGACGGTTCTATATATAGCGAGTAGCGACGGACCGAATCGTCGTCCGATCCAGAGGTATGCAAGGTATGTCCTCCCCTAGTTTTTTAAAATAATCTCCTACACGACGTAATTTTAATAAATAAGTGCCAGGAGTTCTTGATCCTTGGCCTTCGTCTCTTTCTCTATATATATACAAATTACGAATTAATTAAGACATATATAATGATTGCTTAATTAATTGTGTGCAAATTTATACAATGCATACGACAACAACAAAACTTGAGAATAATAAATAAATAATGGCAGACTAATAGTATCATTTTTGTTTTATTAAGTAGTAAAAAGTAATTAAAGAAGTAATTAGACCAATATCGATCGCTTGGACAACTAATTAATTTCCACTTTTTAATAACGACTTACCAGGGCATTTTCTCAGTATCAATTCCATCATTTTATGCATGCTTTCTGTTTCACTAACTCGTATATTTGTTGCTTCCCAAAAAAAAATAAAAAATAATTCTATACCTTGTAGTCCTCATTCTTCAACTTAATACAATTATTAATATCATGCCATGCCGTTGAAAATTTAAACTGATCATACAAGAGTTTCAGCAGTATGTTGTATTGGTTGGTACTTGGTACTCCACTATTGTTGATAATCAAGCCCATGCACGACATTTCTCCCACAAACATGAGGGCGGCCATACTTGCCTGCAATTTTCAGAGTAATTAAGACCAACACAGAACTGGTATGGTAGTATCAAATCTGTTTTCTTGACTATCAAATTTTAATTATTTTAGAAAATGATATTTACAAAACTCAAGGCTACAATTTTCAAGAAATTTCAAAATACCCATAAAAGAGGAGAGCCTAAAACCTTGGATTAGGCTAAAATGGTGTCCACTCTGTTCATTTGTCCTTCCTACCTCACAATGATTTGCAACTAAGATACTCTAGAATTCACATTCATTGCTTTTCTCCTATAATAATCATAGTAGTTACTTAACACTTGTTTGCACTTCCTCCAATCATATGATGTTTAACTTTGACTAACAATTAAAAATTGGGTTTTGTGATATATATATATATATATATATATATATATATATATATATATATATATATGTTGATTGTTGAAAATAACCCACAAAGAAAAGTCTGCTTCTTTGAAAAGCTATAAAGTTCTATATTAAATTCAGTTTCTGGTAATCAGTGATAGTCACCTTCAAGTGTCAATTTTGAAATGGCAAAAGTTTGATTCTTTTCTTCTTCTTCTTTTTCTTTTTCCTTTTTTAATTTTTGGACATGCTTACGTTTTACTGCTATATGTAAGGCATTATACCTACCTCTGATAAGTCCATACCTTCATATTATCACCACCATTCCTCACATCCCAGAATTCCATGTGCTTTGTTATGTGTTCCCTGCAATTCTCTTCAGCTTCAAAAAAGAGTATTTCTTTTGCCATCTCCTTGAATTAAGGTGATTTTCAGTAGTTCCTGATTGATTTAGATACCCATTTGGGCAATACATAATACCCAGAAAGGATATTCTCTACAAGCTGCCTGTATATCTCAGATTAATGTTTTGTTCTTGACAATGGAGTTGATTCATACACTTGAATACTTCATTCCCAACTTGGTTGCAGAGCAGAGATCTAGGGTTTAACAATTTGGTTCATTTTTCGATTGAGAAGGCTGATTTCTAAATCTCATCTCATAAAGGTAAAAAGTATGTTTTTGCCTGTATACTTGCAATTTATGCATTCAATTTTAATGGTTTATAGATTTTTTTTTGTTGGAGCAGAAAAGTGGTTACTTCTCTGTTTCTGTTTCATTTCTTAGTCTATTCTATGCAGTTAATTATTTTCTGAAGGTATGGAAGTGTGTAAGCATATAAATAAATAAAAATCCTGATTTTCTTTCTTTCCAGGCTCCAGCTACCCCTGGTTTTCCTTTATCTTTTGGATGCTTCATATCCTTCATCTGAGGGAAATTGGTAATGGACATATAATATGCCGATTTACAAAATTATAAGGAAGAAAAAAAATTATTTGATCTGAAACTTAAAGAGCATTATATAGAAATCCAGTTATTTTGTTGTTAGGTCGAAAAAAATAACAAAATTGGGGATATGCAGAGTTTATCAATAGATGCACCAAATTCATTGATTATCTTAGGAATGGACCTGTTATTTCAATTCTTGTGTTCTAATTCTGCAGGCATCTTGATATCGGAAAAATGGGTATCATTAGTGACCTGACAAGGAAAACTCCAATCTTCCATCTTCCCGTTTGGGCTTTAGTTGTGATATTTGTGGTGGTCCCTATATTCCTCTTGTTGCTTCCATTTTGTATTTCAAAAAAGAAATCCAAGAGGGCTACGAGCAAACTTCCCATTAGCCAGAACCAAAATTTATCAAGTGAAATCAAAGAGATACGGGTTGATCAAAATTCAGCAAACAACTTTGTTGCGTACGACGGAGATTTCGCCATCTCACTGGACAAGTACAGTGAAAAAGATTCTGATAAGGTTTTGCTGCATTTGAGAAATGAGCAGATAAATAATGCTGATAATAGCAGTCAATCGGGCTCATTTAATAATTTAGAGAAAGGTAATACTGGTTCTGGATCAGGAGAAAAAGGGAGTAATGGTAAAAATAATGTATATAGACCTTCACATCCTTTAACTGCTCCTTCCCCTCTATCCGGTCTTCCTGACTATGCTCAACTTGGCTGGGGTCATTGGTTTACACTAAGGGATCTAGAAGTTGCAACAAATAGGTTTTCCAAGGATAATGTTATTGGTGAGGGTGGATATGGAGTTGTATATCGGGGACATCTGGCTAATGGATCTTCAATTGTTGTTAAAAAGCTCTTCAACAATCTGTAAGTTAATCATACAGTCTTATACTTCTTTCAGTTGAAACAATTTCATTTCTGTTATTTCCTTTAGACTTTCTATAGATTAAGCTGATGTATGATTCTTATATATTTTGTCTATAGAGGACAAGCAGAAAAGGATTTCAAGGTTGAAGTTGAGGCCATTGGCTATGTGCGGCATAAAAATTTAGTTAGACTTCTGGGGTACTGCATTGAGGGTACCCAAAGGTAGCATATCCCTTTAAGCTCTGTGCATATGTTTGTATAAATTAGACACTCTTATTACGAATGAGAAACAAACCAATGAATGGAGTGTTATTATTTGTTAATTCTCTGTATTTCTTAAAAAAAAACATGTGATGCCTGTGCAAATTTTTTATTACGAAATTTTGGAAATGATTCGTTAATTGTAATAAACTTACCTGCAAATTGTATCCTGTTTCCTTTACTGTCATCCTTTTGCTCAATGAGCTTTAAACCCCCCCCCCCCTCTTTATGGTAAAACAAATAGTTGTATTAGTCCATTTTAGTATCTAATGAAATGATACACATAATTTTTTGCTCATGTAAATACAATCCGTTCAAAAGGAAATTCTTTTAAGAGCGAATTGAGACTTGGAAATGTATCAACTGGCCTATTAGATGCAGTCTAAACTTGCTTGTTTTCTAAATTATTTCTGGTGAAATCCAGGATGTTGGTCTATGAGTATGTCAACAATGGCAATTTAGACCAGTGGCTTCATGGAGCTATGAGTCATCATGGATATCTTACTTGGGAGGCTCGCTTGAAAGTTATCCTTGGCACCGCCAAGGCGTAAGTTCATCTATAGCTTGTAAGACATACAAAAAGGAAAAATTAAATCTATAGCTTGTTCTTAGTTTATCGTGATGCGCTCATTGCAGGCTTGCATACTTGCATGAGGCCATTGAACCAAAAGTGGTGCATCGAGACATCAAGTCAAGCAATATACTACTAGACGATGACTTCAATGCTAAAATATCTGATTTTGGTCTGGCCAAGTTGTTGGGTGCTGGAGAGAGTCACATTACTACCAGAGTTATGGGTACCTGTGGGTGAGCATCTTCTCCAATAGTTGCCTTCAAATTCGTACTCGCTACACTTGTTGATTTCTTTCTCTTCTCACAGCCAAACATTAATCAATTCTTCTTTCTGCTCCCGCCTCTTTCCGAAAATTTACAGATATGTAGCACCCGAATATGCAAATAGTGGCCTTTTAAACGAGAAGAGTGATGTTTACAGTTTCGGGGTTGTGCTTCTGGAAGCAATTACCGGAAGAGATCCAGTGGATTACGGTCGTCCAGCAGATGAGGTATCTACTAATTATGTTACTGAGTTACTCAGAGATTACAGTGTCAATTGTTATTGAAGCTACTAATTATGTTTTGGGCATCATGTGCTGATGTATTTTATTTATCACTTAAAACTTGTCTCAAGTTCATATGAACCAGTAAATCTGTGAAAAACGTGCGTCTAAAGAATACTCTTGATTAAGTGCAGCAATGACTGGGATAATAATTATAAGTTGATTAAACAAATGTTTCTCGTTTGTTGTGATCATGGTCCCTCCCTGCAGGTAAATCTGGTCGACTGGCTCAAGATGATGATTGGGAATAGGCGGTCAGAAGAGGTGGCAGACCCAACAATGGAGACTAAGCCAGCTAGAACTGCTCTTAAACGAGCATTGTTGACTGCTTTGAGGTGTGTTGATCCAGATTCTGAAAAGAGAGTATCGATGGGTGAAGTTGTTGGCATGCTTGAATCAGAGGAATATCCGTTAGCACGAGAGGTATGATTTGAACGTGTAGAATCTTTAAAAGATGCAAGTAAAAGAACAAATGTATGGCCTCTCTTGAACTTTTTAATAAGGAAACTTGAATGGAATATGCAGTGTTACTAATTCTTTAGCTGTACTCTTTTTGAAAAACTGTAACATGTGGTTGGACACGCAGCAGGGTCGAAGACGTCGAAGAAATCAAGCTGGTGGCACAGAAGCCGAGTCCGGGAAGTCGGACACAGATAGGAGTAAAGTTCCAGGCTTAAGGTCAGAGAGCAGAGTAGATCAAAGGGGATAAAGTTACTACAATCTGCCCTTTGGTTTCTAATTTTCTACTACTATATATCCTGCCTGCAATTGGTGTTTTGTACAGAGGTCAGGTCTTCCTGGTATCTTAAGTTTTAGTAGTTCATTTTGATAATGAAGATTGCACTGAAGTTTTATGTATCAGTGAGAAGATGAGAATTCTAAATTTTGTGATTTGCTATTTGGAAAATTGTATCCTTGTTGATCCATGCATATTTCTGTAAATATACAAAAGTAAAATTAGTTAGCATTGAAACTTCAAGTTAACAAGTCATTAGCTAGCCATCCAATGTCTCTAAATTAATAATTTTTGAATAATCATCCTTTAATAATTAATAAAAATTATTAAATAATAGATAGATTCTCAAAGTACATAGAAATCAATTACTGTCGTATAGTTTACTAAAAAATAATTATAATGGCATAGAAATATGACGCTCAACTACAACTATACAACCAAGAAAATTCATTTGATTATGTTGGAAGTTGAACAAGGCAGAAGAAAGAATTATTCTACACCAAAAGAAAAAGGGAAACAAAGAATAACAACAATATCACTTCCTCAGTTCATATGTTTAATGGTTATGTGCATTACACCAAAAAAATCCAGTAATTTTTCAATGGCTCAAGGGTACCAAATAAGGTACATGATTACAAAAACCTATTACAAAACAAATCCGAATAAATTTAGTAGGGCAAATTTGGTAGAGGGGATGATTAACTAGTGATGGGATTCACCGGGAGGGCCAGAACGAGTATTTAGTAGGGGTTGGAGCGCCTTAACAACAATACTCATGTTTGGCCGAAAATCAGCTTCATATTGCACACACAAGGCAGCAACGGCGGCCATCTGTTTCCAGCAAGATATAACAGGTAAAAAATCAAGTTGAGATAAATTTCTCCATCATTGGAAAAATCAAGTTGAGATAAATTTCTCAATCATTTCCAAAAGATATTCCAATTCTTTTAAAGGGAATTTTTTAGTATTGGGGATGAAAGCCACCCAAATGTGAAAAGTGGTGAACAAGAAAAGGCACAAATGTATTTTCAAACTTTCCTCTTGATAGTACAACTGTAACTATTTTTAATCATTTAAAATGAACTATACTTCATTTATAAGTATGAAATTTTGGACTATATTAAATCTAAAATGCCTATATTACCTTAGCAACTGCCTTGGGTGGGTATTCTCCATTAAGTCTAGTGTCAACACACTGCTTCACCTTGTCCTCGCTGAGTTTTGGAGTTGCCTAATTAAGTCACAATTGAAGAATCAGCTTTAGATTGAATCTACCAAAAAACAAACAAGTCCAATAAATAAAGCAAACAAGCTCTCTCCAAAAGAATTATAAGAAAAGGGGGGGGGGGAACAAAATAAAATAGTACCCATGTCACCAGACTCTGCTGTCCTCGCGGCAATGTATGATCTACAGGTTTACGCCCAGTCAGGAGTTCCAATAGGACCACGCCAAAGCTGTATACATCACTCTTTGAGCTCAGCTGTCCAGTCATCGCATATCTGCCTCACAAAAATAGAAAACTCAGACCAGTTTACAGCTTAACGAGGCAACTTATTACATTATGCACATCAGGCTTCAATGGTCAAGCAAAATCCCACTGGGTTCAGCCTATGTTCGAAGGCAAATGTTCTCACACTGCAAAATAGTGAATGGGGAGAGCACAAATTTAACGTTTATGCAATTTTCTTCCTTCTTATGTTCCCGGTTGAATTATGTTTTACAAGGACACTCAGCACCTTATTAGGTAGCTACTCCAGGCACCAATGAGATCATGTGTGCACTTTTTACCCGTACATTAAATAATGAAAAAACAATGCAAAGAGGTTCAGAACCCAATGCAACCCAAGTTATTATAGGAATTGAGGAATTCTACAACCTACACAATCGACTGTGCAATCTTAAAAGAGCTAAATTTATAAATCGAGTATCAACAGTCCTTGACTATATATATTAGCGATACACCCTAAACCAAAGGTTTTGTAATATCAAGAATCTTGTGTTCTAGATCCAAGTCCTACTCCACTCCTTCACCGTGTGGTCTAGTCACCTTGATTTTTGTTAACAAGCAACTGGATCTTAAAAATTGTTAAAAAAAATATAATAGACATGCTAAATGCTGGGTCAAACGCCTAAGATTGGTAGCCAACATGTAGATCTCACCAATTGATTATCTCTCACTATTATTATTTTTTGTTCTTCAGAATTGTTTCAGCACCTTTTATTTTTTTTGTTTGATAAAACACTAAATGAGTGAACACCAAGACAAGTGATAAGCTATATCCATGTAAGAAAGATTTCTAAAGGTAAACTTATATTGCTTCCTATTAAGTATCCACTTGATGGTTGGCAAACAATTGATGGTCAATCTGACTAGACTTTGGGATTTCATTAAAAAAAAATTGGCAGAAGCAAGTATTCAAATATCAAAACAAAACAAAACTTACTCAGGAGCATGATATCCAAAAGTTCCAAGAACACGAGTCGAATGAAGACGTGCTGCCATGTCAGGCGCTTGATTTGACAGATCAAAATCAGCAACTTTAGCCACATCGTCATCGAACAGTAAAACATTGCTAGACTTGATATCACGGTGGATAATATGAGGTTGAGCCTTTTCATGCAAGTATTCAAGTCCCTTTGCTGCTCCAACGGCAATCTTCACTCTTTGGGACCATGATAAAACTGGACCTGGCTGTGCACCTTTGACACCTTTTCTTCCTACATGAACAAAAAGACAAATATGTATTACCAAAAACACAAACATTATTCACTACTAACAAACAAGCAGTTAACCAAGAAGATGGAGAAGTATAGTGAAAGAGAACATTGACAAACCATTACAACTTAATCGAGATATTGCACAGAGTATATATGAAAAGGTACATGATAGAAGATATAGTTATTTAACTATTTCAGATTTTTTAAATAAATAAAAAAAAGAACCAAAGAAAGAAAAAAAACAGATAATCAATTAAGAAAGTCAATTGTACTACAATCAACACAGCCTTCATGTGATTGTAGTGTCCAATGGGAAGTTCATCCAATATAATCATTTAATACTTCTGTGGCAACAGTAAATGTTCTGTGGTCGTTTTCAAGTCTACAGATTTATTTATTTTTGTTAAATTTTTAAGCTCTACAGAATTTCATACATTCCTTAAAAGATTCAACTTCAAAAAGGTCCAAAAAGGAAACTTGACACTACATACCATGAAGAATATCATGAAGAGATCCATTTGAAGCATACTCATAAGCAAGGACACGAAGACCACCATCCACACAATAACCAAGTAGCTCGACAACATTGTCGTGTTTAAGCCTTGATACCATAGAAACCTGGAATGACATGAACCAAACAACAGAAAATAAGAATAGCAGTTACATTTGATGTAGCAGTGTTAACATAACGCTTTGTGATTGGGCAAACCTGTGCTAAAAACTCTTGGTCTGGTTGCTTACTGGAGTCTAACTTTTTAATTGCTGCAGCCTGCCCACTTTTCAAGACACCATGATATACTCTTCCATATGATCCCTCACCGATCAAAGCCTTCGTACTAAAGTTATCTGTTATATCTTTCAACTCATCCACTTGGAGTGCAGAGACATTAATGGGCTGGACATTTATAGTTTGTGTGTCCTTTGGTACTGCCACTGTGGCACGATAACCTCCATTATTACCTACACATTAAATTTGAATAAGTCCCAATTTGATAAAGCAAAAAAAGCTTTAATGAAATAGCAAGGTCAGGATGCTAAAAATATGAATCATATGATTTCTCCAACAAAGATTCTCAGCAATTTCCTGTAGGGTTCATCGTAAGGAATCATTATCTGCAGCTCAACATAAACAATCAATCACCTGCTGAGTGATTCGCCATAAAAGGTCCATTATCAGAAGCCTTTTGCATATCATCTTCTGAGCAACAGCCAAAGCAGCTCATGATTCCTTTTCCTTGAAGACTGGAGAATGAATTAAGAAATGAAATTAGCTTGCAATTGCAGTTAAATATTTTATCCCTAAAAAGTTACAACTGCAACACAAGACCGTAAGCAGTAAATGCTAGACAAATAAGATGAGTAAACGGGCCTCATCACCCAACAGCGCCATAATGCATCACAAATATATGATGAACATTTTGTTTCCTATTTATTCTCATTCTTAATTTTCTGAAAACCAAATTTAATGTAGAATTCTAAGATAGCTACGTATCAAGCGTATGGCGTCATCACCAAAAGATATAAAAAGTAAACAATTTAATATATGTAGATGTATGTATTCCACTGCTTCTGGCCTAAAGTCGCTTGCATGTTGGATGAAACTTCGAGCGGATAAAATAGGGAGACAAGTTATGCAGGCTTGAACATATTGTTGTTGTATTTTTCAATGTATTTACTGCATTTATGTTGATACACTATATAAAGTTTAAGAAGTAGCAGATGGTAATAATCACGTCTCTTTTGGCCTTTAAAGCATACCAATAAGAGGACAAAATAGAACTATTTAACCCCATCCTACAAACGCCAACGAATGCATGTCTAACATAAAAGAATCAAACTATTATCTAACGGGGAAACTTTATCCATATTGATACGGTCGAAATGATTCAGTATTTCCTAGTCATTTACTTCATAAATACCAATGAGAGTACAACCATAATAATATTTCTTCATCCTGACAGTAGGCTTTGCCACTTCTCCTATGGATTAAGCAGGTATGTTTCTTGGCAGCTTAGCCAAAATAAGGAAAATTAAGTAAAAACACCAAACAATGTGCCCTTTAAGTAAGGACTAAAGATCAGATCATTATACAATACAACAAGCAATTGAATCTATTATTTTAATTTCATTTAAACAATATCATCACAAGTTCAAGGTTTGAGCTATCCTTCCCTTTTAACTCCACTATCACTGAATTAGTAATAAATAAATAAAGAAACCACTTTCTTTGAAACACCAGCATCAATCCATTAAAATCATGTTCTTTATTAAGAAAATCATGTATACCAAAACTGAATTACCCTTTGGAATCACGAGAACCGAAAAGTTAACAAAAACAAACTAGGTCTGTTTGTTTTTTTTACTACAAAGATCAAACAATTCAGCTCAAATGGAAACTTAATCAGGGATAGAACTAATCAAAGAACAGAAGTTAACCGTACACAAGCTGATTAATACTATGAATGATAAATCAAACCCAGAATCCAGCTGATCCGCTTTTCAACAACTCCAGATCAACCCATAATTCAACCAAACACAATACAAAATAATACCATCTGTTAAGTGCAACGCATCAACATGTAAATTCCCCCAAAACCCTATAAAAATTCCCACTCCTTTACAACAACAAAAAACCAAAACTTCATTTCATTAATAGAAAATATATATATCTTTTATACAAGACGACTTTTTCCAAACACAAAACAGTGAAATTGAACAAGTTCGTACACTTTATGAACAAATTGGCAAACACCCATAACTTCTAATGCTGAATTGGCAGAAAAAATTCTGGGTCTTGATGAAGGGGAAACAAAAAAGAAAATCAAAGGTGGGCCCAGAATTTTGGGGCAGGATAACTCACATGGTTATGTAACCGTCTGTCAATCAATCAAATGCTTTGAAACTTTTTGATATTCAATTAGCAGCTATAAATCACTATTTATAGTCTGTATGAATCATGAAAGTAAAACGCGTAGGTTAAGATCAACGTGTAAAAGAAGAAAGAATGAAGGAAATAGAAGTCCAGCAAGTTGCTCTATCTCTCTCTAT
The DNA here is from genome assembly GCA_016801055.1 of Panax notoginseng. Classification (NCBI taxonomy): domain Eukaryota; kingdom Viridiplantae; phylum Streptophyta; class Magnoliopsida; order Apiales; family Araliaceae; genus Panax; species Panax notoginseng. The sequence continues at coordinate 18,618,221 of CM029022.1, forward strand.
ATATCTCTCTATATATCTGCCTTGACTTGTATTGAAGGCAGAATGTTAGAGGAACTGCGACTCTCTCTCTCTCTCTCACTTCTAATGAGATGAACTGGTGTCCATAAAAAATAATACTACATAAAAAAGGGTCACGCTCAAATACACATACATACATACGCAATATGTAAATATTATGTTACCTTTTAATGTGATAATAATATTATTAGACTATAAATTATCTTAATTAAAATTTTAATATAAAAAATGAGACTCAAATTCTGATGGGTCAAATTTTGAGTCATGAACTAATTTCCTAATTCCAACGAAATCAAATTAATTTAAATAATATCTTAAATTACTAATTTAATAATATACTTTCGTTAATTACTTAATTGATTAGATACGGAAAAATTCAAACTCTCTCACTTTAAATTTATGTTACAGATCGTTTTTTTTTAGTCATTGTAAAATAATACTAATTAACTCCATGTTCTCATTTACAGATCTCTAATCATTGTGGGATTATACTATGTCTTCGATAATCCAGTCGTATGACCCAACCTAACATTTCGAAAGTCTTTTAATAATTTGTATAACGATCTTGGTCAAATTTTGAGTTAAAAATAAATTTCAGGTCAAATCTTGAGTTCAAATTGAATCGAATTCATTCAACATACCTTACAATACTAATTTAATAGTATTTTTTTGTATCATAGCCCAACACACTAATACCATATCTGTTTGCAAAAAACATGTTTGAAATTTGACTAATGTATTAATTTAACAGTATTTTTATCCAATAATAAGAGGATTAATAGTAGTATGGCATTCATAAGAATATTTATGATGGATTATGTGACGCCCCCAAAATTAGGTATACATCACCCATCTTGGGTCGTCAGATACGTAGTACAGAATACAAATACAACTTACTAATACAACTATAGTGTACAATACGACAAAACATAAACTGTGAGTTTGAATACAAATATTATCTTCTAGAGAGTATTTATACTCAAAAGGAGTCATCGTTACATTTATTAACACACCATTACATAGAATAGTGAGGACTACTAACTAATACTATCATTCGAACCATCACTCCGTTCCCCGACTTGCCCCAGCTACGTTCTCATTTCCTGAAGAGAACAGTGAAAGAAAGGGTGAGCTCAACTAGCCCAGTAAGAAATATTATGACTAAGATAATACAGAATAAATTATCATTAGCCTTCAACAATGTTAAACTGATAAAATATAATAGACATTAAGTTTAACTGTAGCGGAACAAGCAATCCATTAAGAGAGTCAAGTAGAAAATAAACTCTACTATCTTTTATGATTTAAAAGATTTTCCAACACTGTGATCGCTGGGACTCAGCTTAATAAAATAATCCACATCATCGAATCACCCCTGCACTACGGCCAAGGATATTCGTATATTCATTAATGGTCATGATCATGCCAACAACTGTCCATCAATGCACTACGGGCCAATGAGGACTTTTACCACATCATTTGTAACATTACGGTCATGATTACACCGAATAATCCCTGGTCATAATCATACCAAGTCCATCTATGCACTACAGGCCACAGATGACTTTCAACATAATATAAACATGAGGATGATGACAATGATATAAGAATTCAATAAAACAAGTTTAAGAATTAATTTATCCCAGAATTAACAACGTCCAAATTGTCAACATGATACTGTTTTGTAGAGTAAAATTCAAGAATGCTTAGAAGAATATTTCCATGAAAAGATACTGGATGAAACGCAATTATCAAGGATATTTCACAAATTTCATGGAGTATAGAAGTCAAAACTTAACCAACTGAGTATAATAAAGAGTGGAATAACAAAAGAAATCACCATGCATGCGATAGACCGCACAGACATGTTATTCCAACAGAATAATAAATAATGGAACCAGGTCCGGCGTAAACGCACAGACAGGTTATTCCGACAAAATAATAATAAAATCGGAACCAGGTCCGGTGAAAAACACACAGACAGGATGTTCCAACAGAATAATAATAAAAACGGAACCAGGTCCGGTGTAAAACACGCAGACAGGATGTTCCAACAGAATAATAATAAAAACGGAACCAGGTCCGGTGTAAAACACACAGACAGGATGTTCCAACAAAATAATAATAAAAACGGAACCAGGTCCGGTGTAAAACACACAGACAGGATGTTCCAACAGAATAATAGAAGAATGTCACCAAGTATAGGGTAGACCGCGTATACAGGTTATTCCAACAGAATAATAAGAAATAGAATAACAACAGTTCTCTTCATGAATAAGAAAGAATAACACCCCTTACCGTTTTAAAGAAGAGCTGAAGTAAGGGAGTAGTTAAGTAGCAGAATACTCTTCTTCTCTCTCTCTATAGTTTCTCTCTCTAGAGTTCAGTGAATTCGTAAGAAATAATGAAGGAATGAGCTGCTATTTATAGAAAAATAGAATGCATAGTAACTAATCTATGAACGGTCCAGATTGATTACTTTAATCTGACGGTCCATAATTAAAGAAAAATCTTTTAAATAAAATATAATATATTCTATTTATAGAATAACTTTAATAAAGTATTTTGTTTTATATAAAAAGATGTTTCTGTTTTATTACGTTAATAATACGAATAAAACAAAACGTCATTATCGCTAAATAATTCATATTATTAACTGACAATAATGGAATCAAACTGAGGGACTTCTCACATAAGCATTAATAATCAATACCGTGTGCTACTATGCAACCACACGTATTACTGTACTTTTACTACCGAGTAGTTCAACAGTAACAATAGTAAAACTTCCGCCGTTATTTTTAATAAAATATTTTTGTCGTTTTCTCAATCCGACAATAATTCCGTTGTGGGGTCCACCAATGATTGTGTCGTTGTACGAATATTCCCTGTTAAAACGAATATTCCCCGACCAATCGAATATTATATAACAACTTGCGTACTTTGTAAAATTTATAAATATTACCCCCAACTATAACATTATATCAAATTAACTCCATAATATTCAAAAATGATATTTATAGAAAATTCATCTTTATTTATAAAAGTTGGGGTCTTACAACCTCCCCTTCTTATGAAATTTCGCCCTCGAAATTAGGGTACGTACCTGGTATGTCGAAGAGGTAAGGATACCTTGATTTCATTTCAGATTCTAACTCCCAAGTCATTTCCTCAACATCGTGGTTTCTCCACAAAACTTTGACTTGAGGTATAACCTTGGAGCGTAGAAAATGTTCCTTCTTATCCAAGATTTGAACAGGAACTTCTTCATACGTCAAATCCTCCGCTATTTCGTCCGGTTCTAACTCAATAATGTGGTTCGGGTCTTCCACATATTTGCGTAACATGGATATGTGAAAAACGTTATGAACACGAGACATACTTGGCGGTAAAGCGAGTCTATAAGCCACAGTTCCTACTCGATCGAGGATTAAAAATGGACCGATGAATCGAGGATTGAGCTTTCCTCTCTTTCCAAATCTCGTAACTCCTTTCCATGGAGCAACACGTAAGAACACATGATCTCCTACATCAAATTCCACGTCCTTTCGATGAAGATCAGCATAACTCTTTTGTCGATCTTGTGAGGTTTTTATACGTTGTCGGATCGTTTGAATCTTTTCTGTAGTCATACGTACCAACTCCGGTCCCAACAACGTTGCTTCACCCACCTCATCCCAGCATACTGGAGAACGACATTTTCTTCCATATAATGCTTCGAATGGAGCCATGCCAATACTTGCTTGATAACTGTTGTTGTAGGAAAACTCCATCAATGGTAAGAACTTGTCCAAACTTCCCTTGAAGTCAAAAACACAGAGTCTTAATAAATCTTCTAGAGTTTGAATAGTCCTCTCTGATTGTCCGTCCGTCTGAGGATGATATGCCGAACTAAATCGTAAATCCGTGCTCATAGCTTTTTGTAAACTAACCCAAAATTGTGAAGTGAATCTTGGGTCTCGATCAGAAACTATGGATACTGGCATACCATGCAGTCTTACAATCTCGTTTATGTACATACGAGCAAGACGTTCAAGTGTATAAGTTTCTCGTATCGGTAAGAAATGAGCAGACTTGGTCAATCTATCAACAATGACCCAAATCGCATCAATACCTTGAGAAACCCTAGGAAGACCGGTAACGAAATCCATGGTAATGTGCTCCCACTTCCATTCTAGAATTTCAAGTGGTTGCAATGGACCTTTTGGTACTTGATGCTCCGCTTTGACTCGTTGACAAGTTAGACACCTTGAGATAAACAACGCTATCTCTCTCTTCATATTGCTCCACCAAAATGTATGACGAAGATCATGATACATTTTGGTACTTTCAGGATGGATTGCAAACGGTGTGTTGTGCGCCTCCATCATGATTTCATACTTTAAATCAGGGTTGTTAGGAACACAAAGTCTAGAGTTGACTCGAAGTATTCCTTCTTCATCGATTCTTGCTTCCGGCATAGCACCTTCTTGCACTTTCTTCCTCATACGCATCAGCTCCAGGTCTGTAGCTTGAGCAACTTTAACTTTATCGATTAAAGTTGGTTCTACTCGTATATTCGACATCATCACATGGGTCCCTGGAGTCTTTAACTCTATCTCCATCCTTTGCAAGTTACACAAAATGGACCTTTGCGTTGTTAATATTGCACTTGTACCCGCATATGATCTTCTACTCAATGTGTCAGCTACCACGTTCGCTTTTCCAGGATGGTATTGAATGGTATGATCATAATCTTTCAACAGTTCAAGCCAACGTCGTTGTCGCATGTTGAGTTCCTTTTGAGTGAAGAAATATTTGAGGCTTTTATGATCCGTAAAGATCTCCACTTTCTCCCCATACAAGTAATGCCTCCAAATTTTAAGTGCAAAGACAACAGCTGCCAACTCTAGATCATGAGTAGGATAATTCCTCTCATATTCCTTGAGTTGTCTTGATGCATAGGCTATGACTTTTCCATGTTGCATGAGAACGCATCCCAACCCTTTGCTCGAAGCATCACTGTAGATGACAAATTCCTCCGAGCCAGATGGAATTGTTAGAACAGGTGCTGAAATGAGTCTCCTCTTGAGTTCTTGAAAACTCTACTCACATTCTTTGCTCCAACCGAACTTTGTATATTTCCGAGTCAGCTGAGTTAATGGAGTAGCGATTCGAGAAAATCCTTCCACGAATCTCCGATAATAACCAGCTAAACCAAGAAAGCTACGTACTTCGGCCACTGATTTAGGTTGCTCCCAGCTTTGAATAGCTTCAATCTTTGTCGGGTCAACCGATATTCCACGACTTGATACTACGTGCCTAAGGAATGCTACCTCCTCCAGCCAGAACTCGCATTTCTTCAACTTGGCATAAAGCTTGTATTCACGAAGCTTTTGGAGTACCAGCCTCAAGTGTTGCTCATGATCTTCACGGCTTTTGGAATAAATAAGGATGTCATCAATAAAGACGACCACAAAGTGATATAAATATTTCTTAAATACCCGGTTCATCATATCCATGAAGGCAGCAGGAGCATTAGTCAATCCAAAAGACATAACTAAGAATTCATAATGCCCATACCGAGTTCTGAAGGCAGTCTTTGGAATATCCTCAGTTCTAACCTTCAGCTGATGATATCCAGAACGAAGATCGATCTTTGAAAAGAATTGTGCTCCTTGCAACTGGTCAAACAGGTCATCAATACGTGGCAATGGATACCTATTTTTGATGGTGACATGATTCAACTCCCGATAATCAATACAAAGTCGCATACTCCCATCTTTCTTCTTCACGAACAGAACAGGAGCACCCCAAGGAGAAGTACTAGGACGAATAAAACTAATGTCTAACAATTCCTGCAGTTGAGTCTTTAACTCCTGAAGTTCAATAGGAGCCATTCGATATGGGGCTTTGGAAATGGGTTTTGTACCGGGTTCAAGGTCGATACAAAATTCAATTTCACGCTCTGGGGGTAGGCCAGGAAGTTCTTCGGGAAATACGTCAGGAAATTTATTAACAACAGAAATATCATTCAAAGCTGACGTATTTTTGTTTAGATCTGTGACATGAGCTAAGAAAGCTTGACATCCATTTTTTAATAAACGAATAGCTTTATGGCTTGAGATGACAGCGATTGATTTTAATGGTTTGGTTGCTTGAATTCGCATAATAGGTCGATTAGGAATATGAAAGCTAACAACCTTACAAAAACAATCAATTTTTGCATGATGAGTAGTTAACCAATCAATCCCTAGAATCACGTCAAATGCAAGTATTTTTAATGAAATCAGATCGACAGGTAATGTGTGGGTACCAACTTGAACCAAACAAGACTTATAAACCGTGGATGTAATGAAGGTTTCTCCCAATGGAGTTTCAACTGCTAAGTCAAAGTCTAATTTCTCCGGAATCAAATTTAATCGATGAGCGCAAGTAGGAGAAATAAAAGAATGGGTAGAACCGGTATCAAATAAAGTATAGACTTCGTTAGAGTTTATGATAAGCTTACCCGTGATGACCTCATTCGGGTTCCCTGCTCTCTGAGAGATCACAACAAACGCTCTCCCTTGCACAATCGGTTTTGACTTTTCTGGGACGGCCTTTGGTGCCTCCATCCTAGCTGAATTTGTCTTCGGAAAACGACAAAATCGGGCTAAATGACCTTCTCTTCCACAATTATAACATGCTTTGGACGGCATCGCGCAGTTTGGACTGATGTGCCCCTCCCCTCCGCATTTGAAACATATGATAGGTGGTCGTTCTCCTTCCTTAACGACAGATGCTGGTGCTGACGTCTTTCCATCATTGTTGAATCTCCTCTTCTTGAAATGTCCATTCTTATTGTTTTGGCCCTGATTACCACCGAAGTGGTTACCATTTCTGGCCTGTTGATTTCCTCCACGCTTGTTGTCACCGCTTCGATGACTCCTCTCACTGGTATTATCATTTTGTCGGCTGCTCTCTTTTGGTTGCGTTGTCTCGTTATCGCGCTCCACCAACTGAGCCCTATTTACAACATCTGAATACAAACACAGTTTATGAGAAACAAGATGTTGACGTATCTCCGGCTTCAAACCTCTTAAAAACATCCGCGTCATTCTTTCTTCATTATCCACCAGGTGGGACGCAAACCGGGACAATTCAGTAAACTTGGCTTCGTACTGCGACACGGTCATGTTGTTTTGCTCCAACTTGATAAATTCCACCTCCTTCATGTGACGAATACTTTCAGGAAAGTATTTGTCGTTGAACAGCTCTTGGAACTTCTCCCAAGACATCTTCAGTGCGGCAGGTTGAGTACGCTTAATCGATTCCCACCAGTAATGTAAGACCCCGAATTTTATGAAATATAAGTATTCAATTTTTCTTATAATTACTATTCAGTAAATGGTTAAATTGATAAAAGTTTAAAGTTATGGGTGAAATATGAATTTTTTTTCAAAATAAGCAAGTGGTTATAAAATAATCATTGTTGTCGGGGAATATTCGTTTGGTCGTGGAATATTCTTTCTGTCGGGGAATATTCGTACGACGGCGCAGCTATTTGTGGGCCCCATAACGAATAACTGTCGGGTGAAGAAAATGACAAATTTGAGTTTTTACAAATAACGACGTAGTTGTTACCGTTAACACTGTTGGAATACCCGGTAGTTAAAATACAGTAATACGCGTTATTGCACAGTAGCACACGGTATTGCACAGTATTTTTGAAATTATTGATTCTTACGTAAGAAGGCACAACTCAATAATTGTTACAGTAATTACTGTTCAATATTTTATTATTGATTCAATAATTACTGCATTGATATTTTATATTATTGTTGTTTCAATAATTGTTGCTGCACAGTATTTTCCATTATCAGATCAATAATTCATATTATTTAAATAATATTATTAGATAGCATTATTGACAATGTCTAGAAAGTTCTGTTTAAGAAGAGGTTTGGTCATTTAATTGCGCGCCAGTAAGGAGAAATTCTTATTGGAAACCCCCTCTTTCCTGGGAACGGCCTCGTTGTCATAAATGTGATTCTGTAATATTATTTGTGAATAATTAATTATTGATTCATATGATAAGAAAATATTTATTTTATGTGGATATAAATGAGGGATATATTTTTGTGGTTAAAAAATGAAGGAGTTAATGTTGAGATTTTTATCCGTATTTTTGTCGGAATGGAGGTATTAAAAATCAGGGTTTTTGAGATATTTTGCGGGGGTTATAATTTTTAATCCGACCATTGGATCGTGGTAATTTTTGGATATGTTATACATATATAAGTTGAGTATATGCCCACAAATTTTGAACCGTTAAAAATGAACGTATGATTTATTATGAATTTTACAAGATGACTGGTTCAGAAATTATTGAATTTTTGAGAGTTTATCATTTTGATGGAAAATTCTAGAATTGGTGGGCCCCACTTGTGATTGGTGGAGAAATATGCTGAATTATATTTCAAATGTGGTGGGTGGGAATAGTAGCAGGTAAAGCCATCAGGTTGCAGGTCAAACCTACCAAAATTTTCCTATAAATAGAGGGCTAAGTTAGAATTGAAAATCACACCAAAAATATAAGCTTTCTCTCTTTCTCTCTCTATATTATGAAGCATATTTTCTGAGTTTTTAGATACTTGGTGAGTTGCTATTCATCAGTGCAAGTTTCCTTCAGCATCATATCCGATATCCAGTCAGAAGTACTGCTCTTTTGAGGTAAGGGATAGTAAGGGATAGTAAGGGATTTTAAGGGTTGTTATGATTTTCAGTTTCGTAATTTTTCTGACATTCAAAAATTCTGGAAAAATTTGAAATGATATTTTGATGAGTTTTCTTGATTGTGTCCAAAAATGGTGATTTTTGGATGTATAGATTGAGAGTTATGAATTTTATGAGAAAAGACTATTTTAGAAGTAACAGCTTATAATTCCTTGCGGTTAACTCCAAAATTAATGAAATTTTTATTGGGAGTACATGTATATGACAGGAGTATACTCTGTGAATTTCAGAATTTTTAGATAAAAGTACAATTTTTGATAAATGTTTAAATATTCGGCTGTTTTGGCCATATGAAAAATAGTAAATGACTTTTAAAAATTCTGAAAAAAATATATGTTCACTATGGGACTATATTATGCTAAATCTCAGAAAAGAAATATTTTTGAAACGGATTGGGTATTTTTCATGAAAATAGTCTAGTTATGAGAAAATAAATTAAATATGTTATGTGAAGTAAGAAAATTAGAAAATAGGATTTTATGGCTTGAGAATCCTATATATAAGGTATATGCAGATATTTGATGAGGGTTTTGGTTATTGATGATGAAATCTTAAGAGTTGGCATTTTATGATGATTAAATGCATTAATTAGTAAAGTGTAAATAATTTAAATAAATTGTTTATAAGCTTAAGAAATATTGTTCTTTCAATATCATTATACCGAAATATTGGTATGTATATTATTGTGAAATTTCTACCTTTTTGTGTCGGGGTTACTATTCACGAGTTACTATTCTCTTTTTCTGACCAAATTATAGTTGGTTTATGAATATTACTCTTGAGATTAAATCTATATGTTGATTATATTGATTTTATTATCATATATAACATTTTTATAACCCTAATGATGATATTTCTCTTTGACTTGATTGTAAAGATGGGTAGATTTTTGGTATGATCATGACTATGGGTTCTCTTTGGCCTGTAGTGCAAAGTTGAATTGTGACTGGTATGATCATGACCATTGAATTTATAATTGAATATCTTAAGCTTAAGTGCAAAGGTGAATTGATTAACATGGTTATAATTATTGTTTATATAAATTCTGAAATGATTATATATTTCTTTGAGATATTAATATATTTGGCCTGTAGTGCAAATATGAACTGTTGATGAATATATTTGGCCGTAGTGCAAATATGAACTGTTGAGGAATATCTTTGGCCTGTAGTGCAAAGATGAATTGTTGATGAATATCTTTGGCCCGTAGTGCAAAGATGACATGTTGTTGAATATCTTTGGCCAGTAGTGCAAAGATGAACAGATGTTGAGATAAACATGACCAACTGGTGATACAAATGAATATCTTTGGCCGTAGTGCAAAGATGGATTTATTAGTATGATTATGAACAGGAAATGTGATTTGGTATAACCATGATGTTTGATGTTTCAGGTAAAGATAGGTGATGAAAATTATCTTCGTCCTGGATGAGAAGAGGAATTTAGAACTACAGTTATGATTATGAGTTATTCATATGATTGTGGACCAGAATTGTTGATTGATGTTACAGGGATAAAATATTGTTGATGGATTTTTAACATGGAGAAGATAATAGACTTTATAGTCTATTTGACTCTTCTAATGGATTGCTCATTCCGCTGTAACTATGGTTGAAATTTTTATCATTTACCATATGTTCTAAATCTCTGATTTATTATTGATGAAGGCTATTGATAATTTAATTATCTTTAGTCATGATATTCTTTACTGAGCTAGTTGTGCTCACCCTTTTGCTTCACAATTCCTTTCAGGTAATAAGAGTGTAGCTGGGTCGAGCGGGGGTAACAAGGAAATAGAACGGTGGTCATCATTTAGTAGTTATATTTGGTGAAGAAAATAGGGTGAGGCGAACCCAACGTTGGAAGGGTGTTTTGTCACTATCATACAAGATGTCTAATGACATACAACCTCGTGTCATCATAGGACAGGGTTGTGCTCATCCACTTTCTGAGTATATCTATGGGCAATACCTATATAATCTTGGTGTTTGTTTGAAGTATAATTCTCAATTAGAGACAGTGGAGATAATGATAAGTCAAGAGAAGACTCACCATTGGGAAGAATATGATAGTAATCTTCTCGTTTTTCTTTGGAGTCTATTGGGTCAACCAAGGATAATTCTGTGGCCATATGATATCTATCATAACCTAGACGCATGGCCTCCCATGTACGAAGGTTTCCTTGAGCACTTTCCAAAGATTCTAAATTCTAAAACAGTTTTTGACTATACCTTTATGTAAGGTGTTATTGTGAGGTGATGTCCACGGTTGGAACATGAGTCACATTTGATATATATTTGTATTCAAACTCACAGCATATGTGTTGTTGTATTTTGCACGACAATTGTTGTAATAAAGTTGTAGTTATTTTCTGTACCATGTATTTGACGACTCAGAATGGGTTGGATGGAATGGACCTATTTTGGGGTTGTCACAAGTAATCTGCCTCTCCTCGTAACATAAAGGCGGCAAAGGGAACCTTTTGCTCCTCGGAGCAACCCAAGACATCAAATATCTTGGTGATTTGCTTTATCCATGTTTCAGCTACAAGTGGTTTGGGTTCTCCCTTAAACTCCGGTGGTCCCAGCTCCTTAAACTGTTTAGCGGTGACCGCCTGAGAGTTTCCAGTATTTCCACCTACGTTGTGGACAGGAGCCGCTTTCACCTGTTGTTGCATGAATTGCATAAAACCTCTGAACATTCCATCATTCATCATCTGGTCAGTGTTGTTGTTTGCATGAGGATTGTCACCTTCCTGATGAACATTATCCTGATTATTGATATGTGGTGAATCAATAATCGTCTGTGCTCCATTGCTATTCTCAACATTCTCAGATGCCATTTTCAGATACTGCCACAAAATAAAAGTTAATTGATATGTCATATATTATCCTTATATTATGACCGACCAATTAAATACCATGCAAATAAACTTAGGTAGGTCATACTAGCGAAGGAATTCCCCGTCTCTCCCCTCCTAGTTCTATTCTCACATCTTAGCCAGGGATCATATCCCTAAGCTCTGATACCAACTGTGACGCCCCCGAAATTAGGTATACATCACCCATCTTGGGTCGTCAGATACATAGTACAGAATACAAATACAACTTACTAATACAACTGTAGTGTACAATACGACAAAACATAAACTGTGAGTTTGAATACAAATATTATCTTCTAGAGAGTATTTATACTCAAAAGGAGTCCTCGTTACATTTATTAACACACCATTACATAGAATAGTGAGGACTACTAACTAATACTATCATTCGAACCATCACTCCGTTCCCCGACTTGCCCCAGCTACGTTCTCATTTCCTGAAGAGAACAGTGAAAGAAAGGGTGAGCTCAACTAGCCCAGTAAGAAATATTATGACTAAGATAATACAGAATAAATTATCATTAGCCTTCAACAATGTTAAACTGATAAAATATAATAGACATCAAGTTTAACTGTAGCGGAACAAGCAATCCATTAAGAGAGTCAAGTAGAAAATAAACTCTACTATCTTTTATGATTTAAAAGATTTTCCAACACTGTGATCGCTGGGACTCAGCTTAATAAAATAATCCACATCATCGAATCACCCCTGCACTACGGCCAAGGATATTCGTATATTCATTAATGGTCATGATCATGCCAACAACTGTCCATCAATGCACTACGGGCCAATGAGGACTTTTACCACATCATTTGTAACATTACGGTCATGATTACACCGAATAATCCCTGGTCATAATCATACCAAGTCCATCTATGCACTACAGGCCACAGATGACTTTCAACATAATATAAACATGAGGATGATGACAATGATATAAGAATTCAATAAAACAAGTTTAAGAATTAATTTATCCCAGAATTAACAACGTCCAAATTGTCAACATGATACTGTTTTGTAGAGTAAAATTCAAGAATGCTTAGAAGAATATTTCCATGAAAAGATACTGGATGAAACGCAATTATCAAGGATATTTCACAAATTTCATGGAGTATAGAAGTCAAAACTTAACCAACTGAGTATAATAAAGAGTGGAATAACAAAAGAAATCACCATGCATGCGATAGACCGCACAGACATGTTATTCCAACAGAATAATAAATAATGGAACCAGGTCCGGCGTAAACGCACAGACAGGTTATTCCGACAAAATAATAATAAAATCGGAACCAGGTCCGGTGAAAAACACACAGACAGGATGTTCCAACAGAATAATAATAAAAACGGAACCAGGTCCGGTGTAAAACACGCAGACAGGATGTTCCAACAGAATAATAATAAAAACGGAACCAGGTCCGGTGTAAAACACACAGACAGGATGTTCCAACAAAATAATAATAAAAACGGAACCAGGTCCGGTGTAAAACACACAGACAGGATGTTCCAACAGAATAATAGAAGAATGTCACCAAGTATAGGGTAGACCGCGTATACAGGTTATTCCAACAGAATAATAAGAAATAGAATAACAACAGTTCTCTTCATGAATAAGAAAGAATAACACCCCTTACCGTTTTAAAGAAGAGCTGAAGTAAGGGAGTAGTTAAGTAGCAGAATACTCTTCTTCTCTCTCTCTCTATAGTTTCTCTCTCTAGAGTTCAGTGAATTCGTAAGAAATAATGAAGGAATGAGCTGCTATTTATAGAAAAATAGAATGCATAGTAACTAATCTATGAACGGTCCAGATTGATTACTTTAATCTGACGGTCCATATTTAAAGAAAAATCTTTTAAATAAAATATAATATATTCTATTTATAGAATAACTTTAATAAAGTATTTTGTTTTATATAAAAAGATGTTTCTGTTTTATTACGTTAATAATACGAATAAAACAAAACGTCATTATCGCTAAATAATTCATATTATTAACTGACAATAATGGAATCAAACTGAGTGACTTCTCACATAAGCATTAATAATCAATACCGTGTGCTACTATGCAACCACACGTATTACTGTACTTTTACTACCGAGTAGTTCAACAGTAACAATAGTAAAACTTCCGCCGTTATTTTTAATAAAATATTTTTGTCGTTTTCTCAATTCGACAATAATTCCGTTGTGGGGTCCACCAATGATTGTGTCGTTGTACGAATATTCCCTGTTAAAACGAATATTCCCCGACCAATCGAATATTATATAACAACTTGCGTACTTTGTAAAATTTATAAATATTACCCCCAACTATAACATTATATCAAATTAACTCCATAATATTTAAAAATGATATTTATAGAAAATTCATCTTTATTTATAAAAGTTGGGGTCTTACAGATTATATAATTCTATGATAGAGGTCAGACTAATAATCCAACTATTTTAAGTTATTAAAAACTAATAATCTCACATTAAATAATTAATAGTCACTTATCAAATAATTAAATAATATTAAATTAAGACGAATAATTTAATTCTAATTATATTTTTTTACAGACAAACATGATCAGGTAAAGGTATTGTTGTTATAAATGTAATCCCTATAATAAATAAGAATTTTCTTTCTATGCTAATCTGATATCCATACATTAACCGTTGGTTTGATATTTTTCAAGTGATTAAAAATATTAACGTATTGAGTTAGTATTATTTATAAGCAGAATTGTATATAAGACAAGATGGACAGACTGCTACATGTTAACAAACAAAATATAACAAGTCAAGTTTTGAGTTTGACTGGTAATTTGTCATGTCCTTAAAAATTTAACCACTCTAATTATTTCCTTAAAGGATTATATATTATTCCACTTGCAATTTTCGAATATCAACTACAAACAAATTTACTATATATGATTGATTTTATTTTATTTTATTTATTTTTTATGAAATAACTTTGTAATGGTTTGAAGTACAGCTTCCTATCTGGTATCAGAAAAAAATTAAATAAAAATAAAGAAGATTGATATTTTATCATTTAAGCTTGTACGAAAGAAAGGCTATAATTAAATAGGAAATATCATAAATTAATTTATATTATAAGTAGTTGTTTATTAATGGTAAGGCATTGGAAAGTAGGTAGGTTCGGTTTCAAAGGAGAGAATTGACATTTTCATATTAAAAATTAATATTTTCATGCGATGTCTCTCACATCAAGAAAAGTGAGAAAATCTCACTTTTATATGAAAAAAAACATGAATAAAAATATTATTTTTACATGTAAAAATATTAATTTTTAACTATTTCAAGGAAAGTAGTATGTATGTATGTATGTATGTATGGGTTTTGCTGGAATTGGTTGGCTTATCTTATGGAATAATCCCACATGCTCCTTTCCATTCTAATCATTAATCCGCGTTAACACTTTAATTATTGACTCTCTCTATTTAAATAAAAATAAAAATCCCTTTTAATGTATATATATATATATATATATATATATATATATATATATATATATGTATATATTGTGTATTATACAGTCGGGCTATAGCGACGAAATTTTCATGCTATGGCAACGGTTCACCCGTAACCGTAGCCCATAATAACTATGGCGACGGGTGAAATCGTCGTTATATCTCAAAAAATCGTCGCCATAGTAGACTGTGTACTATACAGTTGTATACATATATTTTTTCCATATATATATATATATATATATATATATATATATATATATATATATATGGATATATGGGATATGATTCATAGCAAGTATTTGCTATGGATGTAAATTGGACAAATACCATCATATCCGTCCATTCCATAAATCAAGCGCCCAGATGAAAAAAGGAAAATACCAGTACGCTAGTTCGTCTAGCGTACGCTGAAAATTCCTACAGCCCGTACGCTAGTTGAACTAGCGTACACTAAAAAATATATTGGATTGATATTCAAACGAAATTGATTCCTTTTATAATACTACTTCAACGAAACCATATTGGATTGATATTTATACGAAATTGAACTAACATGAGATTGGACACTAAAAAAAATAGACGGATATGAGATTTTATATATATTGGATTGATATTCAAACGAAATTGATTCCTTTTATAATACTACTTCAACGAAACCATATTGGATTGATATTTATACGAAATTGAATAATTGAATATATTTTTTAGTGTACGCTAGTTCAACTAGCGTACGGGCTGTAGGAATTTTCAGCGTAAGCTAGACGAATTAGCGTACTGGTATTTTTCTTTTTTCATCTGGGCGCTTGATTTATGGAATGGATGGATATGATGATATTTGTCCAATTTACATCCATAGCAAATACTTGCTATGGATCATATATATATATATATATATATATATATATATATATATATATATATATATATATATATATATATATAAATTGACATACTCCAAGGAATAAAAGTATTACGTGTATTGACACATTGTGAACAAGAAGCATGACTTCTTATTTTTGTTCTACCAACAACAAACTATATTGAAATTATATAAACAATTAATTATTAAATTTATAATATTGAATCCTCACCTCAAAAGTTTAGTTCAAATTAAACTTTTGTTCACTATATTTTGACCATAAGCCCACTCCCTCCCTCCCTCCCTCCCTCCCTCCCTCGTAATTATTTGTAGCTTGTGGAATTTAAAAATATTAAAACATAAAAAATGGGTTTGATAACCAACTACATCATATTATAAACTGTAATAACAAATATTAAAATAAATTTTCATTTTAGTTTTATGAACACTAATTTGTTGGTGAAGTTGTGATGTATTAATAATATAGTATGTAATTCAGATTATTAGTATGATTTTCCTATATCCATTTGGCCCATTTGATGAGAAGCTTTGTTAAGATAAGGAATTCTGGCCCATTTACTTATACAATATGATTGTCAATTTTATAATAAACTGAAACAGGCCCATCACACCAAGTACCACCACCCCAAATTGGAACAATTACATATTCTATTACATTTTTTAAAATAATTACAACAATAGTGCACTCATAAAATTTTTACACAACTAATATACTTCCATATTTATTTACAATAGTAGTGCAATTATGATTCCTTAATTTAGGGAATTAGTATTCAATTAGAATTCCTTAATTTAAGGCTTATTCTCTCTCCTCATCTATAATAACGGCTAGTTAGTCATCACCCTTCATCTTCATTCAACATATTTTTTCTATATATATATAGAAAGAAAGAAACAATAACACAAATTGGCCCTCCGTCGTCGTCATTGTTGTCTGAATAATTTATTCTTTTTTGAGGGTTCATCCCATTGGTGATGGAAATTGCAGTGATTCTCTGCATTCAAACTTTACAATGAATGGGGATCCTCAAACTTCTAATCACCCAGGCAGGCAGAGGCATGCTTTAGATATTGAACTCCTACCTCTATTTCGGATGATTTTCAGCATTCATCCACCACCTGCCTTTGCATTATCACCAAATCTAGAACATGCACTTGAAGCCATGACATCTCAAGTACCCATTGGACGCATCGGTATGAGTGCCGATCTGCACTTATTTCGATAAAATTCTTCCGAAAGGTTTGCGCCTAATTAAGCTTGTTTTAATGCTTTAGATAAGAAGAGGCATGACGAAGGAAATTGGAATGTTGTCTAGAGAAATTCTGGGCTTCCTGGATGATGGTAACCAAACCTTCATATCAAGGTAACCAAACTGTCATATCAAAGTAACCAATCAACCTTCAGACTTTAAATTTTTTCTTAGTACAGTAGGTTACCAAACTTTCAGATCAAGGTAAGCAAATATTCGTACCATGATAACAAAACTTTCATACCAAAGTAACTAATTCACATCCACACCTGCAGTTTTTACATAGTGTAGTTAGTAACCTTCAGACTAAGGTAACCAATTCAATTTTATTAAGTTACCAATTTCGTTTGAATGTGATGCAGTTGGTAGCCAACCATTCATATAAAGGTAACCATTTTATTATTTATGAGTAACAAAATAGTTATAAAAAAAATCAGAACATTAAAAGTTACATCTATTTATTTTTAAATTTTTTGTAGAGTGAATCTTTTTTTTATTCTCATTGGCGTTTTGGACAACGGAGATTCGCGACAGTGTAGCGACGGAGTATGTGAGGTGTAGCGGCGGACTATTAATTCAAAGTGTATGTGAGGGAGGTGAAGATTTGAATTTGAATATTTAATTTTGAATTATTATTTTGAATTTGAATTTATTTTTGTTGTTAGATCCAAATATTTGAATTTGAATTATTAATTATGACAGTTATTTGTCCTTGATTTTAGGTTTCCTTATTAACGTGAATTATACTATTTTTTGTAATATGGGTCCTAATTACAGTCTTTTTGTAATTATTTAGTTAATGCACTTTTCTTGTAATTATTTTCTATTTGTTATATACTTATGTAAAGAACCCCAAATTCCATAAGGAGTTGATGGTTTAGAAAAGGACTATAAAAAGAAAGAGTCATCTTATTTATGTATTGCTAAAGTTTTCAATCAAATTATAATTGCGATATATATTGACAATATTTACGTCAGATCTTTTGATTGCCAGTTATATGAATAAGTATTAGTAATAAATTTTTTAGACAGATATATAATAAGTATGACCCTCTTATAATTTTTATGTAATCATGTATATTTATTTATTTCACAATTATAATTGAGACGCAATACAATTTGTGGGAAGCGGAATGAGTAATTCTTATAGCTTACTCTTTAAAATATATTTGTTTTGACATTGGTTGGTGGCTTTTGGCTGCTAGCTACATGTTTTAATACTACAATTTGAAGCCGGAGACCAAGCCGGAAGACCCTGAATTACCATAATCAACTACTACTACTTTAAAATCCATATTTTATGGTATTTTTGTTAATATTAAAGTCTCATTCAAGTGTGAAAAGTAATCAAAGTCAACAACCTTGGCAATTAGGCAACTTATTATTGTGTTTTAGTTTAATCTTTCTTTCAGTCTTGTGTTAAAGATGTTGTTAGCGAGTAAAGTGTATCTCATCTTTTTCCTACCTCTTAATTTCTTTGTTTCACACGGCCTTTTAAAAATGAGCAAATATTGGATTTTGAGATTAGTTAGCATCAACTTAACTTTGGTCGATTGATCAATACAGTGTCGACAAGCAGGTCGGGAGGTGATCTATCCCGCTGTATGTCAGCACTGTATTGGTCAATCGACCAACTTTTTATATGAAGTTAACTTTATGATAACCGGATTCATTTTGATATTTAGGTAACTGTCGTCCACCAAACTTATACGCAAACAAACATAGTATAGCGCATAAATAATATCGCATAAAGAAAGAAAAATAGATTTAAAATATGTAGTCCGAAACGAGAGTCGGTGACTCCTAACCTAACTAATTTAAGTCCCTCAACTTTTTTTTTATCTTACATACATTTAAAAAAAAATACTTTATAACAATGATAAAATTAGAAAAAATTTAAGTTTACTAAATAAAATTTTTTTAATGTACAGAGTCAAATTGAATTTGTTATAACTTTTTCAATTCTATGTCACTTCTAGTATTTTATATATGCGTCTCCCTCTAATCTCCTTAAAATAAGTTATAATAATTTATACTATTTTTTGAAATAATTAAGAAATTAAGTTTTTATAAACAACTTTTTGATTAGAAAACCGTTTTAGAGGTCAATAAGGTGTATATATATATATATATATATATATATATATATATATATATATATATATATAGAGGTTTGTTTTATGCATGGTGGGCTAAAAATATGTGTATGAATTGATTCCTCTTTAAAATTGCAATTTGGTGGTAAGATATTTTATTTGTTTTTAAAGTTATTTCCCTTTGTATCAACCACCACCACCACCACCACCTTTAATAGAATTGTATGTATAGTTTGTTTCCCCTTATTTTTGGAAACAAACAAAACTAACTTCTCCAATAATTTTCTGTTATTAAACTTTATCTTCATCGGTGTTAATTCAGACGCCATTGACAAACAAACAGACAGACAGACACTTGTGAATCAAAATGGGGATAGTCATAGTCCTGTTTTTATATCAAAACAAGTTAAATAACCTTTTTATTTCTAGATTTAGGAAAAACAGGTTATACATTTTTATTTTTAATTTATTTTTTTACTACTACTTTTTGAGATAATTTGAGACGGATACGGTTAGCATGAAATTTATTTTTGAATAAGTTAGTCAATTGATTAATATAATACTGACGCGTA
The DNA here is from genome assembly GCA_016801055.1 of Panax notoginseng. Classification (NCBI taxonomy): domain Eukaryota; kingdom Viridiplantae; phylum Streptophyta; class Magnoliopsida; order Apiales; family Araliaceae; genus Panax; species Panax notoginseng. The sequence goes on from CM029022.1 coordinate 18,638,151, forward strand.
TAGAATCTCGTCAACGTATCACTATTTTATTGACTAATTAACCAACTTAACTTTTGAAACGCGTGATATTTATGTGGAAGTTGGAATGCCAAGAATGCTAGTAGTAATTCTTATACTTTCAGGCATAATCGCTCGCTATGACTATGAATGTTCGAACCACTTGCATTAATACTCACATAAATGAGCATACTCCACTATTGTTGGCCTCATAATATTTGGAGCACTCAAACCCTACTGTTTGTGGGACCCACTGCAATGAGTGCTTTTGTGCTTTGAATGTCCTTGTGCAAATAATACCTATCAACTTAGGGATGCAAACCATCCGATTCCATGATTGATTCACGAATTCGAACCGAACTTAAATATAATAAGTCGAACTCGAATATATTTGAGTAACACGATCAAATTAACACATATGTACGAGTTTAGATCGTTAATTATTCGTGAACATACTTAAATTTGTAAATATAGTCGAACATTATTAACACACTGAATCAAAAATTAGTTAAAATATTATAAAAATATTCGAGCATCTCATAAGCTACTCGAGAATTAGTCGATCGAAGCACATGACTCGCGAACATATTCGATCGAGCAATCGAACGTGATATAATGTACGAATTCGACTCGACAAGACAATCCAATTAAACTCAAACCGAATATGTTCGCGAATGATTCAATTCGTTTGTAGGTCTAATAGCGTGTACGAGAACCGTAATTAAATCTTTACATTTCCTTTTATGTTAACTAAAATTCCTTTTGGACAGTCAGTGCCTCTGCCAGCCGGACTGCCCAGCTAGTCGATTGTCGTTTAATTTGATGCTAGTACTTCACATGGAATTGAGTTCAATGTATTAGTTTGGTTCTTTCTTGCTCATGCAATATCATCATAATTTTGGGACAATAATTGGAAGAAAAAAATCTGAAATAATTTTGATTGCTGCAGGAACACACCACTTAAAAAGCATCCACCGTGTTTGCCGAAAAAAATGTTTTAAATAAATGATAGAAAATATCTAATCATTAAGGCGCTAACTATCACTGTTGCTTTTTACGTACAAAAATTAATTAACAATTAGTGACATATGAATCATGAACTGGGAATATGAAATACTCTCTCATTTACAAAATTAGATATAAATTTTGACGTCTCTCATTTACAAGATGAGATATAAATTTTGACGTTTGAAGTCAAATGGTGATATATATATTATGGGCCATAATACTTTTTATAATTGGACCAGGTTGAATGGACTCGTCCTTTGAACTATGTTACTTTTGTCATATTGGGTCACATAATTTGGGCCCCGCTATTTAACTATGTTATTGGCTTAGTCGTTGGATTGGTCCATTATGCAGACCGTCTCTTATCATATTTTTGACCGGTAATCATCACAAAGGGTAGTAGTTGACTGTTATGTCTGTCACCTTTCTGCATGGCATTAATGAGGATGGGACTCCGATTACCGACGAGAGAAAACAGTGGTAGCAGGTAGGGAAGTAAGCTACAAATTTTCGACTGAGATGATCGGGGGTGAGGGGAGGTGTCAGGAGATAGTGGGTGGCACGGTAAACCGGGTTTCTATGACGTATAGGGCAAGGATCACACAAGGGAAAGGAAGGAGGTAACAAAACACAACACACACAATCATATTACCATCTTTTCTTTCTTTCTTTCTGGCTCAGACACTAGTCAATATTTTTCCTCCATTGTTAACCTTGTGATCGCCTGTACTGACTCTCACGCCGGAGCTATCCCCCGAATGTCAGGCCGTTAAGCTTTTGGTGTTGACTTGTTGAACTGTGTAGGATCAGAGCGTCTTACGTGATTGGGACGCGGGAGAAGATCTTAGCGTTAACATTGGCGCTAGAAGGAGGGCAGTTCTAGTGTCCTGAGTATTTTTCAATCACACATTGTGGTCGTTCTACGTCGGTATTTATGGGGAAGAGTAGAGCACCTACACCTGAGGGGCAGCCGATGGCTGCCAGTGAGTCAATACCGCGAGTATCTGTCAAGGATCGTTTGGGACCTGCACTAAGTGTTCATGCCAGCACAGCGTCCAAACGTTCGCATGGAGATTCTCGTCCAAGGGCTGTGAGCAAAGCCAAAAGAAAGCTAGTTTTCACAGCAGAGAAAGGGTCTGGTCATGATCGGAAACGAGTAGAAGGCACCTCGCCTAGAACTCGATACCGGGATGACCGAGACGAAAAGGCTTCCCGGTTGGCTAAAATGGCAGACGAAGCAGATAGGGTCATGGAGGCACTTGTGAAACAACGACATGATATAGCTGAGCAGATGTCCCGAATGACAGATTTGAGGGATGAAGCGTCCAGCTATGTCCAATCTGAAGAACGTGGGCATCGAAGGGGGAAAGAACCTGCTCATTCAGGGCATGAGTCTCGGGATCAACCTCGAGAAAGAAGAAGATCCAGAAGCCCTACTCCTCAAAGATCGAAGAGGGCACATTACCCTGTCGATTTTAAGGAGCGGGGTCGAAGCGAATGAAGAGGTCGATCCAGAGATCGTACTCCTGAGAATACAAAGAAGGCACTCGTTGTTGCGCATTCCCACCACGGCAGCCGAGTCCAAAGACGAAACAGATCTAGGGGTCGTACACCAGAAAGTCCACCGAGGGCATTTCGCTCTGTGGACCATTGTCATCATAAAAGCCCCTCGAAAGTTGGGGGTTCTATTGCAAGAGACCGGTCCACTCAGAAGAGGGAGGAGTCACCGGAAAAAGAAGCATCATCCCAACCAGAAGACGTGGAGTATCTGGTTAAAGAGGTGAAGGAGCTTTGGAGGCAACTTGCCGAGGTACAGAAAACGAAAGATACTTTGGTAAAGAAGGCATCCTCTTTTTTCACGGAGATTCTAAAAGAAAAAGCTGACCCCACCAAAAAGTTGCCCCACATTGAAAACTATAACGGATCGAGGGATCGATCCCTATGATCATAGTCAGGCGTTCGACCGACTGATGGATTATTATGACTTTAGCGATGCTGCTAAGTGTCATACTTTTGTCACGACACTCCGAAAGGATGCCAGACAGTGGATGGTGACTTTGCCTTCGGATTCGATTTCATCTTGGGTAGACATGTGCAATAAGTTCCACGCTCGTTTCGGGAGCAACAAAAAGAGGGGAAAACCAATTGGCTCGTTGACTCAGGTTCGACCGTATTCGAATGAATTTTTGGGCCAATATGTAAAGCGATTCCGTAAAGCAGTCGGCCAAGTGACAGACCTGAACGATCTACAAGCCGTGAGACTGTTTCAGAATGGGTTAGATCTGATCAAATCAGAGAAGTTGGTGAAGAAATTAATGTTTCACCACCCGAAGAGTCTCGTAGAAGCCTTCGACAAAGCGAAAAAGTTATATCGTGGTAGAGGAAGTCATGAATAGCCTCAAACGTCCTTCTTCAGATCGGCTTAAGGAGACAGATCGGGACAGAACAGAAGAGGACCAGAGTAAGAATGAAAGAAATAAAGGTCGTCATGATGGCGGATCGAAGAAATACAACAATAATTGGAGACAGGGTGGAGGACGCTCGTCCGCTCCCGCTCAGAGGGAGGTAACAAAACACAACACACACAATCATATTACCATCTTTTCTTTTTTTCTTTCTGGCTCAGACACTAGTCAATATTTTTCCTCCATTGTTAACCTTGTGATCGCCTGTACTGACTCTCACGCCGGAGCTATCTCCCGATGGTCAGGCCGTCAAGCTTTTGGTGTTGACCTGTTGAACTGTGCAGGATCAGAGCGTCTTACGTGATTGGGACGCGGGAGAAGATCTTGACGTTAACAATATATAAATTTTAAATTAATATAAATTAATTTAATATTTGTTGATAAAATTACTATAATTCTATAGTATATAATAAAAATTATTAATCAACAAATTTATTTCATTTTAAATTTTATGAATTATATTAATTTTAAAATTTAATATGTTATCGTTTAACATCAAAAATTAAATTATGTCTTTAATTTTGAAACGAATTGAGTAAGTCAATTTCATGGAATTGCGGGGCTACTTTTTCAATTAATTTTCTTGGAATATTGCTTCCTGTATCCAAACATATCCTAAAGATTTTGTAATGGATTGCAAATACATACATAATTTGTTTTGAGTACCCTTTGTTCTATAGAGAAGTGGAGAGATACTTGTCTGGAGTATGGACCCCAATTACATCTCATTTTATTTTCTTTTCCTATCTACTTCTTTATATATATATATATATGTATGGGACCACATTTATAATAACCGATTGCTAGGAACAATTCAAAAAGTCAAGGCACAACAGGTTGTAGTGGCCGGAGTAATCATAATATGTGTGTGTGTGTGGACCATAATATGTGTGTGTGGACAATGATCCATAATAGGTATTTATTATGGATTACAAATTGATAAATATCATTTTTATTTTCCATTACAATTATGAACTGATAAGATTAGAAATTCTAGCACACGACGAGATCAATTTTTTAATCTCATCCGTTCATAATTGTAATAGAAAGTAGAGATTATATTTGTTTATTTTTAATTCATAGCAAATATATGGTATGTATCATTGCCCATCTATATAACAAAATATAACTAATTTTGAATTTTTCGCTCACCCTAATAAATCATTTGATCCGTCAAAAGTTTGGAATAAATTACACAACTAGTATATATATATATATATATATATATAGTTAATGTTTGTGTGAAATTTTTGAAGGGATTTGAAATTTAAACAACTTGATTAATTTTAAACTCATTAACGTAATTTTCAAGCTCCAAGCTCACCCCATAATTTTTATTGCAGTGCATTTGGAGTATGAAAGCCACCCAAAGGTACATTTCAAGCGCACCAAACACATCAAAATGTATAAACTCCTAAAAAAATTATATAATTTTCTTTTTTATTTGAAAAAGGAAAATAACTTTGAGGATTTCCATTTCCTTTTCATTTGGGACTTTATTTTTATTTTGGGGTTGGGGTTGGGGTTGGGGGTGGGGGTGGGGGTGGGATGAAATGGTCCATGTTGATGGCAAAGTTTATATGTATACGTCATCAGTCACATGAGCGCTGCCAACCATTTGGTCTTAAGCATCATATTCATCGGTAGAGTGTTATTATTTTTATTGTTGTTATTTGACTTATTTCTATTAATTCCACTTTTCCTATTTAAACCCAAACACCATCCGTCTATCTCCATCTTGACGTTGCACGACGCTTGTCAATAAATATTGGGACCCATATGTAATTTTGACATCTTTTATAGGGGTTAATCTGTTAAAAAACAAAGTTGATATTTTCACATAATAACAACTAGACCCCACCTTTAAGTATTTATTTTGACTGCTATTAATGTTTAATTAGTTTTATACTAGTATAGGTTGTTTATCTTTTAATATGTCTTCTATTTTTTGTTGTTATCTTTTTATGATTTGTAAAATCCTCTACATAATTATGTATGATAAAATTAAAAAAAAAATACTTAATTTTAAAGTGAGTTTTAGAGTTGGGTCACTATTATTGAAATTGTTTTGAAGATTAAAGTTTACTTATTTACTTAATGAAGTCTCAATTTGAAGAGCACAGTGAAATTTCATAATTAAGCATGACATTCATTTCAAAATATAAAATAATTATTGATTTTTTAAAATCAATTTAAAGTATTTTAAATTGATATTGATTTTATTAATTTGAGTTGATACAATAACAAATTTTATAAATTATCTAAAAATATATATTTATTACAATTCTTATTGTTTTATAATTATTATTAAATTATCTTAATTTTGAATTTGAAAATATCTCTAATTAACTTTTAAAAATTAATAGTGATCTTGTAAATTTAAATGGATAAAGTACGTAATATTAACATTCAATCTAGCCTAATACCTTACATAAAGGATGAACATTTCAAAATAGAAAATTTTTAAAAAAATAAAAAATCACACAAATCATATTAATTTATTTTCTATTTTATTTTTGTAATATTCATTTATCACCATAATAATATTATTAATTTAAAGGAGATGGAAGGACAAAAGAGTTTATTAATTAACACTTTTGAAGATTACCAGATATAGATTATATATATGTTTACGTACACAAATTTTTGGGGTGAAAGTAATATGTCCTAAACACATATTCTATTCGTTTCATAATATATGACGTTTTAGATAATTTTATTTTATTTTTTAAATTATTTGACCTTTTATATAATCTAAGAGAATTAGTCACAATCTTTCTAAAATTATACCTCGTGAAAGAGGGAGAGAGAGTGTGAGATAGGTACTATATAGTAAAGGGTATTATAGACAATTAATACTCCCTCCGTTCTTTAATATAGGTCGTTTTAGAGTTGTGCACAAGTATTAAGGAAATGATTGTATAACATTAACTATAATATCAATTGTCTATTTTGCCCTTGTATTGGAAGAAGAGAATGTTATTTATTGGACATAAAATAGTGAGAGAACCAAAGTTACATTTAATACTTGGAGTAATATTGGAAACTAAGCAATTAATGCTTACTTGAAATTCTAAAATAACTTATATTAAGGAACAAAAATAGTTTTCTAAAACGACTTATATTAAAGAACGGAGGGAGAACTACGTACTATATAATCATTTCCTTAAATATTGTGCACAACTCTAAAACGTCATATATTATGAGAAGGAGGGAGTATAAAATCATGCAGTATATCCTATCATTCTTAATTTTTTTAATTAATAATAATTTTGACATTTTATTGTTTTTATTAACAATTATTTTAAAATTTTAATAATTAAAAATAGGTTATTTCAATGCATCTAAGACACTTACTCTTTTTCTCATTTGAGTATGTAATGTGATAGTAATACCCAATGGTGATGTATGCTTTGTAGTTTGCAATAATTATTTTGGTTCCATGTAAAAATCATTCTCTATAAATTTCCACGGAATCAGAGTCTACAATTCAGTGGCAACTTGAAATTTCTAACTTTCATAAAAAAGGCATGAAGCACTTTGCAAAAATATTACTAGTAAAATTCTTAATCCAATTACCACTTCCCTATATTTATTATTATTATTATTATTATTATTATTATTATTATTATTATTATTGTGAAATTAAGAATAAATTACAGGAGGATTGGATTCCTAGTTGATGATGTTATTTTATTTTTAATATATAAATAAAAAATATAAAAAGTTGTGGTGACATAAATGCTTAATATGGCTAATATACAAATAAATGGTACTTAATTTTTTGTTTTTGTTGTTGTTGTTGTTGTAATTTTATAATTAAATATAAAAATCTAATTTTAATTTGGGATGGGAAGTAGTTCTTGAATTAGTTAGTTGATTACAACAAGTATAGTATTGGTGGTGTTTAGCATTTATTTTTAAATTAAAATTCAGTCCCTATCTCTTTAGAACACAGTTGTTTTCCATTTACGCCCCTAATATCCGTCAGCTGCCCTTTACAAATATTTTCGCTTTTTGGCCGTCTCCCAAATATTCTCTCACTTTCTCCGGGCAGTTTTCTCAACTCTACCAGTCAAGACGACGCTGGATCCGACCTCGTTACCGACTATTTCGGCCGTTCAGTTTTCACATTTACGGGTTCTATCTCTATCTTGTAATTGTTCTTCTGGAGTATTCAGTTTCATTGTTAATTGTAGATATAATGATGAATTGATGATTAAATTGTCAAAGTTAACCACTTTTTGGTGATAAAAAGATTTGGGTTTGTGGTTGGCGCTAATGTTGTTGAGCTAATTTTTTGGGTATATGGGTTGCTCTTGTTTGGATCCGTGGTTTTGTGGGTGTACTGTTTTTGGATTTCTGGGGGTCTAGAGAATTTGATTTGGAGGTGTTTGGTTAGGCTTAATTTGGGGTTTCAGTTTGATCTCTTTGTTACTCAATTGTAGCACTTTTTTTTAATATAAAAAAATTAAAATTTTATGTTATATTTGGGCTATTTCGGTTTATGGGTGTTTTGATATATTGATTGATGGAGGCTAAATTTGGAGGAAAAGCTCAAGTTTCTGGCACTGTGATTTCGGATCTGAAGTCTGTTGGCAAGAAGAGTATGGAGTGGGATTTGAATGATTGGAAATGGGATGGTGATCTGTTTAGAGCTGCTCCACTGAATTCAGCACCATCAGATTGCAGGAGTAGGCAGTTGTTTCCTAGTGGATCAGAAATTCCTGCAAGTACAGGTCTGTCTAATAGTTCTTCCTCTGGCTCAGATGGAATTACTTTGGGCAATGAGAGAGGAAAGGGAGAATTGGAGAAACGGAGGAGGGTTGTGGTCATTGAAGATGAAGTGTTAAATAACGAAGCTGGGTCGCTTAATTTGAAGCTTGGGGGTCAAGTGTACCCCATTACTGAAGAAGAAGAAAATTGGGTGGAGAAGAGTGGAAAGAAAACCAAGCTTGTTGGGGCTGCATCAAACCGTGCAGTATGCCAGGTGGAAGGTTGTCGAGCTGATTTGAGCAATGCAAAAGATTATCACCGACGTCATAAGGTGTGTGATTTGCATTCCAAGGCTACTAGAGCATTGGTCGGAAATGTAATGCAGAGGTTCTGTCAGCAGTGTAGCAGGTAGTGTTTCATGGCTTTATAGGGAACATTCCATGATTGCAATGAGATACATTATATTATATACATCTGCTGCAAAAATTAGTTCGGATCACATTTTTTTTATTTCACTAAGTTCTATCTTTTAGACATGTTTCAGTTGGATCCAAGTAGTATTATTGTTTATTAGGTGCAGTAGTAGTTCCATGAATATATATTTATAAATTCATATTAATTAGGTTACACTTATGGCAGGTTTCATGCTCTTCAAGAATTTGATGAAGGTAGAAGAAGTTGTCGCAGGCGTTTGGCAGGCCATAATAGACGGAGAAGGAAAACGCATCCAGAAAATGCAACTAATGGAGTGACCCTGAATGATGAGCGTAGTAGTAGTTACTTGTTGATAAGTCTGCTGAGGATACTCTCCAATATACACTGTAAGTACAAATCTTTTAAAAATATATTTCTTATTTTGTTCTATATCCATGTTTGTAATATTTAGCTTACTTAACTAATTCTACAGCTTATTCCTCTATGAATTACAGCTAATAGCTCTGATCAAATAAAGGATCAGGATCTGCTGTCTCATCTATTAACGAACCTTGCGAGTCTTGCTGGTACAGTCAATGGAAGGAACTTGTGTGGATTACTGAATGGATCTCAAGATTTGCAGGATGCTGGGATGTCTGTTAGGACTCAAGGACAGGTGCCAAATCTAATTCCAAGCAACTGTTCTAGGTTATTTAGTTCAACTCATAATATAATCTCTATGTTAATTCTCAGGACCCTTCTAGACCTACTGGACAGTGTGTGACTATACCTGCATCTGGAATGACACAAAAGAGAGTATTTGTAGATGGTGCTCATGGTGGTATTCTACGGTCTCCACCTGTTACACAAGCTAATATTCTTTCTCCAACAAAACATAGCATTCCAGCTAAAGCAAATGATTTGGACCCTACGGTGGGAAGGAAAAAATTACATAACATTGACTTAAATAATGTTTATGATGATTCTGAAGAGTGCATGGAAAATTTGGAGAGCTCTGATGCTCCTGTAAATGTAGCAACTGGATCTCCTGGTTGCCCTTTATGGATACGCGAAGATTCTCACAAGTCGAGCTCACCTCAGGCAAGTGAGAATTCAGGCTCCACATCTACTAAGTCACCATCTAGTTCCAATGTTGAGGCTCAGGTATTTTTATTATTGTTTGCATGTATTTGTTGGTAATTATCATTTTAAAGCTGAAATTGCAATGTGAAATTATGTGGTATGATTGAGGAACATAACCAAGAAGCTTTGAATTTGATGTGAAATGATGTTGGTGTATGCTGATCAAGGTTTTCCATGAAAAAAAACAATAAAGGAAACATAATTTTATAGCTTATGCTCTTACTTTCTCGCGTGAGCTATACTTTCCTTTCAAGGCATAAGTCATGGGTTCAATTATCTGTAAAGATAATGATCTCCTTGTGACCACTTGCACATAGTTTACTAGGGGATTACCCAATTTTCATGGTTGGTGCAGTATTGGGTGTGGTCGGTTGTTTATCTAGTCCACAGACTCCACACCCTATGGGGTAGTGACTAAAGGGTTCCACAATCATCAAATTAAAAAAAGAAAGTTGAAATGTTTTGTATGATCAAGTTATATAGTCAATATTCTTCCTGTATTTTGTGTTTCTCTTATAATGAAAGTTAAGTTCCGTATCTTGAATTTTATAGGAATTGGGTTATATTTAGTTTCATTTGTTATGTATAATTGTTTTTCTTTTTGTACAAAAACACCTTGGTCAGTTGGTGTAGTGCTACATGAGATGGCCAAAAGTATTGTTATATACTTCTTCGAAGATTAATTATTCCTTTGTCATTTGAATTTGGCCTCAAAAGGATATTTGTCTTAACTAAATATGTTTGGACTGATTTCAGAGTCGTACTGATCGTATTGTTTTCAAACTCTTTGGAAAAGATCCTAGTGAATTCCCTCTTGTCTTGCGAAGTCAGGTATGCCAATATTTATGGGAAGCTAACCTGTTTGACCGAAGTTTTATGATCTCCTTTAGTGAATGTATGATGCTATCAAGTTTATGACTTTTTCAGATTCTGGACTGGTTGAAGCACAGTCCTACGGATATTGAAAGCTACATCAGACCTGGCTGTATCATATTATCAGTATACCTTCGAATGGAAAATTCCAAATGGGAGGAGGTAAGTTTTGCTTCAATTCCAGAATGTAGATTTCTATTTCTGAAGAACCAAACTGAGGTTAATATTGAGCTTGATATTATGACCGACTTGAGTCTGAGATTAGAAACAATAGCCTGATTTTGGATCATAGCCTCATAGGTCTGGGTGTCAATTCACAACATGCTTGAAATTTAAGTTCAAATTCTGTTATTTATTATCTAATGTGCCTGACTTCCTACTTACTGTGTCTGCATAGCTCTGCTGTGATCTGAGATTCAGTTTGAGGAGGCTTCTGGATTCATTGTCTGACTCTTTCTGGAAAACAGGATGGGTTTATACTAGGGTGCGACATCATGTAGCATTTGTATATGATGGTTTGTCTCCTGTTCTTTATTTTTCAGATCCTGTTCTGAGTGTTTTCTTTTTCAGCCCGTCGTAGCCACATTCAAGTTGAAAGAAAAAGTTCTTTATCTCTTCAATTTTGCAGGTCAGGTTGTTCTAGACACACCCTTACCACTTAAAAATGAGAAAGGCTGCAAAATATTGAGCGTCAAGCCTATTGCAGTTTCAGTGTCTGAGAGAGCTCAGTTTTTGGTTAAAGGCTTCAGTTTATTTGGGTCGACTACAAGGTACAGTTCATGTTCTTTGTGTATGATTGACACATCAGCACTTAATCTTAAAAGTGACTTTCTGAGTTTGAGTTTCCTTTGTCCTATGAAAACGATTTGGCTCGATAGTGAGATATATACCAAATTGTTTATATTCTTTGTTTTAGGCTACTCTGTGCACTTGAAGGGAAGTATCTCGTCCAGCAAAATTGTTCTGGTCTGATGGATGGAGCTGGCTCATTAACTGACCATGAGGAGGTCCAGTCCATTAGCTTCCCGTGTTCTATACCAGATGTTATTGGGAGAGGATTCATTGAGGTTATGTCATCCCCTTTCTCTCTTTCTACAAAATGATAAATCTATACGCGCGCGTGCGCATATACTCCTTTAGCCATTTTCTTTGTAAAATGTGGTCTGAAAACCTCAACTGAACTACATTTTCCTATAAAATAAGATGTAACCAAGTTATTTATATTTACGTGGTAAATTTATTTTCTTGTTATTTATATTTACATGGTAAATTTATTTTCTTGTTATTTATCGAGTAGGCCGAGGGTTCACAAAAGCTCCAGTGATGATATTTGGTTTTCATTTTGAGTAAATCAACGAAGTAATCTCCACTTGCTTCCACTATTAAATTAGAAATCGAGTTTTCTCAAAAGGATCATTTAATGGCCAATGAAACCATTACCTGTTAACTTCTGGGCAAAGCCTTAATCGTGTTTCCTTATCTATCTCCATTTTCTGTACCTCGTTTTCTCCCTCTAGTACTGAGTTCTTTTATATGTTATGTGAATTAAAAAGAAAAAGATTCTTTCTTTTAGCACATACTTAATACACAGTAAATTGCTTCTTAACTATCCATGAACTTAGCCTCGACTTATCAGAAAAATGAAAAAAATGAACTTAGCTTTAATTTGTTAGCTCCATGTATTATATCTTGTGAAGCTTTCTGGGTTAAGACCTAGTGATGTAATTTCAAATATGTTTTCTTATTTTTGGATAACTGAAGATGGTAAGTATTTAGAAGTTCTTCTGTGTCAAATTATGTTTTTTATTTTCCCACACGTTACATTTCATTGCACTCTAGTCCCCCATTCAACCACCCTCCTAAAAGGGAAGTGTCTTGGTTTTATATGTCAAAGCAACACATCTTATTCAGAAATTGTTCTAAAAAGCTGTGGCTCACCTTCCTATCTCCTGCTCCTTTTTCTATTTCTAAATTGTGCTGCTTGTTTATTTTATCAGGTTGAGGATCACACTCTCCGCAGCAGCTTCTTTCCATTTATAGTCGCCGAGCAGGATGTTTGTTCTGAAATTCGCACTCTAGAGAGTGCTATAGAGGTTACTGAAGCCGCTGATGACTTAAAAGGTGAAACTGAAAAATTAGAAACTACTAACCAAGCTTTGGACTTTGTACATGAGTTAGGTTGGCTTCTTCATAGAAATCAATTGAAGTTTAGACTGGGTCCCATGGATCCCAACCTGGATCTATTCCCATTCAGAAGGTTCAGGTGTATCATGGAGTTCTCCCTAGACCATGACTGGTGTGCGGTAGTTAAGAAACTTTTGGGCATTCTGTTCAGTGGTACTGTAGACGCAGGAGGACACCCTTCCATTGAAGTTGCACTGTTGGAGATTGCCCTCCTCCACAGAGCTGTGAGGAGAAACTGCAGGCCCATGGTAGAAGCTCTCTTAAGTTATTACCCTGACAATGTTGTAGATAAATATGGATCTGAACAGAAGCAAACTTTTGAGGGTCATTACTTTTTTAGACCTGACACAGTTGGTCCGGGGGGCTTGACTCCTCTTCACATAGCAGCCAGTAGAGATGGTTCTGAGGGTGTCTTGGATGCAATGACCAATGATCCTCAATCGGTATCTTCTCTCTCTTTCCATTAGTGTATACATTTGCTAATAAACTTAAAATTGCATATGGATTGAGACTCCAGAATTTACAGTTTAACACAAACACAAACACAAACACAAACAATAACAAACACAACCTTGAGGTAGTTTAATTTCATAATGGGCAGAAAGTGAAAAAGTGACGATTGATGAGGAGGTGGTTTGTGGTACCCTCAATTTTGTAGTTTATCTCAAGTCTTTCCATTTATATTATATTCTGAAAATATTCTTAGTTATATTGGTGGAATCTTTAGTCCCAAAAATGAAAACTAAAGTGAACTTTAAAGCCAAAACTAGAGCTATTCTCTACCTCTGCTTTAGGTGTCTTGCATAACTTTTCTCATCTTTTATTCACATTTTCTCTTTAGCCAACGACTTAAAAAAAAACAACTAGAACTAAAACGGAAAACTTAGAACTCTCAGTGATACTGATCTAGACTATCAATATTCAGGTGGGAATTGAAGCGTGGAGAAATGCCCGTGATTGTACAGGATTGACACCGCATGACTATGCATGCCAGCGAGGCCATTACTCGTACATTCATATGGTCCAAACGAAAATTGAAAAGAAAGTGGGATATGGACATGTAGTGGTTGAAATCCCTGGTACCCTTGTAGACAGCAACATGAAGCAGAAACTTGCAGATGGATTGAAATCCATGAAAGTTGCTAGCCTTGAAACTGAGAAGACAATAATGAAACTTGTTCAGAGACGTTGCGATTTATGCGAGCAGAAGTTGGCTTATGGAAATTTCCGAACATCTTTACAATTCTACCGGCCTGCAATGCTTTCAATGGTTGCTATTGCTGCGGTCTGTGTATGTGTTGCTCTGCTTTTCAAAAGCTCGCCAGAGGTTCATTATGTGTTCCGGCCCTTTAGGTGGGAACTTTTGAAGTATGGATCAAGCTAAAAAATAGGTTTATGTAAGCAATGTTCCTGTACATGTATGAAATTTAGATTTCAGTTGGAGTCGGGAAAGTATTATGTATTTGTGTGTATTTATACCCAGTTCATATCAATATATGATAGAAGATCATTTATATAGGAAACGACATCGGGTGACTGTACTTTTTGCAAATAAATTATATGTTGTTATTGTGGAGGTATTATATTTCAGGCAATAATCATGTTATAGAAAGGGTATGTATTTTATGAATCCGGTTATTACGAAGTTAACTTCATGGTAAGTTGGTTAATTGACAATACATTGCGTGTAGGCACTTTATAATTAATTGATCAAAGTTAATTTTATGTTTACCACTCTAATATTTTATTATTCATGTTGATTGCTGGTTCTTGTTCCGTTGGAGGTGGAATAACTGAATCTGCAGATGAGAAGGGAAAGTGTTTGTTTTTTCGCAATTGGACATACCACTTTTAACTGGTGTTTTTTTTTTCTGGTAAATATTTAGAATTTAGAAAAATGATATATATTACGAAAGTTTATAATTTTTTTATTGTCCCATTCAACTTAAATTTACTCAATAACTTTAGAATTTATGATTGCCTTTAGACCTGGCAAAACTGGCCCAGGCCCGCGGGCCGGGCCGGACTGGCCCGTAAAAATTGGACTTTGGGCTTAACTTTTTTAGCCCATGAAAACTTGGGCGTTTTTGGCCCGGCCCGGCCCGCGGACGGCCAGGCCCGTGAGTTTTTTTTTTAATAAAATTTTGCTACTTGTAGGGCTTGAACACAAGACTTGTAAGTAAATAAATAAGAGTTCAAACCAATTAAGCTACAACAACTATTTGTTTTTAATGCAATCTTCAATAAATTTTAACTATATTTGAAAATTATAATTAAGATATGTAGTTAATGTACGTAATTAATTAATAATACTAATTTATAATACTATTAAAATTTTAATTGATTGAGATATGTAGTTAATAATTTCAAAGTATAAAACTATTAAACTAACAATTATTAGTTTAAGTTAGATAATATAATTATAAAAATTTAAAATTATCTATATATTAGTATTAATTACAATATTTATTATTTTTAAAAGTTAAATAAATTATATTAATTTTAAAGAATCAAATTTGATTATATACTTTGAATTACTAACAATATATAATCCGAATCAACCACTAATTTTTCAGATTGCAACTTTGCAAGTCCAAAATCTATACACAATAATATAGATAATTTTATCCCTTAATTATGCAATCCCCTTACTTATTGTAGTACATTTGGAAAGTAAATCAATCATTATCCCTTAATTATGCATTCCCCCTACTTATTTGGAAAGTAAATCAATCATTATCCTAAATCATGCATTTATTTTAATATCTAAAATTATAATACTATTAAAATTTTAATTGATTGAGATATGTAGTTAATTTAAGTAATTAAAATTATTATTATTATTATTTTTGGTGTATCAAGATTTACAAAAAAAAAAAAAAAAAGGAAAAAGCCCGCGGGCCGGCCCAGTCAGCCTAACCCGGGCCACGGGCCTCACTTTTTCAGCCCGCCAAAACCCGGGCCGTTTTTGGCCCGGTGTAACAACCCCAAAATAGGTCCATTCCACCCAACCCATTCTGAATCGTCAAATACATGGTACAGAAAACAACTACAACTTTATTACAACAATTGTCGTGCAAAATACAACAACACATATGCTGTGAGTTTGGATACAAATATATATCAAATATGACTCATGTTCCAACCGTGGACATCACCTCACAATGACACCTTACATAAAGGTATAGTCAAAAACTGTTTTAGAAATTAGAATCTTTGGGAAGTGCTCAAGAAAACCTTCGTACATGGGAGGCCACGCGTCTAGGTTATGATAGATATCATATGGCCACAGAATTATCCTTGGTTGACCCAATAGACCCCAAAGAAAAACGAGAAGATTACTATCATATTCTTCCCAATGGTGAGTCTTCTCTTGACTTATCATTATCTCCACTGTCTCTAATTAAGAATTATACTTCAAACAAATACCAAGATTATATAGGTAGTGCCCATAGATATACTCAGCAAGTGGATGAGCACATCCCTGTCTTATGATGACACGAGGTTGTATGTCGTTAGACATCTTGTATGATAGTGGCAAACCACCCTTCCAACGTTGGGTACACCTTACCCTATTGGATTCACCAAATATAACTACTAAATGAACTTTTCTATACTGCTTCGGGAGAACATCCACAGCTAGAGACCACTGTTCTATTTCCCCGTTACCCTCGCTCGACCCAGCTACACTCTTATTACCTGAAAAGGAATTGTGAAGCAAAAGGGTGAGCACAACTAGCCCAGTAAAGAATATCATGACTAAAGATAATTAAATTATCAGTAGCCTTCATCAATAATAAATCAGAGATTTAGAACATATGGTAAATGATAAAAATTTCAACCATAGTTGCAGCAGAACGAGCAATCCATTAGAAGAGTCAAATAGACTATAAAGTCTATTATCTTCTCCATGTTAAAAATCCACCAACAATATTTTATCCATGTAACATCACTCAACAGTTCCTTTCCACAATCATATGAATAACTCATAATCATAATTGTGACTATAAATTTTTCTTCGCACCCAGGACGAAGAATATTTTCATCACCTGTCTTTACCTGAAACATCAAAGATCATGGTTATACCAAATCACAATTCCTGTTTATAATCATGCTAATAAATCCATCTTCGCACTACGGCCAAAGATATTCATCAATAATTCATCTTTGCACTACAGGGCAAAGATATTCTACAACATGTCATCTTTGCACTACAGGCCAAAGATATTCATCTACAATTCATCTTTGCACTACAGGCCAAAGATATTCATCAACAGTTCATATTTGCACTACAGGCCAAATATATTCATATCTCAAAGAAATATATAATCATTTCAGAATTTATATAAACAATAATTATAACCATGTTGATCAATTCACCTTTGCACTTAAGCTTAAGATATTCAATTATAAATTCAATGGTCATGATCATACCAGTCACAATTCAACTTTGCACTACAGGCCAAAGAGAACCCTAGTCATGATCATACCAATAATCTACCCATCTTTACACTCCAGTGAAAGAGAATTTCAACATCAGGGTTATAAAAATGTTATATATGATGATAAAAATAATATGATCAACATATAGTTTTAATCTCAAGAGTAATATTCGTAACTCATGAATAGTAATCCCGACACAAAAGATAGAAATTCTACAATAAAATTCATACCAATATTTCGGTATAATGATATTGAAAGAATAACATTACTTAAATTTATAAACAATTTATTTTAATTGTTTACACTTTACTAATTAATGCATTTAATCATCATAAAATGCCAACTCTTACAATTTCATCATCAATAACCAAAACCCTCATCAAAAATCTGCATATGCCTCATATAGGATTCTCAAGCCATAAAATCCTATTTTCCAATTTTCTTTCTTCACAAAACATATTTAATTCATTTACTCATAACTTGTCCATTTTCATGAAAAATACCAAATCAGTTCCAAAAATATTTCTTTTCTGGGATTTAGCAGAATATAGTCCCATATTGAACATATATTTTTTCAGAATTTTTAAAAGTCATTTACTATTTTTCATATGGCCAAAATAGCCGAATATTTAGACATTTATCAAAAATTGTACTTTTGTCTAAAAATTCTGAAATTTACAGAGTATACTTCTATCATATACATGTACTCCCAATAAAAATTTCATCAATTTTGGAGTTAACCACAAGGAATTATAAGCGGTTACTTTTAAAATAGTCTTTTCTCATAAAATTCATAACTCTCAATCTATACATCCAAAAATTACCATTTTTGGACACAATCAATAAAACTCATCAAAATATCATTTCAAATTTTTCCAGAATTTTTGAACCTCAGAAAAATTACGAAACTGAAAATCATAACAACCCTTAAAATCCCTTACTATCCCTTACTATCCCTTACAATCCCTTACCTCAAAACAGCAGTACTTCTGACCGGAATGTAAAGCCGAAGAAAACTTGCACTGAATAGCAACTCTCAAAGTATCTAAATACTCACAAAATATGCTTCATAATATAGAGAGAGAAAGAGAGAAAGCTTATATTTTTGGTGTGATTTTCAATTCTAACTTAGTCCTCTATTTATAGAAAAATTTTGGTAGGTTTGACCTGCAACCTGATGGCTTTACCTGCAACCTGATGGCTTTACCTGCTACTATTCCCACCCACCACATTTGAAATATAATTCAGCACATTTCTTCACCAACCACAAGTGGGGCCCACCAATTCTAGAATTTTCCATCAAAATGATAAACTCCGAAAATTCAACAATTTCTGAACCAGTCATCTCGTAAAATTCATAATAAATCATACGTTCATTTTTAACGGTTCAAAATTTGTGGACACATACTCAACTTATATATGTATAACATATCCAAAAATTACCACGATCCAACGGTCGGATTAAAAATTATAACACCCGCAATATTTCTCAAAAACCCTGATTTTTAATACCTCCATTCCGACAAAATACTGATAAAAACCTCAACATTAACTCCTTCATTTTTAACCACAAAAATATATCCCTCATTTATATCCACATAATATAAATATTTCCTTATCATATGAATCAATAATTAATTATTCACAAATAATATTACAGAATCACATTTATGACAACCAGGCCGTTCCCAGGAAAGAGGGGGCTTTCCAATAAGGATTTTTCCTTACTGGCGCGCAATTAGATGACCAAACCTCTCCTTAGACAGAACTTTCTAGTCATTGCCAATAATGTTATCTAATAATATTATTCAAATAATATGAATTATTGATCTGATAATGGGAAATACTGTGCAGCAACAATTATTGAACAACAACAATATAAAATTTCAACGTAGCAATTATTGAATCAATCAAATAAAATATTGAAAAGTAATTACTGTAACAATTATTGAGTAGTGCCTTCTTACGTAAGAATCAATAATTTCAAAAATACTATGCAATACCGTGTGCTACTGTGCAATAACGCGTATTACTGTATTTTAACCACAGGATATTCCAACAGTGTTAACGGTAACAACTACGCCGTTATTTGTAAAAACTCAAATTTGTCGTTTTCCTTCACCCGATAGTTATTCGTTATGGGGCCCACAAATAGCTGCGCCGTCGTACGAATATTCCCCGACAGAAAGAATATTCCACGACCAAACGAATATTCCCCGACAACAATGATTATTTTATAACCACTTGTTTATTTTGAAAAATTTTTACATTTCACCCATAACTTTAATTTTTTTTTATCAATTTAACCATTTACTAAATTGTAATTATAAGAAAAATTGAATACTTTTATTTCATAAAATTCGGGGTCTTACAATCTCCCCTCCTTATGAAATTTCGTCCTCGAAATTTACGTACCTGGTAATTCAAAGAGTTGAGAATACCTTACTTTCATTTCAGATTTCATCTTCCCTGTCATCATGATTTCTCCATTGCTCATCTCCTGTATTTCAGATATCATTCTAGAATACAGCTTCAAAACACAGGTTAATTGAACAAATTAACATATCACATAATATCCCGATATTATGACTGACCAACAAATAAGCTTAGGCAGGACACACTAGCGAAGGATTTACTCATCTCTCCCCTCCTAGTTTTATTCCCCGATCTCCGCCAGAGATCATATCCCTAAGCTCTGATACCAAATGTAACTCTGGACACCAACCTATGTCAGCACCTTACATTGATACCTATCAGTTTGCCACCGCAGAACGGCGTCCCCTACGGAGAGTCTGGCTTCGGTGCATCCCCCATCAACAGGAAGTCACCAGCGAGAGGCTCGGGGCTCTTTACTTATAGCTCTGATACCAAATGTAACAACCCCAAAATAGGTCCATTCCACCCAACCCATTCTGAGTCGTCAAATACATGGTACAGAAAACAACTACAACTTTATTACAACAATTGTCGTGCAAAATACAACAACACATATGCTGTGAGTTTGGATACAAATATATACCAAATGTGACTCATGTTCCAACCGTGGACATCACCTCACAATGACACCTTACATAAAGGTATAGTCAAAAACTGTTTTAGAAATTAGAATCTTTGGGAAGTGCTCAAGGAAACCTTCGTACATGGGAGGCCACGCGTCTAGGTTATGATAGATATCATATGGCCACAGAATTATCCTTGGTTGACCCAATAGACCCCAAAGAAAAACGAGAAGATTACTATCATATTCTTCCCAATGGTGAGTCTTCTCTTGACTTATCATTATCTCCACTGTCTCTAATTGAGAATTATACTTCAAACAAACACCAAGATTATATAGGTAGTGCCCATAGATATACTCAGCAAGTGGATGAGCACATCCCTGTCTTATGATGACACGAGGTTGTATGTCATTAGACATCTTGTATGATAGTGGCAAACCACCCTTCCAACGTTGGGTACACCTTACCCTATTGGATTCACCAAATATAACTACTAAATGAACTTTTCTATACTGCTTCGGGAGAACATCCACAGCTAGAGACCACTGTTCTATTTCCCCGTTACCCTCGCTCGACCCAGCTACACTCTTATTACCTGAAAGGAATTGTGAAGCAAAAGGGTGAGCACAACTAGCTCAGTAAAGAATATCATGACTAAAGATAATTAAATTATCAATAGCCTTCATCAATAATAAATCAGAGATTTAGAACATATGGTAAATGATAAAAATTTCAACCATAGTTGCAGCGGAACGAGCAATCCATTAGAAGAGTCAAATAGACTATAAAGTCTATTATCTTCTCCATGTTAAAAATCCACCAACAATATTTTATCCATGTAACATCACTCAACAGTTCCTTTCCACAATCATATGAATAACTCATAATCATAATTGTGACTATAAATTTTTCTTCGCACCCAGGACGAAGAATATTTTCATCACCTGTCTTTACCTGAAACATCAAAGATCATGGTTATACCAAATCACAATTCCTGTTTATAATCATACTAATAAATCCATCTTTGCACTACGGCCAAAGATATTCATCAACAATTCATCTTTGCACTACAGGGCAAAGATATTCAACAACATGTCATCTTTGCACTACAGGCCAAAGATATTCATCAACAATTCATCTTTGCACTACAGGCCAAAGATATTCATCAACAATTCATATTTGCACTACAGGCCAAATATATTCATATCTCAAAGAAATATATAATCATTTCAGAATTTATATAAACAATAATTATAACCATGTTGATCAATTCACCTTTGCACTTAAGCTTAAGATATTCAATTATAAATTCAATGGTCATGATCATACCAGTCACAATTCAACTTTGCACTACAGGCCAAAGAGAACCCTAGTCATGATCATACCAATAATCTACCCATCTTTACACTCCAGTGAAAGAGAATTTCAACATCAGGGTTATAAAAATGTTATATATGATGATAAAAATAATATGATCAACATATAGTTTTAATCTCAAGAGTAATATTCGTAACTCATGAATAGTAATCCCGACACAAAAGATAGAAATTCTACAATAAAATTCATACCAATATTTCGGTATAATGATATTGAAAGAATAACATTACTTAAATTTATAAACAATTTATTTTAATTGTTTACACTTTACTAATTAATGCATTTAATCATCATAAAATGCCAACTCTTACAATTTCATCATCAATAACCAAAACCCTCATCAAAAATCTGCATATACCTCATATAGGATTCTCAAGCCATAAAATCCTATTTTCCAATTTTCTTTCTTCACAAAACATATTTAATTCATTTACTCATAACTAGACCATTTTCATGAAAAATACCAAATCAGTTCCAAAAATATTTCTTTTCTGGGATTTAGCATAATATAGTCCCATAGTGAACATATATTTTTCTCAGAATTTTTAAAAGTCATTTACTATTTTTCATATGGCCAAAATAGCCGAATATTTAGACATTTATCAAAAATTGTACTTTTGTCTAAAAATTCTGAAATTTACAGAGTATACTTCTATCATATACATGTACTCCCAATAAAAATTTCATCAATTTTGGAGTTAACCACAAGGAATTATAAGCGGTTACTTTTAAAATAGTCTTTTCTCATAAAATTCATAACTCTCAATCTATACATCCAAAAATCACCATTTTTGGACACAATCAATAAAACTCATCAAAATATCATTTCAAATTTTTCCAGAATTTTTGAAGATCAGAAAAATTACGAAACTGAAAATCATAACAACCCTTAAAATCCCTTACTATCCCTTACTATCCCTTACAATCCCTTACCTCAAAAGAGCAGTACTTCTGACTGGAATGTAAAGCTGAAGAAAACTTGCACTGAATAGCAACTCTCAAAGTATCTAAATACTCACAAAATATGCTTCATAATATAGAGAGAGAAAGAGAGAAAGCTTATGTTTTTGGTGTGATTTTCAATTCTAACTTAGCCCTCTATTTATAGGAAAATTTTGGTAGGTTTGACCTACAACCTGATGGCTTTACCTGCAACCTGATGGCTTTACCTGCTACTATTCCCACCCACCACATTTGAAATATAA
The DNA here is from genome assembly GCA_016801055.1 of Panax notoginseng. Classification (NCBI taxonomy): domain Eukaryota; kingdom Viridiplantae; phylum Streptophyta; class Magnoliopsida; order Apiales; family Araliaceae; genus Panax; species Panax notoginseng. The sequence goes on from CM029022.1 coordinate 18,660,975, forward strand.
TTCAGCACATTTCTTCACCAACCACAAGTGGGGCCCACCACTTCTAGAATTTTCCACCAAAATAATAAACTCCGAAAATTCAACAATTTCTGAACCAGTCATCTCGTAAAATTCATAATAAATCATACGTTCATTTTTAACGGTTCAAAATTTGTGGACATATACTCAACTTATATATGTATAACATATCCAAAAATTACCACGATCCAACGGTCGGATTAAAAATTATAACCCCCGCAAAATATCTCAAAAACCCTGATTTTTAATACCTCCATTCCGACAAAAATACTGATAAAAATCTCAACATTAACTCCTTCATTTTTAACCACAAAAATATATCCCTCATTTATATCCACATAAAATAAATATTTCCTTATCATATGAATCAATAATTAATTATTCACAAATAATATTACAGAATCACATTTATGACAACCAGGCCGTTCCCAGGAAAGAGGGGGCTTTCCAATAAGGATTTCTCCTTACTGGCGCGCAATTAGATGACCAAACCTCTCCTTAGACAGAACTTTCTAGACATTGCCAATAATGTTATCTAATAATATTATTCAAATAATATGAATTATTGATCTGATAATGGGAAATACTGTGCAGCAACAATTATTGAACAACAATAATATAAAATTTCAACGTAGCAATTATTGAATCAATAAAATAAAATATTGAACAGTAATTACTGTAACAATTATTGAGTAGTGCCTTCTTACGTAAGAATCAATAATTTCAAAAATACTATGCAATACCGTGTGCTACTGTGCAATAACGCGTATTACTGTATTTTAACCACCGGGTATTCCAACAGTGTTAACGGTAACAACTACGCCGTTATTTGTAAAAACTCAAATTTGTCGTTTTCTTCACCCGACAGTTATTCGTTATGGGGCCCACAAATAGCTGCGCCGTCGTACGAATATTCCCCGACAGAAAGAATATTCCACGACCAAACGAATATTCCCCGACAACAATGATTATTTTATAACCACTTGTTTATTTTGAAAAAATTTTACATTTCACCCATAACTTTAATTTTTTATCAATTTAACCATTTACTGAATAGTAATTATAAGAAAAATTGAATACTTTTATTTCATAAAATTCGGGGTCTTACAATCTCCCCTCCTTATGAAATTTCGTCCTCGAAATTTACGTACCTGGTATTTCAAAGAGTTGAGAATACCTTACTTTCATTTCAGATTTCATCTTCCCTGTCATCATGATTTCTCCATTGCTCATCTCCTGTATTTCAGATATCATTCTAGAATACAGCTTCAAAACAAGGTTAATTGAACAAATTAACATATCACATAATATCCCGATATTATGACTGACCAACAAATAAGCTTAGGTAGGACACACTAGCGAAGGATTTACTCATCTCTCCCCTCCTAGTTTTATTCCCCGATCTCCGCCAGAGATCATATCCCTAAGCTCTGATACCAAATGTAACTCTGGACACCAACCTATGTCAGCACCTTACATTGATACCTATCAGTTTGTCACCGCAGAACGGCGTCCCCTACGGAGAGTCTGGCTTCGGTGCATCCCCCATCAACAGGAAGTCACCAGCGAGAGGCTCGGGGCTCTTTACTTATAGCTCTGATACCAAATGTAACAACCCCAAAATAGGTCCATTCCACCCAACCCATTCTGAGTCGTCAAATACATGGTACAGAAAACAACTACAACTTTATTACAACAATTGTCGTGCAAAATACAACAACACATATGCTGTGAGTTTGGATACAAATATATACCAAATGTGACTCATGATCCAACCGTGGACATCACCTCACAATGACACCTTACATAAAGGTATAGTCAAAAACTGTTTTAGAAATTAGAATCTTTGGGAAGTGCTCAAGGAAACCTTCGTACATGGGAGGCCACGCGTCTAGGTTATGATAGATATCATATGGCCACAGAATTATCCTTGGTTGACCCAATAGACCCCAAAGAAAAACGAGAAGATTACTATCATATTCTTCCCAATGGTGAGTCTTCTCTTGACTTATCATTATCTCCACTGTCTCTAATTGAGAATTATACTTCAAACAAACACCAAGATTATATAGGTAGTGCCCATAGATATACTCAGCAAGTGGATGAGCACATCCCTGTCTTATGATGACACGAGGTTGTATGTCGTTAGACATCTTGTATGATAGTGGCAAACCACCCTTCCAACGTTGGGTACACCTTACCCTATTGGATTCACCAAATATAACTACTAAATGAACTTTTCTATACTGCTTCGGGAGAACATCCACAGCTAGAGACCACTGTTCTATTCCCCGTTACCCTCGCTCGACCCAGCTACACTCTTATTACCTGAAAGGAATTGTGAAGCAAAAGGGTGAGCACAACTAGCTCAGTAAAGAATATCATGACTAAAGATAATTAAATTATCAATAGCCTTCATCAATAATAAATCAGAGATTTAGAACATATGGTAAATGATAAAAATTTCAACCATAGTTGCAGCGGAACGAGCAATCCATTAGAAGAGTCAAATAGACTATAAAGTCTATTATCTTCTCCATGTTAAAAATCCACCAACAATATTTTATCCATGTAACATCACTCAACAGTTCCTTTCCACAATCATATGAATAACTCATAATCATAATTGTGACTATAAATTTTTCTTCGCACCCAGGACGAAGAATATTTTCATCACCTGTCTTTACCTGAAACATCAAAGATCATGGTTATACCAAATCACAATTCCTGTTTATAATCATACTAATAAATCCATCTTTGCACTACGGCCAAAGATATTCATCAACAATTCATCTTTGCACTACAGGGCAAAGATATTCAACAACATGTCATCTTTGCACTACAGGCCAAAGATATTCATCAACAATTCATCTTTGCACTACAGGCCAAAGATATTCATCAACAATTCATATTTGCACTACAGGCCAAATATATTCATATCTCAAAGAAATATATAATCATTTCAGAATTTATATAAACAATAATTATAACCATGTTGATCAATTCACCTTTGCACTTAAGCTTAAGATATTCAATTATAAATTCAATGGTCATGATCATACCAGTCACAATTCAACTTTGCACTACAGGCCAAAGAGAACCCTAGTCATGATCATACCAATAATCTACCCATCTTTACACTCCAGTGAAAGAGAATTTCAACATCAGGGTTATAAAAATGTTATATATGATGATAAAAATAATATGATCAACATATAGTTTTAATCTCAAGAGTAATATTCGTAACTCATGAATAGTAATCCCGACACAAAAGATAGAAATTCTACAATAAAATTCATACCAATATTTCGGTATAATGATATTGAAAGAATAACATTACTTAAATTTATAAACAATTTATTTTAATTGTTTACACTTTACTAATTAATGCATTTAATCATCATAAAATGCCAACTCTTACAATTTCATCATCAATAACCAAAACCCTCATCAAAAATCTGCATATACCTCATATAGGATTCTCAAGCCATAAAATCCTATTTTCCAATTTTCTTTCTTCACAAAACATATTTAATTCATTTACTCATAACTAGACCATTTTCATGAAAAATACCAAATCAGTTCCAAAAATATTTCTTTTCTGGGATTTAGCATAATATAGTCCCATAGTGAACATATATTTTTCTCAGAATTTTTAAAAGTCATTTACTATTTTTCATATGGCCAAAATAGCCGAATATTTAGACATTTATCAAAAATTGTACTTTTGTCTAAAAATTCTGAAATTTACAGAGTATACTTCTATCATATACATGTACTCCCAATAAAAATTTCATCAATTTTGGAGTTAACCACAAGGAATTATAAGCGGTTACTTTTAAAATAGTCTTTTCTCATAAAATTCATAACTCTCAATCTATACATCCAAAAATCACCATTTTTGGACACAATCAATAAAACTCATCAAAATATCATTTCAAATTTTTCCAGAATTTTTGAAAATCAGAAAAATTACGAAACTGAAAATCATAACAACCCTTAAAATCCCTTACTATCCCTTACTATCCCTTACAATCCCTTACCTCAAAAGAGCAGTACTTCTGACTGGAATGTAAAGCTGAAAACTTGCACTGAATAGCAACTCTCAAAGTATCTAAATACTCACAAAATATGCTTCATAATATAGAGAGAGAAAGAGAGAAAGCTTATATTTTTGGTGTGATTTTCAATTCTAACTTAGCCCTCTATTTATAGAAAAATTTTGGTAGGTTTGACCTGCAACCTGATGGCTTTACCTGCAACCTGATGGCTTTACCTGCTACTATTCCCACCCACCACATTTGAAATATAATTCAGCACATTTCTTCACCAACCACAAGTGGGGCCCACCAATTCTAGAATTTTCCACCAAAATGATAAACTCCGAAAATTCAACAATTTCTGAACCAGTCATCTCGTAAAATTCATAATAAATCATACGTTCATTTTTAACGGTTCAAAATTTGTGGACATATACTCAACTTATATATGTATAACATATCCAAAAATTACCACGATCCAACGGTCGGATTAAAAATTATAACCCCCGCAAAATATCTCAAAAACCCTGATTTTTAATACCTCCATTCCGACAAAAATACTGATAAAAACCTCAACATTAACTCCTTCATTTTTAACCACAAAAATATATCCCTCATTTATATCCACATAAAATAAATATTTCCTTATCATATGAATCAATAATTAATTATTCACAAATAATATTACAGAATCACATTTATGACAACCAGGCCGTTCCCAGGAAAGAGGGGGCTTTCCAATAAGGATTTTTCCTTACTGGCGCGCAATTAGATGACCAAACCTCTCCTTAGACAGAACTTTCTAGACATTGCCAATAATGTTATCTAATAATATTATTCAAATAATATGAATTATTGATCTGATAATGGGAAATACTGTGCAGCAACAATTATTGAACAACAATAATATAAAATTTCAACGTAGCAATTATTGAATCAATAAAATAAAATATTGAACAGTAATTACTGTAACAATTATTGAGTAGTGCCTTCTTACGTAAGAATCAATAATTTCAAAAATACTATGCAATACCGTGTGCTACTGTGCAATAACGCGTATTACTGTATTTTAACCACCGGGTATTCCAACAGTGTTAACGGTAACAACTACGCCGTTATTTGTAAAAACTCAAATTTGTCGTTTTCTTCACCCGACAGTTATTCGTTATGGGGCCCACAAATAGCTGCGCCGTCGTACGAATATTCCCCGACAGAAAGAATATTCCACGACCAAACGAATATTCCCCGACAACAATGATTATTTTATAACCACTTGTTTATTTTGAACAATTTTTACATTTCACCCATAACTTTAATTTTTTTTATCAATTTAACCATTTACTAAATTGTAATTATAAGAAAAATTGAATACTTTTATTTCATAAAATTCGGGGTCTTACAATCTCCCCTCCTTATGAAATTTCGTCCTCGAAATTTACGTACCTGGTAATTCAAAGAGTTGAGAATACCTTACTTTCATTTCAGATTTCATCTTCCCTGTCATCATGATTTCTCCATTGCTCATCTCCTGTATTTCAGATATCATTCTAGAATACTGCTTCAAAACAAGGTTAATTGAACAAATTAACATATCACATAATATCCCGATATTATGACTGACCAACAAATAAGCTTAGGCAGGACACACTAGCGAAGGATTTACTCATCTCTCCCCTCCTAGTTTTATTCCCCGATCTCCGCCAGAGATCATATCCCTAAGCTCTGATACCAAATGTAACTCTGGACACCAACCTATGTCAGCACCTTACATTGATACCTATCAGTTTGCCACCGCAGAACGGCGTCCCCTACGGAGAGTCTGGCTTCGGTGCATCCCCCATCAACAGGAAGTCACCAGCGAGAGGCTCGGGGCTCTTTACTTATAGCTCTGATACCAAATGTAACAACCCCAAAATAGGTCCATTCCACCCAACCCATTCTGAGTCGTCAAATACATGGTACAGAAAACAACTACAACTTTATTACAACAATTGTCGTGCAAAATACAACAACACATATGCTGTGAGTTTGGATACAAATATATACCAAATATGACTCATGTTCCAACCGTGGACATCACCTCACAATGACACCTTACATAAAGGTATAGTCAAAAACTGTTTTAGAAATTAGAATCTTTGGGAAGTGCTCAAGAAAACCTTCGTACATGGGAGGCCACGCGTCTAGGTTATGATAGATATCATATGGCCACAGAATTATCCTTGGTTGACCCAATAGACCCCAAAGAAAAACGAGAAGATTACTATCATATTCTTCCCAATGGTGAGTCTTCTCTTGACTTATCATTATCTCCACTGTCTCTAATTGAGAATTATACTTCAAACAAATACCAAGATTATATAGGTAGTGCCCATAGATATACTCAGCAAGTGGATGAGCACATCCCTGTCTTATGATGACACGAGGTTGTATGTCGTTAGACATCTTGTATGATAGTGGCAAACCACCCTTCCAACGTTGGGTACACCTTACCCTATTGGATTCACCAAATATAACTACTAAATGAACTTTTCTATACTGCTTCGGGAGAACATCCACAGCTAGAGACCACTGTTCTATTTCCCCGTTACCCTCGCTCGACCCAGCTACACTCTTATTACCTGAAAGGAATTGTGAAGCAAAAGGGTGAGCACAACTAGCCCAGTAAAGAATATCATGACTAAAGATAATTAAATTATCAGTAGCCTTCATCAATAATAAATCAGAGATTTAGAACATATGGTAAATGATAAAAATTTCAACCATAGTTGCAGCAGAACGAGCAATCCATTAGAAGAGTCAAATAGACTATAAAGTCTATTATCTTCTCCATGTTAAAAATCCACCAACAATATTTTATCCATGTAACATCACTCAACAGTTCCTTTCCACAATCATATGAATAACTCATAATCATAATTGTGACTATAAATTTTTCTTCGCACCCAGGACGAAGAATATTTTCATCACCTGTCTTTACCTGAAACATCAAAGATCATGGTTATACCAAATCACAATTCCTGTTTATAATCATGCTAATAAATCCATCTTCGCACTACGGCCAAAGATATTCATCAATAATTCATCTTTGCACTACAGGGCAAAGATATTCTACAACATGTCATCTTTGCACTACAGGCCAAAGATATTCATCTACAATTCATCTTTGCACTACAGGCCAAAGATATTCATCAACAGTTCATATTTGCACTACAGGCCAAATATATTCATATCTCAAAGAAATATATAATCATTTCAGAATTTATATAAACAATAATTATAACCATGTTGATCAATTCACCTTTGCACTTAAGCTTAAGATATTCAATTATAAATTCAATGGTCATGATCATACCAGTCACAATTCAACTTTGCACTACAGGCCAAAGAGAACCCTAGTCATGATCATACCAATAATCTACCCATCTTTACACTCCAGTGAAAGAGAATTTCAACATCAGGGTTATAAAAATGTTATATATGATGATAAAAATAATATGATCAACATATAGTTTTAATCTCAAGAGTAATATTCGTAACTCATGAATAGTAATCCCGACACAAAAGATATAAATTCTACAATAAAATTTATACCAATATTTCGGTATAATGATATTGAAAGAATAACATTACTTAAATTTATAAACAATTTATTTTAATTGTTTACACTTTACTAATTAATGCATTTAATCATCATAAAATGCCAACTCTTACAATTTCATCATCAATAACCAAAACCCTCATCAAAAATCTGCATATACCTCATATAGGATTCTCAAGCCATAAAATCCTATTTTCCAATTTTCTTTCTTCACAAAACATATTTAATTCATTTACTCATAACTTGTCCATTTTCATGAAAAATACCAAATCAGTTCCAAAAATATTTCTTTTCTGGGATTTAGCAGAATATAGTCCCATATTGAACATATATTTTTTTCAGAATTTTTAAAAGTCATTTACTATTTTTCATATGGCCAAAATAGCCGAATATTTAGACATTTATCAAAAATTGTACTTTTGTCTAAAAATTCTGAAATTTACAGAGTATACTTCTATCATATACATGTACTCCCAATAAAAATTTCATCAATTTTGGAGTTAACCACAAGGAATTATAAGCGGTTACTTTTAAAATAGTCTTTTCTCATAAAATTCATAACTCTCAATCTATACATCCAAAAATTACCATTTTTGGACACAATCAATAAAACTCATCAAAATATCATTTCAAATTTTTCCAGAATTTTTGAACCTCAGAAAAATTACGAAACTGAAAATCATAACAACCCTTAAAATCCCTTACTATCCCTTACTATCCCTTACAATCCCTTACCTCAAAACAGCAATACTTCTGACCGGAATGTAAAGCCGAAGAAAACTTGCACTGAATAGCAACTCTCAAAGTATCTAAATACTCACAAAATATGCTTCATAATATAGAGAGAGAAAGAGAGAAAGCTTATATTTTTGGTGTGATTTTCAATTCTAACTTAGTCCTCTATTTATAGAAAAATTTTGGTAGGTTTGACCTGCAACCTGATGGCTTTACCTGCAACCTGATGGCTTTACCTGCTACTATTCCCACCCACCACATTTGAAATATAATTCAGCACATTTCTTCACCAACCACAAGTGGGGCCCACCAATTCTAGAATTTTTCATCAAAATGATAAACTCCGAAAATTCAACAATTTCTGAACCAGTCATCTCGTAAAATTCATAATAAATCATACGTTCATTTTTAACGGTTCAAAATTTGTGGACACATACTCAACTTATATATGTATAACATATCCAAAAATTACCACGATCCAACGGTCGGATTAAAAATTATAACACCCGCAATATTTCTCAAAAACCCTGATTTTTAATACCTCCATTCCGACAAAATACTGATAAAAACCTCAACATTAACTCCTTCATTTTTAACCACAAAAATATATCCCTCATTTATATCCACATAATATAAATATTTCCTTATCATATGAATCAATAATTAATTATTCACAAATAATATTACAGAATCACATTTATGACAACCAGGCCGTTCCCAGGAAAGAGGGGGCTTTCCAATAAGGATTTTTCCTTACTGGCGCGCAATTAGATGACCAAACCTCTCCTTAGACAGAACTTTCTAGTCATTGCCAATAATGTTATCTAATAATATTATTCAAATAATATGAATTATTGATCTGATAATGGGAAATACTGTGCAGCAACAATTATTGAACAACAACAATATAAAATTTCAACGTAGCAATTATTGAATCAATCAAATAAAATATTGAACAGTAATTACTGTAACAATTATTGAGTAGTGCCTTCTTACGTAAGAATCAATAATTTCAAAAATACTATGCAATACCGTGTGCTACTGTGCAATAACGCGTATTACTGTATTTTAACCACAGGATATTCCAACAGTGTTAACGGTAACAACTACGCCGTTATTTGTAAAAACTCAAATTTGTCGTTTTCCTTCACCCGATAGTTATTCGTTATGGGGCCCACAAATAGCTGCGCCGTCGTACGAATATTCCCCGACAGAAAGAATATTCCACGACCAAACGAATATTCCCCGACAACAATGATTATTTTATAACCACTTGTTTATTTTGAACAATTTTTACATTTCACCCATAACTTTAATTTTTTTTTATCAATTTAACCATTTACTAAATTGTAATTATAAGAAAAATTGAATACTTTTATTTCATAAAATTCGGGGTCTTACACCCGGCCCGTTTTTGGTCCGCCCGCGCTCGGCCCGGCCCGGGCCCGCCCGCCCGTTTGCCAGGTGTAATTGCCTTTATGTAAGACTATTTATGTAAAAACCGGATTTGTAATGGTAATAATAATGTTTATCTCTTGCTATGGATATTTTTTTCAAAAAATTAAAAGTATAATCAAGTTGTTAGATCAAGAAAATCAGATATGTTTTATCATATTTTGAAAATACAATATTAGTAATAATTTTCAGAATAATTTTTATAACTTTCATTTCATCTCATCACTTCACAATTTGAACAACTCTAATATTTACTAAAAATGGTGATTTTAATATAGTATACATTAAAAAAGTCAAAATTTTAAGATCGGCTAATATGACCGTACACCGTATACACTACACAAATAAAATATAAACAAATGTTTATAGCCATTATTCCCTTTATAACTCGCGAATATTATGAACAAATTTTTGAAAAATTAATTTTTTTAACAAATAAAACTCCTGTTATTATCCAATTGGAGCCAAAATATATCATCCACTTCAGTGGTATACGAGCACAACCAAAAGTCCCTTCTTCTTCTTGAATTCGACCTTGCCGGAGCTTAGCCGGAGGCAATGACATCTTCCTTCTCTATGTCATTCTCTTCTTGTCTCCTTCCCTCTCCTATTCCACAAACCAAGTTCAATTGCGTCACCAGTCGCAGCATCAGCATCAAATGCGCATCATCGGCCACTTCCTCTTCTTCTTCAACGGAAATTAAGACGAAGGGGAAGAAGCACTGGAAGGAAGGAGAATACCCGGGTGTCTCCGAAACTACAATCCCATCAAGGTTTAACAAAAATAACAAAACCCCAATTAAGAATATCAAGAAAAAATTGGACCGAAAGTATGAAGCTAGATCCTGGGCCAACACAGTCACCGAAGCCTTATCCGACTGTATCGACAAAAAGCAATGGCTTCAAGCCCTTGAGGTATAGTTAGTTCTTGGAGTATTATTATATGAATGCTTTAAATTTTCAGGAGCTAATAATATTTAGTCAAAATTATTTGGTATTCTGTTACCTTGCTTGCATTCCTGAGGAGGGTCTAATTCTCTCTTCCACTTTCCTGGTTTTCATGAATTAATACTTGAATTTATAGTAATGTGCTGAAAATTTAATATTTTTGTATTGTTATGAACTAAATTTCTGGAGTCGCATATAATTGCTTCTAAGTTTAGAGCTTTCCTGCCTGCAATCAATGAACCAATTTCTATCTTTGTTGAGTCTAACTTATTAAAATAAATAACTGTCATTGTTGATTCTATGCGTTACTAAATGGGTACTCCTGTTTATTTTTCTCCATTTGGTTTAAGTCTTTAAGTGGAAGTATATTGGCACATGTGGGATTATATTGGCACTTATGAATCTTTTAGGTATTTGAGATGCTCAAGGAACAACCTTTTTATCAACCAAAAGAAGGGACTTATATGAAGTTGATTGTTCTTCTCGGAAAAAATAGGCAACCCCAATTGGCCCGTCAACTTTTTGACACAATGATTGAGGAGGGACTGGAGCCCACCTCAGAGCTTTACACGGCATTGCTTGGTGCTTACTGCCGGAGCAATCTCATTGATGAGGCATTCTCAATTCTTGACCAAATGAAGACCCTTCCTCTTTGCCAACCTGATGTCTTTACGTTCAGTATTTTGATTAAGGCATGTGTTGATGCTTCTTGTTTTGAACTTGTTGAGTCCCTCTATGAACAAATGGCTGACCGATCAATAATTCCAAATACTGTCACCCAAAATATAGTGTTAAGCGGCTATGGAAAGGCTGGGAAATTTGACCAGATGGAGAAAGTGCTTCTGGGGATGCTTGTGAGCACCACATCTAACCCTGATGTCTGGACAATGAACACCATTATTAGCTTGTTTGGTAACATGGGTCATATTGAAATGATGGAGAGATGGTATGAAAAATTCCGTAATTTCGGAATTGAGCCAGAAACGCGTACGTTTAATATTCTGATCGGTTCTTATGGAAAGAAACGGATGTATGATAAAATGTCAACAGTGATGGAGTACATGCGTAAGCTTTCATTTCCATGGACGACATCAACTTACAACAATGTGATTGAGGCATTCTCAGACACAGGTGATGCAAAGAACATGGAGTATACATTTGACCAGATGCGTGCGGAGGGTATGAAGGCAGACACCAAGACCTTCTGCTGTCTCATTAAAGGGTATGCTAATGCAGGTCTTTTTCACAAGGTGATCAGTAGCGTTCAGTTGGCTGGGAAATTGGAGATACCTGAGAACACCTCATTTTTTAATGCGGTTATTTTTGCTTGTGCAAAGGCGGATGATTTAATGGAGATGGAGAGAGTTTTTAAGCGAATGAAAGATAAGCAATGTAAGACAGACTCCGCAACTTACTCTATAATGGTGGATGCCTATAGAAAGGAAGGTATGAGTGACAAGGCCTATGATTTGGAGCTGGAGAAGCAAAAAATGGATGCTAATGGTCCCAAAGCTGATGAGGGGATTGAGATGGAGACTCTAGTTAGTGTCTGAGTGAGAGTTATGGGTGTAATCATTCTCTAGATTGCGCGAGTTTTGTATAGATGCGGTTATACTGCTACATGTTATTGCTATACCAGGCTTTAAAGTGGTTCTTAACGTTTTGGTAGGATGGATATCTGCAAATTCTGCTGGTCTGCCTCCATATCTTGTGTTATTACAAATAGTGATGCAACTTGGGTACGTTCATTTGTGAATGAACTGAGGTTGAACAAGGTTAAGCTTGACTGAACTCGTTGGGATGATCTTCTGGCAGAGGTGATGATATTTACAAATTTGTTTGTTATGAATTTAAAGCATGTCATGTACTTGTGAACTGACAAATCTGCAAGTAGTACTTGCTTTTGTGTTACTCTTCCCGTTCCTAAAAGATTGTCGTTTTAGAAGAAAAAATTTATTCCAATTTATTTGTCGTTTACAACTTTATAGGAGAATAAATTATTTACTTTCCTATATCACCCATACCTTCTCTCATTGTCCCAACAAATTCTCTTCCTTGTATTAATAGTTTTCAAACTTCCCATAAATGGGTAGTAATGGAATTTCAAACAAATTTTAATTGTTAAATGATAGTATTAAATGACTTTCTTAATCCATGTGTAAAAACCTTAAATGACAATCTTTTAGGAACGGAGGTAGTATGAAGGCTGCATTTTTTCAAGAGCTCAACTCTTATTCCATTGGTGCTGGTGTATTTATTATGTCTAGTGGTACCTTAATTAACATTCTAAATTTTCTGGCAGTCGTCTTCATACTTAGTAAGCAATTAATCATGTGCTCAAATTATGAAATGCTGTTATGTCCCATTTTAACACAATATATATATATATATATATATATATATATAGATATACATACACATATACATATATACGTATACATACAAGTGAGTGGACTATTTCCTCACAATATTTTGCTACTTTCAAAATTTACCGTCATACGAGATTGTAGCATCTACTTAATAGCAATTCCCCATATGTACTTTCTATTATGCTCTCTCTTTCTCTATGCATTCAGATTTTCATCAATTTTTTTTAAAAAATAATAACTATTTTATTCATTTCTTCTTTTGGAGGCAATCAAAGGCAGCTTTTGGAACTGTGTAATCTTATGACCCTAAAATACTTTTACCAAAAAATTGAAACTTGCCAATTTTGACTTAAACTTGTTTTAGAACTCTATGGTATACTAATCAGTATGGTAGACGCTCCATTACTTCACATCCACAATCTTAGTCCTCATCACATGTATCTTCTGGCATAGTTTTTGTTCAATTGCATATTTTTATTGATAAATTTATATATAGTGTATTTTATAAAAAACTTAATGTTTTTAAAATGAATAGGAATAGTTTTTTATCTTAATGAAGGGATATTTAAAATATTACTCACAAAAATTAGAGATATTTCGAAGTCAATTTACTAAATTTTATAATTCAAAATTGATACTATTCTATATGATTTTATGATAAAGTATAGTAAACTAACTAAAATGTACAATTAATTATCATATTCAAAACTCAAAATGAGTTCATATCAATTTTAAATTTTAGAATTCACAAATTGGCTAGAAAAAGTCAAAATGTACCTTTAGTTTTGAAAAAGGGTTTTCTTTTAGTGGATAAGGGGGTATGTCTCCTGCTTTAAATCCTAAACATGATGTAGTTTTTGGAGATTTTATTAATGGAAATTTTGCCATCTTATCAATTTTATTGTTAATTATTTTTGACATTTCACCATTTTCTATCCCAAAACTACTTCCTCCCCCCCCTAAGCTATCAATTTTGAATGAACAATGTTCACTTCAAAAACTACTGGTGCGAGAAATTTAATTAGTAGGTTATGTGATAGACTCCACGACACGTTTGCCTGAGATAGTCGTCGCCCGGATCGTTTCTAGCAAAGTTGTAAGGTGGAACGCTCACGTTTATTGAGATGAGAACTTTGGTACAATCGATCGTGCAAAGGAAATCTGCTTTGAATGGAACATCAATGACACCTTGACCCCTCACTTATATGTAAGCAGTTCTTGGTACAATCAATGATTGATGCAGTAGAAGACGCCACACACAACTATGTATTGTTGTATTATAAGTCAATAATGAATCTCACAGAAAACTATGAACAATTCAGGAGTTCTCAAAGAACCAAAAGGAGAATAATCTCACGAGTTTTATTTATCAAAGTTGTCTATCTATTACATCAGATATGTAATCTATTTATTATAATAAAAGAAATCCTAATTCTATAAGAAATCAAAACCCTAAATCCTATAAGGAATAAGAGCTTGAAGGGAAATAGAAATCCTAGCTAACAAAATAATATGGAAATTAAATCATATCTAATAAATATCCTAGATACATTAGAATTATGGGAAGATTTAAAAATACCTCAAAATAAGGAAGAAATCTGATCAAAAACGTGTTTCTTAGAATTTGTGCCGCTCACAAGGCCAAACTGATGCGGCCCGCGTTGCATATACAGAATGTCTTCCCCGCCTGGCGCGCCCCGCGTCGGATAGTCAGAATGTTCTCTTCTGTGTTTTTAAGTCCTAAACTTGAATTCTTGTCCATTTTGCTTCCTCCAACAACCTTGAAGTTTTGTTTAGACCAAGTTAATGAACTTAGAAACATATCTCACAATAAACGTTTTGCCATGCATTCTCGATCCTTCTCCTTTGTTACATGCATTACATAATAACTTGACTTGCGTTTTGCTAAATAGATGGTATCTAGCAATCTCAAAACATATGACTGATCTTCTCCTCGGGGTTCACTTAAATTGAGCTCCAATGTAAGCATCTTTGAGTCGATTTAAACCCATCTCTTAAGATTACTTGAATTGTCCTTGGAACTCGAGTTGAGTGAATGTTGTTCGATGCGAGCCTGGTCAGGATGTATCACTATGAGTTGCAGCTTAGAAGGTAGATCAAGGATGAAACTTCTCAGAGACTTTCAACATCATAATCTGCCGGACCTCATCTTAACAAGTATGTATATCATTTTTACACAATTTCATTCTTACTATACATATTTTCTGTTCAATATGAATTAAACTTGTTCATTCCACTGTATTTGTGTCCGTCACAAATTTATGTTGTTCAAAGCTGATTGATAAACGAATTCATGGTCCTTTACTCCTTTATCTCAATCAGTTTCCTTTCTAAATTTTGAAATGTTACATGCTAGGTAGCGTTTTATAGCTTTAGTTGATATGTAATTAGTATATTAAGTTTAGTACAGCAATCCATAAAGGATCATGGGTCGATTTTCCTTTGTCTAACACAATCAGAAACTAGATCTCCAAATAAATATAGAAGTACTGATTGCTGGTTTAATGTGTAAACCACATGCTATTATTACCATTACAAAATATAGTGGATGAGCTCAAAATATTGCTATTTCCTAGTTGTTAGGGAGGCATGAAAGCAGATGATGATTTTGATCGAAAATGGATGAATCGAATATAAAAAGAGTTGCTAATCTGAGGGTTTGCTGTAACTTTTTCTCCCCTTTCGTAAGTTTATATGCAACTTCATTTGGAAGGGAAGTGTAGGATTTTCTTGCCGGGGGGGGGGGTCATGTTGAACTAACTTTGCAAGAAACTATGAAGTTGAGATGAATATTTAGACTGGATAAATTACATCTGATTTTGTTCTTAGGCATCGAATGGGGGCTTGAGGAGCCAAAATGGATTATGAATGATAAAAATAAAAAAAATGAAAAGGAATCCTATGTATTCTAGATGATTTTGTGTCAATTTGATGAGACTCTGTACTCCATGTTATTCCGCTTCCATGTATAGCTTGGGACAGATTTTGTCATGCATCTTTCTTCTCCCTCACCTCCTCTGGAAATTTAGTTTTTGAATGAAATATGCAAAAAGAAAGGCAGCTAGAAGAGGGAAGGTGGCTATAACTACAGCCACGAGACGTAATCTATCATGGTGATAACCATAATAGTCTTCTAAAAAGGAGTTAATTGCTTCCGATTTCCCAAATGAAGTTATTTCTTGTTTAATATCCCCATATTGAGATGTGATATAGCCATTCAGCAACCATGATGATGGTGAAATCCAGTAGAGCCAAACCCACCACTTTGGAATAGCCTGCCGTAAAACATAATCACAGAATAAATTGAAGATTTTAGTTTCAGCCGGTCAAGAAAAGTGTATACATGTTTATGAAATGGAATATCTAAAATATGCAGCATAAATGAGGAACTAATTTTGAGTTGTGTTTTTTTTTTGACATGTCAAAATATTTTTTTCTAACTGGAAACCAGGTTAATGTTCAAACATAAGCATAATGTAGTTAGTTATGGGAGAAGAGAGTTGTTTTACCGGTCGAGGTATTATGAATCCTGAGAATAGATTCAAAAGGGCATAAGAGGTTCCTGTTATTATGTTAGCAACATTTCTGTCTGGGCTAATTGACACCATAAGCATTCCATGGTAAGTGTAGTATAGCAATGCGCAGAATGTGGAATAGAAGTACCAGATTACTTTGTCGATGGACCAGTAAAACCCTACTGCTGGGTAGGTAAGAATCAGAAAGAAAAGTGCTTGTATGAATATGTAAGGAAATTCAGCGCTCACCTATACAATAAAAAAAGTTGCATCATGATATGCAAGAGAAGAAAAAGAAGAAGCCTCAGATAGAATCCATTTGGACAACAATATAGTTATTTTGCTTAGCAAAGCTGTTCTGACCTGTGCAAATGAATATGCCCATGACGAGTACATTGCAGAAAACATCTCCCTGTATAGAACAGTGCGTTCAGCCACCACAATTGGTATAACTGATGAACAATTACTCACTCCTAACATTTGCAATGATATGAAAATTGATGATAGTATGTTGGACAAATCCTGCTTATCATGACTTTGAAACAACAAAAAGAATTATCAGTTAGTGCATCTTTCAATCATGTTTCTCATCAATGCATATAAGTTCACGAGGGGTTATTTACATTTTCTTCCCTTTCTGCCACAGAAGTGCTCCCATTAATACTGATGTAAAGGACATAAAACTTAAGCGCTTTAAGTTGTATGCTGGACTTCTCCAATATGATAAATTTTGTTTCCAGAGGCATGCTTTGTACTGCTCCCATGCGTTGCATGGAAAACGAGTAGGAAAGTGCAACTCTCTTGTATCTGCTGGTGGCTTTCTGAGCTCTTTAACTTGTTCTATGTTATCTCTGCTAGTAAAAATGATCTAGTTAGACGATTAAACAAACACAATATGCACCAGCAGCATAATTAGAAAGATGCTATGGACTACCTTCTGTTTTCTGCCTACAATTTACAAATAGTAAAACATTCAACAACTATCTACAATTTGCGTGAAAGAAGTAAACCGTTATCAAGAAAACCATAAACACATATAAACGTAGAACTTACCTATATAGCTGAGATTCCTTGTAAACCCGAGAAAATTCTAAATCAAGCTGTGCCTCTACAGATCCCATAGTGATTTCTAGCATCCATGTTGCTGGATTATAGTTTTCTTTAATCTTTGGAACGCCAGGAATGCTCTGTAGAAATTTTGGTAGCTCATCCAAACAATATTTTCCAAAATATACTTGTTTGCATGAATTAACTTATCCATCCTTTTATGTGTTTTTATCTATTTAGCAGGGTAACTAACAAGTTTCAGTACTAATGTTGATAACTTACCTGAAAATAATTAATGAGATCATTCGAATGCTGACCCACAGATCCTGAATAAATTATTTGCCCTCCCTTTTTCATGAGAATCAACTGTCAAAAAAGTAAATTATAAGCTTATTACTAATGCTTATCTCCAAAGAATACATTCACGTGAAACTACTCTTCTTTGGCTTGTGGGCAGCACCAGTGTTTGTATAAAATTTGAACACTTCAAAATAGGAACTTTCAAATGGTAGCAAAAAACTTGAATTTTAAATTTTTAACTATGATGTTGTAGGATGATTTGGTTTAACTACAGCTGTCGGATTAAGCTGGAGCCTGGACGCAAATGTAGTACCTCAGTGTCTGCTTATAGTTTATTGATTCCTTAATAGAATATTTGCTTGTAATGTATTTTATACCTCGTCAAAAGCCTCAAAAATGTCTATGCTTGGCTGATGGATGGTGCATACGACTGTTCTTCCTGTATCAGCAACATTTTTTACTGCACGTATAACTATGGCAGCTGATCTAGCATCCAAACCAGATGTGGGTTCATCCATAAATATTATTGAAGGATTAGAAACAAGCTCCACTGCTATGGTTAGGCGCTTCCGTTGTTCATTTGATAAGCCACTCACTCCTGGAATTCCAACTAAATAATTTCTAATCCCATCAAGTTCAACTCTTTCAAGTACATCCCTAACAAATGCCTGCACATGTCACATGTTCAACATCACTTGAGTACTTGGTGGTATTGATCTTGAGTAAGTCCACCATTCAAGTTCTCAATAAATCAGGAATTTAAATTATTTTTTTTATTGGGGGAGGGTGTGTTCTTCTATCTATGATATATGTTTCTCTTCCTTCATTTTTTAATTAGACATCCTTGAAATATAAACAAAATAATGTGGAGCTTGAATCAGAGTTTAAGTAGTTTACATAAGAGTGACATGATATATGCAAAAGCCAACTTACAGCTCTTGTATTTGCATCAATTTGAGATGGCAGCCGCAGCCAAGCTGAGAAGACTATTGATTCTTCTACAGTTATTTGTGGAGAATGAATGTCAGTCTGCTCGCAGTATCCTGAAATCATAGCAAAAGTTTGTTGGACCTTAGGGAACCCTCCAATTCTTATATCTCCTTCAATATAGCCACTGTCTTTTCTTCCAGAAAGTACATCCATGAGAGTAGTTTTTCCTGCTCCAGTTACCCCCATCAAAGCTGTTAGAATTCCCGGCCTGAACGACCCCGTCATGTCATGAAGAAGTTGAAGTCTTTTATCTTTGAACCCTTGTTTTCTCATTCCCTGTGTAAGAAAAATTGCACCGAAAACAGTCAGGTAGTGCAACTTATAATATCTAACAACTCAAAAAGGAAAAGAGATGAACATTTTGGCTTAGGATATGAATAATTTACCTGCGGAGTATCAACAAAATATTGTACATTTTCGAATGTTAATGTCATAGGCTCAAAAGGTAAGACCATCTTCCTTGGCTCTTGAATCATTGGAATTACTATGCAATATTAAAATGAAAGTTGATTATCTTTCCTTTTTGACGTTTTTGTTTTCTCTTGTATGTGTGTCTATATATATATATATATATATATATATATATATATATATATATATATATATAGGTTAGACATGCAGAAGTAGTATCTCACCTGCATTTCCTGTATAATGCAGTTGGGGTGCCCTAGCAATTAATTTGCTTTCATTCTTATTATAATCCTTCCTATCTTCATCTTCTTGCAGTTCATGGAGTTTATCATAAGAAATAATAGCTCTAGCTGTTCCAGGAGCTAACATAACGCACAGGATTAAATTATGCAGGTTAGTATGGCAGTCTTTTCAGTTTACTCCCAGTTAAAAAGATTGATAAATATGAAATAGGGAATAACTTACAGTTCAGGTAAGTTAAAGCTAAGGTGAATCCTGCATTGAAAATTATTGTAAACCCAAAGAGTGCACCCAGAGATATCCAGTAATAGTAGCTTTTGAAGTTCAATCCATGGCTTGATAAAGTTTCTTCTTCAATAGTCAACTTTCCTGATGTCACCCATAAACAGCACAAATCTAGTTATAAACTGTGATCCTCTAATAAAAAAACAAAACTGTTGTATTCAAATATAGGTTACTGATTCATCTTTAATTTTCCTGAGAAAAAGGACCATAAAATAGTATAGTAGTAGAATTTTGGCTTCATTTTAACCTTTTCCCATCGCGGAGCTAGAAATTCTGTCACAGACACTCCTATCTCAGCATATGACACTGGAGAAAGCCAAAAACCCCAGCGCAACCAGGCTGGTAAAGAATCTGTCAAGTTGAATTATACACACACACTCTCTCTCAGTCAGTGAACCATTCAAATGATTCCTTTGGAAATTTGTGAATAAAAGTTAGGATGGTTCTTACGTTTTGGGATAATGAATCCACCAAAGAACATCATTATTACTATGGATACGGTACTGAAAAATCCTGCTACCGCCTCAATTTTACAAATTGATGCTAACATACGAAACAGGGATGAAGTTGCTTGATGTAGGGAAAAATACAGCAGGAATTGGCAAAAAAACCTTAAAATAACACTAAATTAGTTAGAATTCTTCTTCTTTTTTTGGATAGAGAAAACAATTCTCTTTGTGTTCTCACCTTTCAACCTTAGGGCTAAATCCTACAACATAGTAGGTAGGAGCTGTCCAAAGAAAGGCATCCACCAGGGAAAAGGGGATCCTTATGAGAGAAGCTGGAATAGCATAAGCCCAAGCAGGGTAGAAGTTAAAATCCCTCTCTTTGTAGAAAACTGCAAGCCTGGGGAGAGTCATGAACATCTCTATAGTTCCGTTTGTCACGATTCGAATGATCCCAAAGAACATACAACCCATATAATAATTTGAATGTTTCGAGTCCACATCCATCCTTGTACGTATATACGTCGTCATTGTTATGAATGCAACTATGATAAGCTGCAACAGGGGAAACAGAATCCGGAAAAAGTGGAAGCAATCCACATTGTAAGACGTTTATTCTGCAAGTAGTATAAAAAATACAAGAAAAACAAGTTACCTGTGTAGAATTGACTATTTTGCTAGATAAATTTCGTCTCGTGAGAAGAACTTCTCTGTCCATGCAAGCCTTGAATAATTCCCACTTCGTCATAGAATATTTGCTTTTCTTGTCCTTGGAAAGGGGATTCTTGTCACAGTGGGAATCTCCAGATATCTTTAGAAGCTCCTCCTTTATCAAGACCAGCCCTTCTCCTATTTGAGATGCCTTAAATTTCTTAGAGAATTCATCCACTGTTATATATCTGTAGGGTACCTCAGAATTGTACCAGTACTGTTCCTGGTCCTTTCTAGAGGTCACCTGCATGTATTTTATGTATGTGAAAAGATGAACTGAGAGAATATATAGAATGTATACTGCTGACTGGGACTGAATTAATGAACCTCTTGAAGAAAGTCAGCAACACCTTTCCTTTCTGGGCACCTGAAACCACAGCCCTCGAAGAAATTCAAGACATCAGTTCGAGGTCCATGGTATACTATTTTTCCTTCCACAAATAAGATTATATCATCGAAAAGATCAAAGGTTTCTGGTGCTGGCTGAAGTAGTGTGATAAATGCAGTTACATCTGTGATGTGCACTAATTGCTGAAGACAAGTGACAATCTGAAATGTTGTGCAGCTATCCAAACCATTTGAGATTTCGTCCATAAAGAACACTCTTCTTGTAGAAACAATCATTTCCCCTGTAAGGAACGATCCCCATGTACTAGGAGTTTAATTGCAACGCAGGGAAAGAAGATGCAGCCATTGAACTGAGTGAAATGACATTTTTTATGCACTGTATATTGCTATACCGGGGATGAGACCTCTAATTTGTCGTTTACTTATCAATTAAACCCAATAAATCTTGCTCTTATTATCTGATATATGTTATTAACATTTCTTATATTAGCCTTTGTTTTTTTTTTGCTAATATATTAGCCCTTGTTTGAACAAGACTGGAATCTTGAGGCTGGATAAGATCAGTATATTAATGATGCAAGTGATCCTGTTACCAGGAAATGTTTGCCCACATTTTCCTTTTAGGGGATTATTATCCTTTATCTTGGAAAGTTCTATGCCATATCCTGTTATTAGTAAGGTATCAATTCTCTCTACTGCTATCGGGCACAATGATACTCATATATCTTTAAGCATCTACTGATTTATTTCTCATTGCCCTACAACATAAAGCTTAATGTTATTCTAGTAATTTTGTGTGAAGTTGTTCATTCACTGACCAGTTGCTAGCCTCCTCTTCTGACCGCCAGATATGCCTCTTCTCATAGTGCTACCAACAAATGTATCAGCACAAATGTCCAGTCCAAGTATCTGAGAAGCAACAACAGATGAAAACAAAATGCAGTCAAATCAGGTTTCTCATATAATTTGGTAGACTATAATCATGTTGTCCCAAACCTTTTGTTTCATGCTTGCATTTCTTTTTTGAAATTCTGCTATTTACCTTTAAAACATAATCTGTTTGAAGGGTTCTCTCTAGTCCATTGACTGATATTGCCTGTTAATAGAGATAGACGTATTTTTTGTCAGAAATTAGGTACATGTGAATGATGTTGT
Source organism: Panax notoginseng (assembly GCA_016801055.1). Taxonomy (NCBI): domain Eukaryota; kingdom Viridiplantae; phylum Streptophyta; class Magnoliopsida; order Apiales; family Araliaceae; genus Panax; species Panax notoginseng. The sequence goes on from CM029022.1 coordinate 18,683,610, forward strand.
GGTATAATGAACATCTAACAATTACCTTCATGTATGTGTCTATGTCTGGTTCAGGTACAATTCCTGCCTGCTTCTCTCTTCTACTTATTTCCACCATTAGTTCTTCACAGAGAGACCGACTTGTTAGTTAACAGATTTCTGCAATATCAAGCTGAAAGCCTGGAGCTCAAAAATCTGGTATTATTTTGTTGAGCAAGAAAAGAGTACCTTTCCTACTTTCAACACCTTGGCAACGGGCAGAGAAATCAATTTTTTCTCTTACTGTCATCTCAGGTAAGTGCAAGTTATATTGGCTTATGTAAGCTGATGTTTCCTGTGGTCTAAGATTTTCCAATTTCTTATCATTGTAAGATATTTCCCCACTGACCTGAGCAGAAACATGTAATAAAAATTGTTGGACATTAGTACGAGAATAACAGAATTAAGGTATTAATAAGTTAATGTTACATCAATTTAATTTGTTATTGTTATATGTATGTGTGTGTGAGAGAGTGAGAGAGATTACCAGTTCGAGCTTCTTCATGAATTTATACATGATATCTTAGTTGCAATAGCCATTTACAACGTTTTAATTGCATATGTTATCAGCAAATGCCTAACGAATATTAGTTACTGCTATAAATGGAAACTCTTATTCCATCAGCTTAAAAATAATATGAGAAAATTATAACCTTGAGTGATTTGTCTAGCTTTCCTGCAAGGGCCTTTAGCAAAGTGGTTTTCCCACAACCTGGAGGTCCAAGCAACAGGGTCATCCTGAAACAAAAAATCTCCGCGGATGGTTAGTTGTACATGGTGCAGGTTGGTTCAAGTCCATAGGCAACTCAACCAAAATCAAGGTAGATCGGTTCTGCTTTTCTGGAACCAGATCCGAACCGAACACATTATGGAAATGGAGCGACCAAGCCCACTGGTTCTAGGTTTGGTTCCCACTTCCAGTTTTTTCTTTGTTAGAAATGTGAATACTACATATAGATGTGATTCATTTTCCCACCTTGAAGGTCTGATTGTGCCGCTGACTCCTTTTATGATGCTTAGCGTCGCTTCTTGCGACTTGCAACAAGGCATTTTTACAATCTGTCCACAAATATATATGGAGTGAGAACATCAACAGAGGGAAGTTCTGGTAAACTAAGTCAATGTTCATGATTTAGGGATTAATATGTTTGATGATAATTGTAAAGCAGTCCGCTTACGGAAAATATTCTTTTGAAAGTGTTCCATAATGTGGGAAGAGGCTTGCCATGGACAACTTCACATTGTGCTTCAACATTCAAGTTCTTGAATCTTACCTCCACTGCAGGCAATTTCACACCAACCCTACAACAGTATACAGGTTAGACTGAAAACTTACTAACTTTTGTATCTCTATTCACCAGCAAAAGCCCTTCTCCGTTGTTGGAAATGGATAGGAAACAAAATTGATTCACCATCTACCATCTTTTATGTGTTTTGTACTTATTTTTTTTTATTTGTCGTTTCTTTCCTCTCTCTCTCTCTGTCTTTTTTTTTTTGTTCTGTTTTGTTCATGAAGCAGACAATTATAAGTTTTATGATCACGAAACAAAACCTCATGATATTGAAGCAAGTTGTTATCTTGGCCATTAATTATTTAACTAAAAAAATTTCTTAAAATCTTTTCTAGTTTTAAAAGCGGACTCTCATATTGGGATGGAAGATTGTTGACTGTTTATTGAGTGGGTCCATCATTCAATTCTAAGGAAGTGAATCCTATTAAAGCCTACTACAGATAAAAGAAGGTACTCCAAAAAAGTTCTGGATTTAAAAATGTGGATACATTCTTAGGGTTATGAATTCCTTCATGCTTGTGATAGTCATGCTATCGTAAGATTGTCAAATCAGTTCATGAAATAACTAGCTCATATTGGCGTGAACGATTTAGGGATTTAAGTTATGAGCGGCCTGAGGTTGGCAATTGGCATACTCAAATTCGTGTTTGTCTTATCTGGTAAGGATTACATAATTAATGTTTTTTTTTTAATTAAAAAAAATTAGTTAGCCTACAATTGGTGTACTCAGATTCGTGTTTGTCTTATGTGGTAAGGATTACATAATTAATTATTAATTACTGTGTTTCTTTATTGTCGTCCGTGAATATATATTGCATACATAATACACACTAAAAATGCTAAATACACCTAAATTTGTTTCTTTTTCTGTATATTTAATTTCACTGACTTCAAGTCAATAGTATGATATTTAAAATGTATGTTTATTGAAGAATGAATGTGAACCAGAAGAACGAAAATATATAATAGAGGAACTGTCAATATACTATAGTATATAGGATTTCTGTTCCATTGATAAATAGAATCTATTTGAGTTGATTATCTGAATATATAATAGTGGAACTGTCAATATACTATAGTATATAGGATTTCTGTTCCATTGATAAATAAAATCTATTTGAGTTGATTATCTGACTGACTAGCATATGTTTATATTTATTTTATTTTATGGCTTTCATAAGAAATATCTCACTGACCTTTGGCTTTGGGTTTGAGATTTACAGCTCATGGTAATTGGTATATATATCATATGGAATCTTGAATCAATTGGTAACTAATCCAAATTTGAAGAAAATAAAAACTTACTTGTCCATGCGTTGCTTCATCCTAAGCAACAATCGGGCATTATCTTCCTGGGCATTGTTTATGAGCTTATCAATGAAGACATGCTTTTCAAGTGGAGTTAGCTTTGTAACATCTATCGTCCTTCTCTTATTGCTTTCTTCGCTTATTTCCTGCAGATGATTATCGAACAGGCACATTCTAACCCGTTTCATTGTGGGTAGCCTCTCGATTGCAGCCCACTGCAGCTCAACTTCATCATCTTCTCTCTCAGTTTCTGAATGAACCGACCAGGTTCGTATCATCTGATCCACCTTATCCATCAACTTTAATTTTAGCTACTCAGGATGCCTGTCTACTTTGGCCCTTAATTAGCAGCTACCATGTGGTAGTATATATACTCACACTACCATATCATGTAGGTTGTATTACTTGTACCAGTTACCACATAAAATATGAGTATATACTCCCTTTATTTGCAAAATTTGGGAATGTATTTTTGTTCCATGTATATCTATAAAATTATAAGTTGTTAGCTTAGTAGTAGTGGCATGTTAATGAGATTATGATGGCAAACTTGTAGGCATTGCGGCTTTTTATATTCCTATCAATAACTGGAGGATTCTTTTTATTGGGAATTGATATTTTCACAAGTAAAAATGTTAGTTACACATGGATGGTATGGTCCGAGAGAGGATCAGGCTAATATTTTCAAATATCAATTCCCTTTTTATTTTTTGGGCAGTATTGAAATGTTGCAGCATTAAAGGAGGGGGTGCATGGGTGGTTGGGCAGCACCGACCAACTCTTGATCCTGCAGAGAAAGAGAGTTGAGACGGCATAATAAATAGAAGTTTGACTTGTAAGTTAATTATAATTAGTTGCAGTTGACAAGGGATGATGAATACGAAATCTGTTTTTTTTTTCTTTGTTTAGAAGATGCCAAAATCCTTATTTAAAGTTGCAAATGGAACTAATTGCTTGTTTGGTGAATGAGTTAGAGAATAATTATGTGTGTATATTTACACTACACTAGACATGCAGTAAGCCTCCTCCTCAGAGCAAGGGTTTGATGGGAGTGAAAGTGAGTTATATCTAGCCAATCAAAACCTCTAGTTTGATTTTAGCATAATGTAAATTTTTGGTCTCAAATGAATATATTAAGGGATTGAAATATTCTATCTAATTTTCTGTCAGTTTTTGTGAGTGAAGCAGGTCCACTTTGCTTGAAGGTTCGGTTCTTTCTTTAGTGATTGCATTATTGTGATTCCAATTACAAGGAAATGATGTGCATTTATTGGTTTGATGTGATTTGGTTTCTTTTTTCTTTTCTTTTTGTAACGCCAATTTAACAATCTGACTGATAGCTGGAGCTCTCTCTCTCTCTCTCTCTCTCTCTCTTCGGAGTCGGTGTGCCTATATGTATATATACGTGTGTGTGGGTGGGTGGGTGTGATTTTGGTTAGCATTTGCACTTGACAAGTTGTCTGAACCAAAAATTATAGTGCCACTCCCAGCTTTTTGGGGAAAGTTAATAGCTACAGCCTACAAGGAGAAGGAGAAGGAGGCGGAGGCTGAGGCTGAGGCTCATTACCACAAATTTTGTACGTTTCCAATTTTATATTTTATAAAAAATGTTGAATTTTCTGAAAATGGCCATTGAGTGTTCAAATGGCTAGTGGAGTACTATATCTATATAGCATCTACTAATTTAACCACTTGTGCCCTTTACATTCTTCAAAACTCCTAACGCCAAAATCTAATGAACTTTTGTTACGTCAACTTTCACTCTCTTCACAATTCGATCTTTAAACTAATTGGGTTTACACATAAATTACATCAAATATTTAATTTCACACAATTTTCCTCCCCCAATATCAATTTTCTATTGAAATGGGCCGGAATACTCTACTCGAATGACAACCCTGTAGGACCATTGGGTTTAAATGCTTTGATCGTAGCAAGTTAAGGTTGACTTGTTAAAAATAATAATAATTTAATATTGTATTACTAAACATACGGTGTTTGTGTATATATATATATATATATATATATATATATATATATATATATATATATATATATATATATATATATCATGTGGACATTGAGATTATAATTTTTTGATTAGTTTTAAAGTCCTTTATATGGAGGTATGTTGTACGTATTCTTTGTATAATAAATCTAGGAATTTGTGTAATGAACTTTACATCTTACTTTATATGTAAAGTGTTCGGGAGTGTTTTCCCGACCCTCTTTTGGGCTGAAGGCTTGAGTCGGGTCAAAGGAGGTCGGGCTCGTATGTTCAGAGATGTAAGATCGGGGTCGGTTACCCGATCCCAATAGGCTGGGGCCCGTGGTCATCGTAAGGGTTGGGTTTGGCTATTGGTTTGGGCCTGAGCGTATGAGCAGTCCACATGCAGAGTTGGTGCGACAAGGAGTTTAAGTAATTAAGGGTATCAACCCTAATCTTACGTCAACAAGGTAACTCTGGATGTAGTGGTGGAAAGTGATTCCACTTGCACTTTTTAAGGAGATTGTGTTGGACCCAAATATGGTAGTTAACATATTTAGGAGTCCTACTCTAATCCAAAGAAGAGGATACCAAGGTGGTGAGAGCTCTATAAATACAAGGTCAAGGTTACAATTAACAGGTAATATCTACTTTGAGCACTAAACGTATAAACCTCCATTGTTAAACCTTGTGAACGGCCTGTACTTATTCTCACACCGGAGCTATCCCCCGGCGGTACGGCCGTCAAGCTTTTGTGTGATCTGTTATTGTGCAAGATTCAGCGCGTGGATTTTGTGATTGGACGCGCAGACGAAACTTGGCGTTAACATTGGCGCTAGAAGGAGGGCGTGCTTCTTTGCAACCACAAATACTTTTCTTCGGCAGCAATCATGGCGAGTAGAGATAATATCGCTGTCTCGGAAAGGGCCAAGACCCAGCAGTCCCACCAAACAACTCAGGCGAGGGGGTCAGTGAAGGACCGACTGGGGTCTAAAATCCAGGAGGTAGAAGAGTTACCGGTCCATGATCTTCGGCGGAAGCTCTTCCCCGAGAGTCAACACACGCCTCATCAAGCGAGTCAGGCCGACGAGAGGCACTCTCAAGCCCTCGTGAGGCAAGACCGGGGAGCAGGAAGCCGAGACCAGCGAGAGTTTCTCTTGCAGAAGAGACTGGACCAGAACAAAGACGCCATGTTGGCACTCCAGCTACAACAAGTGGAATTGGAGAGACAGATGGCCAACATGGTCGGTGATCAAGAAGCGAGTTCCAGAAGGCGTAGGCATCGAAGCCGGTCCCGATCGCCTCGGCGGGGAGAGGCAAGAAGAGAACAGAGCAGGCACAGAAGTCGCTCCAGAGACAGAAGGAGCAGAAGAAGGAGTCCTTCGGCCGGGCTCCGATCAGAACACCGAGGCAGGACGGGGCAAACAGAAAGGGAAGCGTCTCCTGATTATGGGAAGGACAAACCTCGATCGTCCCCTCATATGGAAGGATCCGACCCCCTTACCCGAAGAGTGGCTGAATTAGAAAAGTTGCTGGGGACAAAAAACTCGACGGGGACATCTTCGACAGGTTTAGGATCTCCCTTTTCGCCCGAAATCAACCGGGTGATAGCCGATCCAAAGAAGAAGATGCCCCTGATGGAGACATATGACGGATTGGGAGATCCCTACGACCATTCGGATGGATATGATCGGCTGATGTCGTACTATGGGCATTCGGATGCAGCCAAATGCCACATGTTCGCTACAACACTTAAGAAGAGTGCCAGGGAGTGGCTGGGGACCCTGGCACCGGGATCAATCGGGTCATGGAACGATCTTCGTGAAAAATTCCATGCTCGGTTTGGCAGCAACCGAAGACGAGGGAAGATCACGGCGTCCCTCATGCAGGTGCGGCAGAAATCAGACGAGACCCTAAGTCAGTTTGTCAAACGATTTAGAGAGGCAGTGGGATCGGTAGCGGAGCTGAATTCCCCACAAGCACTGGGATTTTTTACGACCGGCTTAGACATCGGGAGATCTAAGAAGCTGGTAAAGGATTTGGTGATTAACCCTCCGGCAGACTTAACCGAGGCCTTTCATCGGGCAGAAGGGTTCATCGCTATAGAAGAAGCTTTGGGAAATTTCAAACCACACCAACAACCTTACGAGAAATCGAAAGATCGGGAAAAACCGACCTACCAACGTTCGGACAATAACCAGTGGAAATCAGACCGAACGGAAAAGAAAAACTTCAACGGGGGAGGTTCAGGTAGCAACCGGCCTCCACTACCCAACCGTAACGTCAGCAAGGTCTATACTCCCCTCACCGCGGATCGATCGAAAATCCTGCAGGAAATGAAAAACCAACCATTCTACGAGCCATGCCCCAGGCGAACCAAGCCCGGGAGGCGTGGTCGGGATAAGTATTGTGAATACCATCAGAGTACCGGACACTCGACCGAAGCATGCGTTAATCTGATGGATATGATCGAGAAAAATGTCTAAAACGGACAACTGTTACAATACGTTGCAGGCCGGGGAAGTGCCGAGGTGCCCAGAGAGGAGACCACAGATCAGATCCCGGATACCCAGACGCCGCAGAACCCCCCAGCCCGAGGTGTAGTGGATGTCATTTCGGGGGGTTCCGTTAGACGGGTATCGGGAAGAAAAAGAAGTGGGACTCTGGAAGCAGTGCTATCTGTTGCGGGGTCAACCCCTAGAAAGGATCGGGCATATCCGGGAACGTCTATCTCATTTACGGACGAGGATTACCCGACAGATCTCATCGAGCCCCACGATGGTGCGTTGGTAATAACGGCTCAGGTCGGGATAGTGGATATGAAAAGAATGATGATAGATAACGGGTCTTCGGTCGACGTCCTATATTCTCACGCCTATCAGAGGTTAGACCTGCAAGGAAAGAAGATGGATTTGGGAGGTGAAGGCCCCTTGTACGGATTTAGTGGAGATCCGGTGCTTGTGTTGGGCACCATCGAGATGCCAGTCAAATTTGGCACGGCACCCAATCAAGTTGAAATAGTGGTGAAATTTTTTGTCGTCCAAATAGACTCGGCATACAATGCGATCCTCGGAAGGCCTACCTTGGCAGCCCTGCAAGCAGTAACATCGATACCCCATTTTAAAATCAAGTTTCCAACACCGAACGGGATCGGGGAGGTAAAAGGTGACCTAGATATAGCCCGAAGGTGTTACCGAAACAGCTTGATTTCTTCAGGGGTCGGGGTCTGCAAGCGAAAACAGACAATGGCCATTGAGATCGAACCTTTCACGGAGGGAAGCACGGAGCCACTTGCTCTTCCGGCCGAAGAAACTGATGATGTAGAATTGATACCGGGGCAGGAAGACAAAATAATTAAGATCGGGTCGGGGTTATCAGAACTCTTCCGGACAGGGCTGATAGAATTACTCTGAGTCTACGCCGATATCTTTGCATGGGAACCCAGCGACATGCCGGGGGTAAGTGAATCAGTGGCTCTACACCGGCTGCACGTGGACCCGGGCAAGAAACCGGTCATACAGAAGCGGAGGATTTTCGCCCCAGAAAGACAAAAAATCATCGACGAAGAGATTGCCAAGCTCTTGGAGGCCGAATTCATCTTCGAGATTGATTACCCGGAGTGGTTGGCCAACGTGGTATTGGTTCAGAAGCAAAATGGGAAATGGAGGTTGTGTATTGATTACACGGATCTAAACAGAGCGTGTCCGAAGGATTTCTACCCTTTGCCCAACATAGATCAACTGATCGACGCCACGTCGGGATACGGTATGTTGAGTTTTATGGATGCATTCTCTGGGTACCACCAGATTTCGATGAACAAGGAAGACATCCCGAAGACAAGTTTTATCACACATCGGGCGATATACGCATACAGGAAAATGACCTTCGAGTTATTAAATGCCGGGGCTACTTATCAACGAATGATGAACCTGGTGTTCACGAAACAATTGGGGAGGAGCATGGAGGTCTACGTAGACGACATGATCGTTAAAAGTATGTCAGTCCGTGAACATCTTGAAGATCTGGAGGACTGTTTCGAGACGGTCCGAAAACGCAAGCTAAGGCTAAACCCGACCAAGTGCACTTTTGGGCTGGGATCGGGTAAATTTCTAGGATACTTGGTCAGCAAAAGGGGAATCGAAGCAAACCCAGAGAAAATCCAGGCAGTCCTGGATATGAAATCACCAAAGTCATACAAGGATGTGCAGAGACTAACGGGTCGGATAGCGGCCCTGCGAAGGTTCGTCTCTAAATCAGCTGAAAGGTGCCTTCCATTTTTTGACACCTTGAAAGGACCCAAGAATGAGAAAAGCTTCCAGTGGACCTCAGAATGTGAGGACGCGTTCCAAGGGATCAAACAATATCTTTCTTCGGCACCTCTGCTGATGAAACCAATCCCTTCAGAACCCCTATACCTTTATCTGGCGGCCAGTTCGATGGCAGTGGGAGCAGCATTGGTTCGGGACCAAGGAGGAAATCAGTTCCCCGTGTACTACGTCAGCCACGTACTTCGGGACGCAGAACTCCGATACCCGAACCTGGAAAAATTCGCCTATGCCTTAATCATTGCAAGCAGAAAACTTCGGCATTATTTCTAGGGTCGGGTGGTGGTGGTATACACCGATCAGCCGTTGAAGAAAATTCTACACCGACCTGAGGTTTCGGGAAGACTGGCGGCATGGGCAATGGAGTTAACACAGTTCGCGATAGAGTATCATCCCCGAACGGCAATCAAAGGACAGGCGTTAGCAGACTTCGTCGTGGAATGTTCGTTCTCGGAGCCAGATGTGGGATCGGTATCCGAAACGCAACACATAAAGACTTCATGGACACTATATGTCGATGGCTCGTCAACGTCAGACATCAGTGGTGCAGGGGTCATACTGACGAGCCCCGAAGGATTCAAGGTCCAACAAGCTATTCGATTTAAGTTCAGAGCGACCAACAACGAAGCAGAATATGAGGCCATTCTAGCCGGTTTAAAATTGGCCCGATGCCTAGAAGTACAAAACTTGGTCATCTACAGTGACTCGCAGCTGGTCGTCAAACAGATATCGGGAGAGTATGCGGCTCGGGGGGCGAGGATGACGAAGTACTTAGCCGAGACAAAGAATAAACTGACATACTTCCACTCGGTCAGCTGTCAGGGAATTGACCGATCCAACAATACAATAACAGATGCCCTGACCAGACTGGCGACAACCGATGCCAACTCCTTCATCGGTTTGGTATATCTAGAGACATTGGAGCAGCCAAGTGTCTCAAAAGAGGAGGCATTATGTGTTGATCGGCTAGACTGTTGGCTTACGCCCTACATCTATTATTTGGCTGACGGAACCTTACCATCAGACCGCATCCTAGCAAGAAAGATCAAGCATCGAAGTTCGAATTTTGTACTGATCGATGGAGATTTGTACCGAAGGGCCTTCAGCTCTCCCTTACTTAAATGTTTAACACCGTCAGAGGCAAGCTACGCACTTCGGGAGGTACATGAAGGGATCTGTGGAGATCACATGGGCGCCAAGTCACTGGCGCATAAAATTCTAAGACAGGGGTATTACTGGCCAACCATCTACACAGAGGCCAAGGAACTTGTCAAAAAATGTCCCAAGTGTCAACTGAACAGTAACATCCCGCATCAACCCCCCGAAGAACTCTACTCGGTCTTATCCTCGATCCCCTTCGCAGTATGGGGAATCGACATCCTAGGACCTCTGCCGAAGGCCAAAGGGCAAGTCAGCTTTATAATAGTGGCTATCGATTACATGACAAAGTGGGTCGAAGCCAAACCACTGCAGAAGATCACCGAACAGGAATGTCTTAAATTTGTGAAAGAAAGAATAATTTATCGGTTCGGCATCCCGATGGCTGTAGTATCGGATAACGGTAGACAGTTCGTGGGGTCAAAATTTGAAAGTTTCCTGAAAGAGTTGGGAATTCAACACCGGAAGACCTCGGTTGCCCACCCTCAGTCAAACGGTCAAGTGGAAGTGACAAATCGAACCCTACTCAACGGCATAAAAAGAAGGTTGGATGAACTGAAGGGTCGGTGGCCCGAGGAACTACTCAGCGTTTTGTGGGCATACCGGACGACCCCAAGGACAACAACTGGAGACTCCCCCTTCCGGCTGGCCTATGGGACCGATGCACTCATACCGGTAGAGATGGGGTCACCCACCCTTCGGGTCAGCCAATTCAAAGAACTATATAACGATGAAGGTTTGAAAACGAATCTGGATCTGCTAGATGAAGCTCGTGACGCCGCGGTGTTGAGGTTGGCCATTTATCAGCAGAAGACAGCCCGACATTACAACCAGAAGGTGAAGTTGAGGAGGTTTGAGATAGGAGATTTGGTGCTTCGGGAGGCAGAGGCGTCAACCCCCCAGAACACAGGAAAGTTAATGCCTAACTGGGAGGGGCCTTATGAGATATTAGAAGTGCCGAAGCCAGGGACTTACCGGCTTCGAGCAATGGATGGGTCGGAAGTAAAGAATACATGGCATGCTGGAAGACTTAGGAGATATTACCAGTAAATACATGCCTGTTCTTTCCCGATAACGGTGTAATTTATGCGGTTTATCAATGAATTGAAAACTTCTCTCAAGAGAAACGTTTGTACTTCGTTTTAATCTTGCACTGCTTTACCGATCAGATAAACTTCGAGCGTGAAACGATCAGACGGTCCTAAAAAACTTAACTGATCGATAAACGCCACAAGTGTAACTGATCGACAAAGATAGATACACGTCCGATTAGACAAGCTTCGAGCGTAAAACAACCAGACAGTCCGAAAGAACTTAACTGGCTGATAAAACGCCACAAGTATAACTGATCGATAAAATTTACATATCCGAGACAGTACACTTTAGACATAAATGGACCAGACGGTCAGAAATGACCTAACTGGGCGATAAAAATAAAGTTAAACTGATCGAGATAACTACTTAAAAATCTTGTCTTCATTCATATTATAAAGGTTTTACAGTTCCCGATCAGATAGGTTTCGGGTACATACACCGTCGGCCTCTCTGGTCAGGTTGAATTACAAAACTTAGAAAAAAAGAAATTACAAATATGAACAAATTCAAGAAAAAATTGAGGGGAACCAGCATCGACTTCGGCCTCGGACTCCTCATCGGAAGAATCAAGGATCGAGGCGTCCAAACCAGCATCAACAAGCTTCGCTCGGGCCTTCTCCCGATAAGCTTCGACACCCTCGGCAAACTGGGTCATAATCTTATCGGTTAGGGCAGGCGATTCCTCGTATTCTCTGATGGCAGCCTGTTTGATGATGGCCTGTTCGGCCATCAAAGTGTTGTTCGCGTGGATCAAGTTACTCAGCTGAGCGTGAACCCCCGCGAACTTCCCTTCGATGACCTGAAGGTTTCCCACCAAGGTCCTATTCTCTTCGACCAGAAGTTCCTTATCCTGCACCAGCTTTTTGGCATGATCGTTGAGACCGACGAACTCTTGTTGAAGTAGGGAATTTTGTTCTTCGAGTTCGGCAATCCGGCGATTAGCCTGGGATACTTTATTACGGGTATCAGCATGGAGATCCCGCTCCCTCTTCAGCTCCGAATCCCGACCCGATAATTCGGCTTGGAGAAGCTCCACGTCGGTTCTTAGCTGGATCTCTCTCTTGGTAGATCGGGCAAGGGGAGCAATAGCTCGAGCGAGGATGGCGTTGGCCTAAATACATAGGCGAATTGGTCAGACAGCAAAGAAACAAATGAAGACATATATAAAATTGAAGATAAATACCTGAGTCTGGGCTCGGAGATAGGTAACCAGAAAATCCTCTGACGAAAAGTTCTTGAACCGCTCATCATCACCGGAAAGCCTGAATTGATCAAGCAAATGGAAAGGGAATTTGTCGGCTGGGCTCTTCGGCCAGCAGGTAGTTGGGGATCCTCCGGAAGAGCTAGCCTTGGACTTCGGGGAAGAAGCATTGATCGGGGCAACGACCTCCTCGGCTTGGGAGGGCCCCTCGACCAACCGCGGCTTCTTCGAAGCGGGTTCCAGAAGCTGATCTTCAGTACCCTCCGAATTTTCGGCCACCGTCACTATGATCGGAGGTGGAGGAGTTGCTTTCAGAGCAGGCTTCGGCGGGGCCGCAACGATGGCCTTGGGGGGAGCTCGAACAGAAGATCTTTTCTTTGACTTCTTTAGCAAAGCCATCTTGTCGGCCCCCTTCATCTGCAACACACTTTTCGTGGAAGCATCAGCCTTGGAAGGTTCGGGAAGAGGGCTGGTTGACGAACCGACAGACATTTCGGCAATTAGAACAGCCTCGTCTGAAGGAGAGTCATCAGCGGCTGGGAGATGGATTGGCTCGACGAGGATCGGCAGTGGGGACAGGGCCTCTTCAGTATTGTTTGGCTTGAAGATGGTCACTACAACATAAAATAAAAGGATCATTATGAAAATCGAAGCAAAAGATCGGGTGAATAAGAAAACAAGGTCGGATAGGTTAACTTACAGTCGTGTTCGTAGAGCCAGGATTCGTTGGACACGATTCCTAGGCCCCAGTTAGTCTGCCTCAGAAGGGCGTAAAACTTCTTGAAGGCTGCCGAACGACTCCTCGGAAATTTGTTGACCTTCATGGGGACGTCTTCGGGACCGGCCCAGTTGGGGAGAAGGTTGAGATCGGTTCCCCTCATGAAGAACCATTGCGAATGCCACCCCTTGTTACTGGATGGGGTCTTCACGAAGGTGTCCCGTCCAGGAACACGGTTTAGATGGCGAAGGCCGGACTCTTTTGACCGACCCACCGAGAACAGGACGAAGAAGAAGTCCAGCCCGGGGGTGATGCCAGCCTCCTGGCAGAGGGCGATGAAGCTGATCAGCTGGATGTAGGAGTTGGGAGCCAGCTGGGAGAACCCGATCCCTACCAGGCAGAGGAAAGAAGAGATGAATTCGTGGAGGGGGAACCGAACCCCGTACCTTAGGGCATACAGATGGACGGCTACCCATTCGCCCTCGGGTCGGTGGTACATCCTCTCGCTGGCCTCGGGAACCCGAAGCTTGTATTTTTTGGGGATGTTGAATAAGGTTTGGATGTCCGACAGTTGAGAGTGGGTGATGGAAGATTTGGTGTTGATGACAGCGTAGTCGGTTTCCGAAGCGTAGAGTTGGCGAATTCTGGTTTCGGCGTTCTCCATGGAGAGTTCGACCGGAGCAGCCTCCAGCTCGATTTGGAGAAGGTCGCCGGAGGTAAGAGTGGGAATGCCGGCTGCTGTGGCTGGTGTGGGACGAGGATCGCTGGAATCAGCCATTTATGGTGGTTTGAAGGGAAGAAAGGTACAAGACAAGAACTTAGTGGGGAAACGTTACGGACTGAAGAAATCTGGAAAAATGAGTGTCTCGCCGGAAATCGCCCTTGCCGGAAAATTTTGACAGAGATTCAAAATATTGAAGGCTCGAAGAAAGTGACGGTGATGAATGTTGGGGAGCTTATATAGCCCGTCTAGCACGGCTTCCAAAGGCGGTTATTTATGGCAGGTGGGCCCAGTTATGAAAAAGCGTGTACCCGCTCGCGAACCGAGGAGAAACCGCTTGGGTTCCCGAGACAACTCATCATTATGGCGTGACTATTAGAATTCATGTCCTCTCAAGTCTCGTGTCATAAATATCTTATAACAAGAGACTGGGGGCAATGTTCGGGAGTGTTTTCCCGACCCTCTTTTGGGCTGAAGGCTTGGGTCGGGTCAAAGGAGGTCGGGCTCGTATGTTCAGAGATGTAAGATCGGGGTCGGTTACCCTATCCCAATAGGCTGGGGCCCGTGGTCATCGTAAGGGTTGGGTTTGGCTATTGGTTTGGGCCTGAGCGTATGAGCAGTCCACATGCAGAGTTGGTGCGACAAGGAGTTTAAGTAATTAAGGGTATCAACCTTAATCTTACGTCAACAAGGTAACTCTGGATGTAGTGGTGGAAAGAGATTCCACTTGCACTTTTTAAGGAGATTGTGTTGGACCCAAATATGGTAGCTAACATATTTAGGAGTCCTACTCTAATCCAAAGAAGAGGATACCAAGGTGGTGAGAGCTCTATAAATACAAGGCCAAGGGTACAATTAACAGGTAATATCTACTTTGAGCACTAAACGTATAAACCTCCATTGTTAAACCTTGTGAACGGCCTGTACTTATTCTCACACCGGAGCTATCCCCCGGCGGTACGGCCGTCAAGCTTCTGTGTGATCTGTTATTGTGCAGGATTCAGCGCGTAGATTTTGTGATTGGACGCGCAGACGAAACTTGGCGTTAACATAAAGTTTATTTTAATGGTGCATTTCTCCATAGTCACATATTAATTGTCTTTTGTGTATTATAGTGTGCTTACTGTCACAATATATATATATATATATATATATATATATATATATATATATATATATATATATAGTCCATTTCTGATGCATATCCCTTTATTTTACATACCCTGTTTACCACCTTTAGCGACGGATCGGGCCGGTTTGGTCCGTCGCTATAGAATAGATAAACGGTTTATATGTTATAGCGACGGTTCGATGCGTCGCTAAAAGCTAATACGACGGTTCTCTGATATACGTGACGTTGCCTGGTCCGTCGCTAAACATAGTGAGCAAGGTATGTTAAATAAAGGGGTATGCACTTGAAATTTCATGAATTTTAATTTATTTATTTTGCTTTATAGTCATAGTGTATTTTTTTGTATTCAGAACTTGATGAAGATGATCATGTGTTTACTATAAAAATTTTATATGATAAAATATTCAATACAATTGAGTATCAGAATGGGTAGTGCATATATTTTGATTATGTTGAATGGAAAGAGACGAGTCTTTGAAGTTCCGTAAAATGGGGATGGAGTTGGGATCATCAAAAGACAAAAGGGCAGAAGAAGTAGCTTTTTAGTGCTTACTATTATTCTTGCATGGATGAACAATTTGTAAACTTCGTAAGTTTGGTTTATGTAAACAATGATAGCTTTGTAAGTTTTGTTATTGTTCATGTTTAATTGTCACACAATGATATTTTGGTAAGTTTGGTTTTTATTGATGTGAAAGTTGAGTGTTTTTGGACATACAATGTAAGCTTGTTTCGCTTGGTGAAATATATGATAGTAACTTGAAGCACAAGGGACTAAATTATTTTACTATTTTTGTCGTTCTGACTTTCAGTGTAGAAACATATAGTAAATTCTCATATTGTAGAGTGAATACTCAGATAGTAGAGTGATTTCAGTTTTTACGAACTGGTATTCTACTAAACGGTTGTAGAGTCCTGACTTAACGATCGGTATACGATCGTAGATTCGTGACTTACTGATCGTAGAGTCATTATTTGCGGTTAGAATAAAGTGAATTGACTTGGCTGCAGGTTTTACTTGCGACCAGAATACAGTGAATTGATACTTTCAATAGTCACAGTATCAATCTAGATAACAACCAGTAGATAACATCACCGATCTCATAATAGAATTAAAGAAATTACCCCCAATGAATTAGCAAGCAAAGAACTTTCTACCACGATTAAGGTCGGAATTGGCAGTCCTAAGTGCAATCTAAAAATTACATTGACAAAGCATAGCTGTCATTGGTTAGTTTCTCTTCCTCTCTCCTGCTTTGGTTATGTTCTCTCTACTTCTCTATTATTCTATTTATTAACCGTATAGAGGGAAAAGGATACAAGAATTTCACAGTAATCAAAGGAAAAATAGATTATTTTTTTTAATTTGGTCAAATTGTATTTTAATTCGATCAAATCGTATAAAAATACTTACCTTGTCGAAAAATTAAGTATTCCGGTCAATTTTAACCGAAAATTGAAATTGGGGGATATTGTGTGAAATTAAATACTTGATGTAATAGATGTGTAAGTCTAATTTAAAAGCTTAATTGTGAGAAAAGTGTAACTTAATGTAACAGAAGTGTATTTTGCTCTTATTGAGAGGATAAGAGGGATCTAGATTTCTTGTCCCTCAATATTTGATTTCTCACGAGGAAATGTCTTGGTATTCTTTGTTTTCTTGGATAACTGGTTTTCAAATTGAATATAAATTACAAGGAGTCCAAACAAATAATTAAATACCAATTCACCCAATAAAATAATATACTTAAAAATCAGATATAAACAACAATCAAGGTACAAAAACAAAGCCATACAACCAATCTTCTCTTCAAAGAAATGATACACACCAGAAATTAAAACAAAGCAATACAACATCTATACATCTTACTGCAAATCATTGCAAAAATATCTGAATGCCATTCAAGGAGAGTCTGTGGTGATGAAAGAAGTTTATTCCTTTTGCTTGATTAAGTTTCATCAAATCAATAAGCAGATATACTCAATTCAAAAGAAAAATTACTCTGTTTTGGTGCCTTGCAGTTTCAGCCGCATTGATAATAAGTGAGCTTATGAATGTATCCCTTCATAAGGTAATATTGTTGTATCAAGAATTAATACATTTCTTAACGAGAGAGCTTATTTGCTATAGTAATATTGTTTTCATTCCCAGTTTTCAAAATAATGAAATAAGAAACAGAGCTCATTTTGTTGCAAACTACTGCTAAGAAGCAAGTGAATCATTTAGAAAAAATACTATTATTTCCAGGGGCAAGAATCACAAGACAAATCCTTCAGGACTAATAGAAAACAGAAGATTTAATAACAAACACATATGCCAAATAGGCAACCAAAAATATGCAACAGCACCCAAAAAAAAAAGAAGAAGGTAATTTCTGTTAACTTGAAGCCACCGGTAAACTTAAGCCTTTTCCCACTTGAGAGGCTTTACCACTTCCCATGTGAAATCGGGGTCAACTCTTCCAAAATGGCCATAGGCAGCAGTCTTCAAGAACCTGGCATTGCCACCCCTCTTAAGGTCAAGGTTGATAGAGATCATCCCTGGTCTAAAGTCAAAGGTTTCCTTCACAATCTGGAGAATCTCTTTGTCAGGAATTTTTCCTGTGCCGTATGTGTCTACGAAAACGGACAAAGGCTCGGGAACACCAATAGCATATGAAACCTGCACTATGCACCTACGAGCAAGCCCATTGGCCACAATGCTCTTTGCAGCTTGCCTGACAATGTAGGCACCACTACGATCCACCTTGGTTGGGTCTTTACCAGAGAAGGCACCACCACCATGAGCACCCCACCCACCATAAGTGTCAATGATAATCTTGCGGCCAGTTAGACCAGCATCACCATGAGGTCCACCAATGACAAACCGGCCAGATGGGTTAAGGTGGAAAATGGTCTTTTCATCTAGGTACTTCTCCGGAACAACTGGCTTAATGACATGCTCCTTGAGATCAGCAGCAATCTCATCATTTGTAACAGTCTCATCATGTTGAGTCGAGATGAGGATGGTGTGGACACGGATGGGGATCATGGCACCATTTTCATTGTGGTACTCTACAGTCACTTGGGTTTTACCATCAGGCCTTAGCCATGCACAAGTACCATTCTTGCGGACTTCAGTGAGGCGAGCACCAAGCTTGGTTGCAAGAACATGGCTGAGAGGCATCAGCTCAGGGGTCTCATCAGTGGCATAACCAAACATATGTCCTTGGTCACCGGCACCAATCTCCTCAGGTTTCTTGGTCAGATGACCGTGGACTCCCTGGGCAATATCAGGACTCTGCTGCTCAATGTTAACAAGGACCTTGCAGTTGTCAGCATCCAAACCTACATCATCAGATACAAATCCAATTGCACGGCAGGTGTCACGCACAATCTTCTCATAATCGACATTGGCCTTGGTGGTGATCTCTCCAAAGACCATGACCATGTTGGTCTTGGTGCAAGTCTCACATGCAACCTTGCTCTCGGGATCCTGTTCTAGGCAGGCATCAAGGACTGCATCTGAGATCTGGTCACAAAGCTTGTCAGGGTGTCCCTCATTGACAGACTCGGATGTGAACAAAAAGGTTTCCATTTCTGTAAAGAAATGCAGCGAATAACCCATCAGATATTGCATCAATAAATTAAAGGTAAATGTGTAAAGAAGTGATTTTTGTTGAGCAACAATTATTTCCGACCAAAGCAAGATCTAACTAATTAGATTAAAGTGTTTTCACAATCTTGAACTCTTGAAAATGAATGTTAGCAAGATTTGAATGTTCCACCTAAAGTTTATTAGGAATAGACACACACTTGTATCTTGATAAGCATTGATTGAATAAAGTTACAGGTCAACAAATTATAAGAAGTCTCAAATAACACTACAACATATGATTAAACCCATAAAGTGCTAATAAAACAGAGAAAATATATTAATCTTCATCATAGCAAATGAGCGAAGAGATCAAAATATTAATTTCAAAACACCAATAATAAACACCAGATCTGCAAGAATTCAGCACAATGCTTAAAATAGCCCCTATAATGATATACATCCTGAAGGCACCAGACAAAAACCACTTGTGCTAATTAAAAGACAAAAAATTGAATTAGTCTAGAAGATTTGAACTACTTCAGATCAATTAATAGCAGAGTAGCATTAAACATGTAAAAGTTAACACTTCAAATTTCAAAGCTATACTTTTCATCTCAATATAACCTCAAAACAGCATTTCAAATTCAATAAAATTCGTTCTTTAATGAAAAAGATGATAACTTCAAAATGAAAAAACAAATCCACTCGTTTGAACTCCACAACTATTTACTTCTTCAACCATAAAGAATCATTATTAGGCAATAAATCTCAGATCTATGAACAATTCTACTAAAAGTACCAAGCTACTTCAAATGCATAATAAAAGCTTAAGTAGAAATTCAGTACCTTGAAGAGAGAGGGTAGAAGTAATGCTTGAGACTTGAGAATTGGTACAATCTCCTCAAAGCAAGGTCTGAGAATGGCAAAGTTTCAAGGCATGGAGGTGCTCATTTTATAGGCCAGGAAGTGTCCTTTTGCCTCAAAATTTGGTCTAGATTCATTCCGTTGTGTTGGGTCGATCTAGATCGACGGCTCATGTCTTTTCGCCCCATTTTACGCTTTAATTTCAGCCGTCTAGCAGTCGGTGGCGGAGACCGACGCGTTTTCACCTGTTATAGCCCGTTTCCGGTAATTTACCAACCCCTCTGTCCTCTGACTCTGACTTCTATAATTAGGGAGAATATGTACTGCATCGATTAATTGACCAATTTTATATAAATAACCGGATTCATTAGTGGTTGAACTGTTACTAAATTGGTGACGTCATAAATATATAATATTAGTAATTAATAAAATTTAAAAAAATTATTTTTTATAAACTAAAACATAATAAAGTTGAGTTATAATATTATTAAAATTAATTAATTTTAATAATTAAAAATCTGTTCACCGATAAATTTAACCGATTTTATCCGTTGAAGCCAACGGTCGAACAGGTGGTTCAAACCATCCAGATTATGACCAAACTAAATAATTAGTCCAATCTAAATAGAAACGTCGATCGATTCCGATTTTAATTGGTTCAAGAGCCGATTCGGACCGAATTTTACAACCTTGCATTTTGGTAACATGTAATTATCTAAACGTGTTTTCTTTAAATTTTGTTGCACTGAGTAATTGCTTTTCATAAGCCTATAAAGCCCATCCGAATTCCGATGGTTAAGACAAGAATATAAAATACTCTTTTCTAATCGGTTACTCTAAATCAGATTCTTGATGTTAATTATGAAAATCATCATGTGTTTGTAATGGTATCTTTGGAAGGTGTTTACTTTTTGAGAAAGGGATTATTGGTTTCTAAATATATAGATTACATGTAGTTATCAAGAATAAGATTTAGACATTTCTTAAAAATAATATTTAGACCCATTACCTTACTCAATATTCATTAAACGGTTTTCAATCATTTAGCAAAATGATAAAAATAAAATAAAATATATATATATATATATATATATATATATATATATATATATATATATATATATATACACAATCGATTTTATTAATATTTTTTTTCTTCTTTTTTTGACATTAATAAATCATGTATTAATACTTTTTCTTAAAAGGCAAAGAAACCACCAAATTATCAAATGGTCAACCTTGACAGCCTAATGTTTTAAAAATAAAAAAAAAATCTTGGACATGTCCACTTATTAGTTGTTGAATACCTCTTGATCTTTGGTCACTTGTATGATCTATCTTGTCCAAAACCAGAAGTTGGTAGGTTGGTTGGTGAAAACCTACCACTTATATTTTTGACTGTCCTATCCTTTTTATATACCATCACCCTTTACTTCTTACATTGAGAGTCTTATTATTTAGGAAAATTATTATGTTATCGATTAAAAATAAATATATATCATCTTTATTATTTAATTTAAAAATTAACAGTTGAGTTTACGTTCGTTACTATTAATAGCGAACGATAATATTATTTTTAATGTCATATGTTACTATTAGAAGCATACGACGGACGATACTCAATGGCGAAATCAGAATTTTAATATTTTGTGATGCTATAAATAATTTAGCGGGGGTTCGAATATGCAGCCTCTGAGCCAAATTTTTAAAATAATTTTGTATTTTTTTGTCGGTTGTATATGTAAAACATGTATTTTGTTATAATATTGTTAATATAACAAGTAATAACATTATATTTATATACACCCTTTATTGAACCCTAATACGTCTTTCTAATCACAAATTTGTTAATAAATATTTAAATTTATTATGTTATAAAAATAATATAAATTAGATTATTATTTATTTTAAAAATAATAGAGGAAGATGCTTACATTAAGGAGTAGAAGTAATATAAAATTGAGAAATTTATAAAAAGATTAATTTGACCCCGTATATTAAAAAAATTATAAAATGTGACGCCCCCAAAATAGGTATACATCACCTATTATGAGTCGCCAAATACATGGTACAAAATTCAAATACAAGTTAATTATACAACAGTCGTGTAAAATACGACTAAACATGTGACGCCCCCAAAATTAGGTATACATCACTCATCTTGGGTCGTCAGATACATGGTACTGAATACAAATACAACTTACTAATACAACTGTCGTGTACAATACGACAAAACATAACTGTGAGTTTGAATACAATTATTGTCTACTAGAGACTATACAAACTCAAAAGGAGTCCTCATTACAATTATTATCACACTATTTAACAGAATAGTGAGGACTACTAATACTATTATCTGGTCCATCACTCCGTTCCCCGACTCGTCCCAGCTATATTCTCATTTCCTGAAGAGAACAGTGAAAAAAAGGGTGAGCTCAACTAACCCAGTAAGAAATATTATGACTAAGATAATGCAGGATAAATTATCATTAGCCTTCAACAGTGTTAAACTGATAAAATATAACGAACATCAAGTTTAACTGCAGCGGAACAAGCAATCCATTAAAAGAGTCAAGTAGAGAATAAAATCTACTATCTTCTATGATTTAAAAGGTTTTTCAACACTGTTATCGCTGGGACTCAGTTTAACAAAATAATCCACATCATCGAATCACCCCTGCACTACGGTCAAGGATATTCTTTAGTATCACGACCACAATTATCGATGCACTACGGGCCAAGAATATTTATGTATTCATTTTTGGTCATGATTATACTAACAACTGTCCATCAATGCACTACGGGCCAATGAGGACTTTTATCACATCATTTGTAACATTACAATCATGATTATACCGAATAATCCCTCGTCATAATCATACCAAGTCCATCTATGCACTACAGGCCACAGATGACTTTCAACATTTTATAAACATGAGGATGATGACAATGATATAAGAATTCAATAAAACAAGTTCAAGAATTAATTTATCCAAGAATTAACAACGTCCAAATTGTCAACATGATACTGCTTTGTGGAGTAAAATTCAAGAATGCTTAGAATAATATTTTCATAAAAAGATACTGGATGAAATACAATTATCAAGGATATTCCACTAATTTCATGGAGTATAGAAGTTAAAACTTAACCAACTGAGTATAATAAAGAATGGAATAACAAAAGAAATCACCCGGCATGCGATAGACCGCACAGACAGGTTATTCTAACAGAATAATAAATAATGGAACCAGGTCCGGCGTAAACGCACAGACAGGATATTCCGACAGAATAATAAATAATGAAACCAGGTCCGGTGTAAAATACAGACAGAATATTCCAACAGAATAATAACAAGACGGAACCAGGTCCGGTGTAAAACACACAGACAGGATGTTCCAACAAAATAATAATAAAAACAGAACCAGGTCCGGTGTAAAACACACAGACAGGATGTTCCAACAGAATAATAGAAGAATGTCACCAAGTATAGGGTAGACCGCGTATACAGGTTATTCCAACAGAATAATAAGAAATGGAATAACAAAAGTTCTCTTCATGAATAAGAAAGAATAACACCCCTTACCGTTTTAAAGAAGAACTGAAATAAGGAAGTAGTTAAGTAGCAGAATACTTTTCTTCTCTCTCTCTATAGTTTCTCTCTCTAGTTTGTATGTATGAAATAACATGTATTCCATTTCTTATTATTCTGTTGGAATAACCTGTATACGCGGTCTACCCTATACTTGGTGACATTCTTCTATTATTCTGTTGGAACATCTTGTCTGTGTGTTTTACACCGAACCTGGTTCCGTCTTGTTATTATTCTGTTGGAACATCATGTCTGTGTATTTTACACCGGACCTGGCTCCATTATTTATTATTCTATCGGAATATCCTGTCTGTGCGTTTACGCCGGACCTGGTTCCATTATTTATTATTATGTCGGAATATCCTGTTTGTGCGTTTGCGCCGGACCTGGTTCCATTATTTATTATTCTGTTGGAATAACCTTGTAAGACCCCAACTTTTATAAATAAAGATGAATTTTCTATAAATATCATTTTTGAATATTATGGAGTTAATTTGATATAATGTTATAGTTGTGGGTAATATTTATAAATTTTGCAAAGTAAGCAAGTTGTTATAAAATATTCGTTTGGTCGGAGAATATTCTTTTTGTCGGGAAATATTCGTACGACGGCACAATCATTGGTGGACCCCACAACGGAATTATTGTCGGATTGAGAAAACGACAGAATTATCTTTCTATAAAAATAACGGCTGAGGTGTTACCGTTAAAACCGTTAAAACTGTTGAACTACTCGGTAGTAAAAGTACAGTAATACGCGTGGTTGCATAGTAGCACACGGTATTGATTATTGATGCTTACGTGAGAAGTCACTCAGCTATACTCAATTATTGCTACAGTAATTGCTGCATCATATCTCTTAAATTATTGTCATAGTATCATCTGTATAATATGTTATATTATTAAATCAATAATTGAGACGTTGTGGTAAGTTTGGTTATTTTATGGGGGCCATATGTCATCATCTAAGAGTCTCTTCGTCAATAGTAATTACCGTCGTCAATAGTATTTACCTTGGTCAATAGTAATTACCTTCGTCAATATTATTTACCTTGGTCAATAGTATTTACCTTGGTCAATAGTAATTACGTTCGTCAATAGTATTTACCTTGGTCAATAGTAATTACTTTCGTCAATAGTAGTTGTCCCTTCAATATTACCAAGAGTCATTTGACCCTTCGTTAAGACCAAGAGTCATTTGACCCTTCGTTAAGACCAAGAGCCACCCTCAGTTTTTCTATAAATAGAGGCCTAGGGCTTCATTATTTTTCACGAATTCATTCAAGCTATAGAGAGAGAAAGTATAGAGAGAATAAGAGAGAGAGAATAAAAGTATTCTGCTACATCACTTTTCCAATATCCAGTTCTTTTAAGGTAGGGAATATTATTTCTTTTATATTCATGAAGAGAACTTCTGTTATTCCATTTGTTATTATTCTGTTGGAATAACCAGTATACGCGGTCTACCCTATACTTGGTGACATTCTTCTATTATTCTGTTGGAACATCCTGTCTGTGTGTTTTACACCGGACCTGGTTCCGTTTATTATTCTGTTGGAACATCCTGTCTGTGTGTTTTACACCGGACCTGGTTCCGTTTTATTATTATTCTGTTGGAATATCCTGTCTGTGTGTTTTACACCGGACCTGGTTCCATTATTTATTATTCTGTCGGAATATCCTGTCTGTGCGTTTACGCCGGACCTGGTTCCATTATTTATTATTCTATTGGAATAACCTGTCTGTGCGGTCTATCGCATGCATGGTGATTTCTTTTGTTATTCCATTCTTTATTGTACTCAGTTGGTTAAGTTTTGACTTCTATACTCCATGAAATTTGTGGAATATCCTTGATAGTTGCGTTTCATCCAGTATCTTTTCAAGAAAATATTCTTCTAAGCATTCTTGAATTTTACTCCACAATGCAGTATCATGTTGACAATTTGGACGTTGTTAATTCCTGGATAAATTAATTCTTGAACTTGTTTTATTGAATTCTTATATCATTGTCATCATCCTCATGTTTATAAAATGTTGAAAGTCATCTGTGGCCTGTAGTGCATAGATGGACTTGGTATGATTATGACCAGGGATTATTCGGTATAATCATGACCGTAATGTTACAAATGATGTGGTAAAAGTCCTCATTGGCCCGTAGTGCATTGATGGACAGTTGTTGGCATGATCATGACCATTAATGAATACACGAATATCCTTGGCCGTAGTGCAGGGGTGATTCGATGATGTGGATTATTTTATTAAGCTGAGTCTCAGCGATTACAGTGTTGAAAAACTTTTTAAATCATAAAAGATAGTAGAGTTTATTTTCTACTTGACTCTTTTAATGGATTGCTTGTTCCGCTACAGTTAAACTTGATGTCTATTATATTTTATCAGTTTAACATTGTTGAAGGCTAATGATAATTTATTCTGCATTATCTTAGTCATAATATTTCTTACTGGGCTAGTTGAGCTCACCCTTTCTTTCACTGTTCTCTTCAGGAAATGAGAACGTAGCTGGGACAAGTCGGGGTACGGAGTGATGGTCCGAATGATAGTATTAGTTAGTAGTCCTCACTATTCTATGTAATGGTGTGTTAATAAATGTAATGAGGACTCCTTTTGAGTATGAATACTCTCTAGAAGATAATATTTGTATTCAAACTCACAGTTTATGTTTTGTCGTATTGTACACGACAGATGTATTAATCAGTTGTATTTGTATTCTGTACTATGTATCTGACGACCCAAGATGGGTGATGTATACCTAATTTTGGGGGCGTCACAGTTGGTATCAGAGCTTAGGGATATGATCCCTGGCTAAGATGTGAGAATAGAACTAGGAGGGGAGAGACGGGGAATTCCTTCGCTAGTATGACATACCTAAGTTTATTTGCATGGTATTTAATTGGTCGGTCATAATATAAGGATAATATATGACATATCAATTAATTTTTATTTTGTGGCAGTATCTGAAAATGGCATCTGAGAATGTTGAGAATAGCAATGGAGCACAGACGACTGTTGATTCACCACATATCAATAATCAGGATAATGTGCATCAGGAAGGTGTCAATCCTCATGCAAACAACAACACTGACCAAATGATGAATGATCAAATGTTCAGAGGCTTTATGCAATTCATGCAACAACAGGTGAAAGCGGCTCCTGTCCACAACGTAGGTGGAAATACTGGAAACTCTCAGGCGGTCACCGCTAAACAGTTTAAGGAGCTGGGACCACCGGAGTTTAAGGGAGAACCCAAACCACTTGTAGCTGAAACATGGATAAAGCAGATCACCAAGATATTTGATGTCTTGGGTTGCTCCGAGGAGCAAAAGGTTCCCTTTGCCGCCTTTATGTTGCGAGGAGAGGCAGATTACTGGTGGGAATCGATAAAGCGTACTCAACCTGCCGCACTGAAGATGTCTTGGGAGAAGTTCCAAGATCTGTTTAACGACAAATACTTTCCCGAGAGTATTCGTCACATGAAGGAGGTGGAGTTCATCAAATTGGAGCAGAATAATATGACCGTGTCGCAGTACGAGGCAAAATTTGCGGAGTTATCCCGGTTTGCGTCCCACCTGGTGGATAATGAAGAAAGAATGACGCGGATGTTTTTAAGAGGTTTGAAGCCGGAGATACGTCAACATCTTGTTTCTCATAAACTGTGTTTGTATTCAGATGTTGTAAATAGGGCTCAGTTGGTGGAGCGCGATAACGAGATAACGCAACCAAAAGAGAGCAGCCGGCAAAATGATAATACCAGTGAGAGCAGTCATCGAAGCGGTGACAACAAGCGTGGAGGGAATCAACAGGCCAGAAATGGTAACCACTTCGGTGGTAATCAGGGCCAAAACAATAAGAATGGACATTTCAAGAAGAGGAGATTCAACAATGATGGAAAGACGTCAGCACCAGCACCTGTCGTTAAGGAAGGAGAACGACCACCTATCATATGTTTCAAATGCGGAGGGGAGGGGCACATCAGTCCAAACTGCGCGATGCCGTCCAAAGCATGTTATAATTGTGGAAGAGAAGGTCATTTAGCCCGATTTTGTCGTTTACCGAAGACAAATTCAGCTAGGATGGAGGCACCAAAAGCCGTCCCAGAAAAGTCAAAACCGGTTGTGCAAGGGAGAGCGTTTGTTGTGAACTCCCAGAGAGCAAGGAACCCGAATGAGGTCATCACGGGTAAGCTTATTATAAACTCTAAAGAAGTTTATACTTTATTTGATACCGGTTCAACCCATTCTTTTATTTCTCCTACTTGCGCTCATCGATTAAATTTGATTCCGGAGAAATTAGACTTTGACTTATCTGTGGAAACTCCGTTGGGAGAAACCTTCATTACCTCCACTGTTTATAAGTCTTGTTTGGTTCAAGTTGGTACCCACACATTACCTATCGATCTGATTTCATTAAAAATACTTGCATTTGACGTGATTCTAGGGATTGATTGGTTAACTACTCATTATGCAAAAATTGATTGTTTTCGTAAGGTTGTTAGTTTTCATATTCCTAATCGACCTATTATGCGAATTCAAGCAACCAAACCATTAAAATCAATCGCTGTCATCTCAAGCCATAAAACTATTCGTTTATTGAAAAACGGATGTCAAGCTTTCTTAGCTCATGTCACAGATCTAAACAAAAATACGTCAGTTTTGAATGATATTTCTATTGTTAATAAATTCCCTGACGTATTCCCTGAAGAACTTCCTGGCCTACCCCCAGAGCGTGAAATTGAATTTTGTATCGATCTTGAACCCGGTACAAAACCCATTTCCAAAGCCCCATATCGAATGGCTCCTATTGAACTTCAGGAGTTAAAGATCCAACTGCAGGAATTGTTAGACATTGGCTTTATTCGTCCTAGTACTTCTCCTTGGGGTGCTCCTGTTCTATTCGTGAAGAAGAAAGATGGAAGTATGCGACTTTGTATTGATTATCGGGAGTTGAATCATGTCACCATCAAAAACAGGTACCCATTGCCACGTATTGATGACCTGTTTGACCAGTTGCAAGGAGCACAATTCTTTTCAAAGATCGATCTTCGTTCTGGATATCATCAGCTGAAGGTTAGAACTGAGGATATTCCAAAGACGGCTTTTAGAACTCGGTACGGGCATTATGAATTCCTAGTCATGTCCTTTGGATTGACTAATGCTCCTGCTGCCTTCATGGATATGATGAACCGGGTATTCAAGGAATATTTGGATCACTTTGTGGTCGTCTTTATTGATGACATCCTTATTTATTCCAAAAGCCGTGAAGATCATGAGCAACACTTGAGGCTGGTACTCCAAAAGCTTCGTGAATACAAGCTTTATGCCAAGTTGAAGAAATGCGAGTTCTGGCTGGAGGAGGTAGCATTCCTTGGGCACGTAGTATCAAGTCGTGGAATATCGGTTGACCCGGCAAAGATTGAAGCTATTCAAAGCTGGGAGCAACCTAAATCAGTGACCGAGGTACGTAGCTTTCTTGGTTTAGCTGGTTATTATCGGAGATTCGTGGAAGGATTTTCTCGAATCGCTACTCCATTAACTCAGCTGACTCGGAAAGATACAA
Source organism: Panax notoginseng (assembly GCA_016801055.1). Taxonomy (NCBI): domain Eukaryota; kingdom Viridiplantae; phylum Streptophyta; class Magnoliopsida; order Apiales; family Araliaceae; genus Panax; species Panax notoginseng. The sequence goes on from CM029022.1 coordinate 18,712,167, forward strand.
AGTTTGGTTGGAGCGAAGAATGTGAGCAGAGTTTTCAAGAACTCAAGAGGAGACTCATTTCAGCACCTGTTCTAACAATACCATCTGGCTCGGAGGGATTTGTCATCTACAGTGATGCTTCGAGCAAAGGGTTGGGATGTGTTCTCATGCAACATGGAAAAGTCATAGCCTATGCATCAAGACAACTCAAGGAATATGAGAGGAATTATCCTACTCATGATCTAGAGTTGGCAGCTGTTGTCTTTGCACTTAAAATTTGGAGGCATTACTTGTATGGGGAGAAAGTGGAGATCTTTACGGATCATAAAAGCCTCAAATATTTCTTCACTCAAAAGGAACTCAACATGCGACAACGACGTTGGCTTGAACTGTTGAAAGATTATGATCATACCATTCAATACCATCCTGGAAAAGCGAACGTGGTAGCTGACGCATTGAGTAGAAGATCATATGCGGGTACAAGTGCAATATTAACAACGCAAAGACCCATTTTGTGTGACTTGCAAAGGATGGAGATAGAGTTAAAGACTCCAGGGACCCATGTGATGATGGCGAATATACGAGTAGAACCGACTTTAATCGATAAAGTTAAAGCTGCTCAAGCTACAGACCTGGAGCTGATGCGTATGAGGAAGAAAGTGCAAGAAGGTTCTATGCCGGAAGCAAGAATCGATGAAGAAGGAATACTTCGAGTCAACTCCAGACTTTGTGTTCCTAACAACCCTGATTTAAAGTATGAAATCATGATGGAGGCGCACAACACACCGTTTGCAATCCATCCTGGAAGTACCAAAATGTATCATGATCTTCGTCATACATTTTGGTGGAGCAATATGAAGAGAGAGATAGCGTTGTTTATCTCAAGGTGTCTAACTTGTCAACGAGTCAAAGCGGAGCATCAAGTACCAAAAGGTCCATTGCAACCACTTGAAATTCCAGAATGGAAGTGGGAGCACATTACCATGGATTTCGTTACCGGTCTTCCTAGGGTTTCTCAAGGTATTGATGCGATTTGGGTCATTGTTGATAGATTGACCAAGTCTGCTCATTTCTTACCGATACGAGAAACTTATACACTTGAACGTCTTGCTCGTATGTACATAAACGAGATTGTAAGACTGCATGGTATGCCAGTATCCATAGTTTCTGATCGAGACCCAAGATTCACTTCACGATTTTGGGTTAGTTTACAAAAAGCTATGGGCACGGAGTTACGATTTAGTTCAGCATATCATCCTCAGACGGACGGACAATCAGAGAGGACTATTCAAACTCTTGAAGATCTATTAAGACTCTGTGTCTTTGACTTCAAGGGAAGTTGGGACAAGTTCTTACCATTGGTGGAGTTTTCCTACAACAACAGTTATCAAGCAAGTATTGGCATGGCTCCATTCGAAGCATTGTATGGAAGAAAATGTCGTTCTCCAGTATGCTGGGATGAGGTGGGCGAAGCAACGTTGTTGGGACCGGAGTTGGTACGTATGACTACAGAAAAGATTCAAACGATCCGACAACGTATAAAAACCTCACAAGATCGACAAAAGAGTTATGCTGATCTTCATCGAAAGGACGTGGAATTTGATGTAGGAGATCATGTGTTCTTACGTGTTGCTCCATGGAAAGGAGTTACGAGATTTGGAAAGAGAGGAAAGCTAAATCCTCGATTCATCGGTCCATTTTTAATCCTCGATCGAGTAGGAACTGTGGCTTATAGACTCGCTTTACCGCCAAGTATGTCTCGTGTTCATAACGTTTTCCACATATCCATGTTACGCAAATATGTGGAAGACCCGAACCACATTATTGAGTTAGAACCGGACGAAATAGCGGAGGATTTGACGTATGAAGAAGTTCCTGTTCAAATCTTGGATAAGAAGGAACATATTCTACGCTCCAAGGTTATACCTCAAGTTAAAGTTTTGTGGAGAAACCACGATGTTGAGGAAATGACTTGGGAGTTAGAATCAGAAATGAAATCAAGGTATCCTTACCTCTTCGACATACCAGGTACGTACCCTAATTTCGAGGGCGAAATTTCATAAGAAGGGGAGGTTGTAAGACCCCAACTTTTATAAATAAAGATGAATTTTCTATAAATATCATTTTTGAATATTATGGAGTTAATTTGATATAATGTTATAGTTGTGGGTAATATTTATAAATTTTGCAAAGTAAGCAAGTTGTTATAAAATATTCGTTTGGTCGGAGAATATTCTTTTTGTCGGGGAATATTCGTACGACGGCACAATCATTGGTGGACCCCACAACGGAATTATTGTCGGATTGAGAAAACGACAGAATTATCTTTCTATAAAAATAACGGCTGAGGTGTTACCGTTAAAACCGTTAAAACTGTTGAACTACTCGGTAGTAAAAGTACAGTAATACGCGTGGTTGCATAGTAGCACACGGTATTGATTATTGATGCTTACGTGAGAAGTCACTCAGCTATACTCAATTATTGCTACAGTAATTGCTGCATCATATCTCTTAAATTATTGTCATAGTATCATCTGTATAATATGTTATATTATTAAATCAATAATTGAGACGTTGTGGTAAGTTTGGTTATTTTATGGGGGGCCATATGTCATCATCTAAGAGTCTCTTCGTCAATAGTAATTACCGTCGTCAATAGTATTTACCTTGGTCAATAGTAATTACCTTCGTCAATATTATTTACCTTGGTCAATAGTATTTACCTTGGTCAATAGTAATTACCTTCGTCAATAGTATTTACCTTGGTCAATAGTAATTACTTTCGTCAATAGTAGTTGTCCCTTCAATATTACCAAGAGTCATTTGACCCTTCGTTAAGACCAAGAGTCATTTGACCCTTCGTTAAGACCAAGAGCCACCCTCAGTTTTTCTATAAATAGAGGCCTAGGGCTTCATTATTTTTCACGAATTCATTCAAGCTATAGAGAGAGAAAGTATAGAGAGAATAAGAGAGAGAGAATAAAAGTATTCTGCTACATCACTTTTCCAATATCCAGTTCTTTTAAGGTAGGGAATATTATTTCTTTTATATTCATGAAGAGAACTTCTGTTATTCCATTTGTTATTATTCTGTTGGAATAACCAGTATACGCGGTCTACCCTATACTTGGTGACATTCTTCTATTATTCTGTTGGAACATCCTGTCTGTGTGTTTTACACCGGACCTGGTTCCGTTTATTATTCTGTTGGAACATCCTGTCTGTGTGTTTTACACCGGACCTGGTTCCGTTTTATTATTATTCTGTTGGAATATCCTGTCTGTGTGTTTTACACCGGACCTGGTTCCATTATTTATTATTCTGTCGGAATATCCTGTCTGTGCGTTTACGCCGGACCTGGTTCCATTATTTATTATTCTATTGGAATAACCTGTCTGTGCGGTCTATCGCATGCATGGTGATTTCTTTTGTTATTCCATTCTTTATTGTACTCAGTTGGTTAAGTTTTGACTTCTATACTCCATGAAATTTGTGGAATATCCTTGATAGTTGCGTTTCATCCAGTATCTTTTCAAGAAAATATTCTTCTAAGCATTCTTGAATTTTACTCCACAATGCAGTATCATGTTGACAATTTGGACGTTGTTAATTCCTGGATAAATTAATTCTTGAACTTGTTTTATTGAATTCTTATATCATTGTCATCATCCTCATGTTTATAAAATGTTGAAAGTCATCTGTGGCCTGTAGTGCATAGATGGACTTGGTATGATTATGACCAGGGATTATTCGGTATAATCATGACCGTAATGTTACAAATGATGTGGTAAAAGTCCTCATTGGCCCGTAGTGCATTGATGGACAGTTGTTGGCATGATCATGACCATTAATGAATACACGAATATCCTTGGCCGTAGTGCAGGGGTGATTCGATGATGTGGATTATTTTATTAAGCTGAGTCTCAGCGATTACAGTGTTGAAAAACTTTTTAAATCATAAAAGATAGTAGAGTTTATTTTCTACTTGACTCTTTTAATGGATTGCTTGTTCCGCTACAGTTAAACTTGATGTCTATTATATTTTATCAGTTTAACATTGTTGAAGGCTAATGATAATTTATTCTGCATTATCTTAGTCATAATATTTCTTACTGGGCTAGTTGAGCTCACCCTTTCTTTCACTGTTCTCTTCAGGAAATGAGAACGTAGCTGGGACAAGTCGGGGTACGGAGTGATGGTCCGAATGATAGTATTAGTTAGTAGTCCTCACTATTCTATGTAATGGTGTGTTAATAAATGTAATGAGGACTCCTTTTGAGTATGAATACTCTCTAGAAGATAATATTTGTATTCAAACTCACAGTTTATGTTTTGTCGTATTGTACACGACAGATGTATTAATCAGTTGTATTTGTATTCTGTACTATGTATCTAACGACCCAAGATGGGTGATGTATACCTAATTTTGGGGGCGTCACAAACCTATCGATGCGGTCTATCGCATGTCGGGTGATTTCTTTTGTTATTCCATTCTTTATTATACTCAGTTGGTTAAGTTTTAACTTCTATACTCCATGAAATTAGTGGAATATCCTTGATAATTGTGGTTCATCCAGTATCTTTTTATGAAAATATTCTTCTAAGCATTCTTGAATTTTACTCCACAAAACAGTATCATGTTGACAATTTGGACTTTGTTAATTCTTGAATAAATTAATTCTTGAACTTGTTTTATTGAATTCTTATATCATTGTCATCATCCTCATGTTTATAAAATGTTGAAAGTCATCTGTGACTTGTAATGCATAGATGGACTTGGTATGATTATGACCAGGGATTATTCGGTATAATCATGACCGTAATGTTACAAATAATGTGGTAAAAGTCCTCATTGGCCCGTGGTGCATTGATGGACAGTTATTGGCATGATCATGACCATTAATGAGTACACAAATATTCTTGACCCGTAGTGTATGGATAATTGTGGTTGTGATACTAAAGAATATCTTTGGCCGTAGTGCATGGGTGATTCGATGATGTGAATTATTTTATTAAGCTGAGTCCCAGCGATAACAGTGTTGAAAATCCTTTTAAATCATAGAAGATAGTAGATTTTATTCTCTACTTGACTCTTTTAATGGATTGCTTGTTCCGCTGCAGTTAAACATGATGTTCGTTATATTTTATCAGTTTAACACTGGTGAAGGCTAATGATATTTTATTCTGCATTATCTTAGTCATAATATTTCTTACTGGGTTAGTTGAGCTCACCCTTTTTTTCACTGTTCTCTTCAGGAAATGAGAATATAGCTGGGACGAGTCGGGGAACGGAGTGATGGACCAGATGATAGTATTAGTAGTACTCACTATTCTATTAAATAGTGTGACAATAATTGTAATGAGGACTCCTTTTGAGTTTGTATAATCTCTAGTAGACAATAATTGTATTCAAACTCACGGTTATGTTTTGTCGTATTGTACACGACAGTTGTATTAGTAAGTTGTATTTGTATTATGTACCATGTATCTGACGACCCAAGATGGGTGATGTATACCTAATTTTGGGGGCGTCACAATAAAAGCCAAAACTTTAACCCACTGAGTACAATAAAGAATGGAATAACAAAAGAAATCACCAGACATACGATAGACCGCACAGACAGGTTATTCTAACAGAATAATAAATAACGGAACCAGGTCATGCATAAACCGCATAGACAGGATGTTCTAATAGAATAATAAAGAACGGAACCAGGTCATGCGTAAATACACCGACAGGATATTCCGACAGAATAATAAATAATAGAACCAGGTCCGGCGTAAACGCATGGACAGGATATTCCGACAGAATAATAAATAATGGAACCAGGTCCGGCGTAAAGCACAGACAGGATATTCCAACAGAATAATAAATAATGGAACCAAGTCCGGCGTAAAGCACAGACAGGATATTCCGACAGAATAATAAATAATGTAATAACAGAAGAATTTCACCAAGTATAGGGTAGCCCGCGTATACAGGTTATTCCAACAGAATAATAAAGAATGGAATAACAGAAGTTTTCTTCATGAATAAGAAAGAAAGAATACCCTTTACGAGTACAACAAATAATATCCCTTACCGTAAAAGAAACTTAATATCGGAGTAGTGAAGTAGCAGAATACTTTTCTTCTTTCTCTCTATCGTTTCTCTCTCTAGAGTTTCAGTGAATTCGTAAGAAAATAATGAAGGAATGAGCTTCTATTTATAGAAAAATAGACTGCATAGTAACTAACTCATGAACTGTGACACCCCCAAATCCGGGTACTTCGATTTCACGGGATTTGGTGTTCACTGTACAAGCATCATCTATCTATCTACCCATAAATAATATCAAACCATACAATAGATAGAAATCATAATAAAATCTATTCCCTTAAGGGTTACATCAACTGAATCATAAATAAATCACAGGTTACTCTAACCTTAAAACATCTGTGCGGAATTCTAAACAAATAAGTCTTAACATCAACATAACTCAAGTCTTAAACAAATACATCAGTTAATAAATAACAGGTCTTCATCATTTGCTAACTTTGCCTTTGCCCTTACTAGTGGAGGGTTCATCGCTTCTTTCATTCTTAACTGCAATGTTATTATTAAGCAAGAGTGAGCACAAATGCCCACAAGTATAAAAAAATGAAACAACAGTATAATATCATGCGAATAATCAACGACATCTGAATAAAGCTCAACTTTTGAATCAAGAATAAATAACATGAATCAAAAGAATACTGAGGGTCATAAGACCTTGAACTATGTCCTAGGTTAACAAGGGTTATACTTGAAACCTTTAACAGTCATAAGACTATGAACCTTCTTCTCGTACTTAGGGGGATCAGCCCTTAGTACCATACTGTGCACAATATCTTAACGCTAACGTATAAGTGAATCCCTTTTCAGGGTTGTTCATCTCAGTTTGACATTCGAGTCCGCACCAAAGGAAGTTTGGTTTGGATAATTCAATAAGGGTTCTGAAATTTAGAACGTTCATCAACTAAGGACTAGCTGAATCATTAAGATTCACTAGTCTAAAAAGGTTCAACAATAATGATATAAAGGTTCACTAGTAAATTGCTCAATGTAAAAGTAGAGTTAAGAAACTTGCTCAATTTAAGAGTTTAAGTTTAGGAAACTTGCCTCGCGTGTAAATTACACTTTAACTAATCACGTTCTTTGAAATAAATCCTACATACCATTCACATTCAATACCAGTTAATTATTAACTAATCATCAAAACTTATTCTCGTTGTCTACTTTAATAATTGACTAACTTAGTCAAATCATCACGTTGACACCTAATTTGTTCTTCATGAATAAATAACTAATTATGTATTTAATAATACAACTCACATGTAATTATGTTATTTACATGCTAAACAAATATTTTATCATCATATAATATTTCTAACATATTTACATGTTCATTATTTTAATACACTAACTCATTGTTAGACTTAGAAAATTTAAAAGCTCATTTTTTTTTTTTTTTTTTTTCCAGTTCGCGAAGAACACAGAATTCAGCGAAAATAATTACTACAAAATCATTAATTCTCCAAATTAAACATACCCACATGTTGGAATTCATATATAATTAATACCCAATATTTATATACTGACAAAACTAATTTTAAACACTTAATAACAGATTTAAAGCCTAACAATTCACTCACTTTGATGTTCATGAAGTTTTAGAAAACTTTATGTGAAAATTCTCCCTACGAATTCGTTATAACACCGAATTCGTTCGTTTAAGGCTTAAACTCTTCGTATTAACATGCATAACAACATACAAGTCTAAAATTTAGGGATAATATATGATCAATACATAAATTTTCACGTATAAGGCCTTAAGGCCAAACCCAAACTCTGTAATTTTGTAAAACATATATATTACGTAATATTATGAAACTAATGATATGGAATCATGCAATATATATGTAAAACATGCTATACTTCTCGAATTACTACACATATCTTTATCATAACACCAATTCTCAATTCACAGAGATTAACAGAAGTTTTGAAAGCCATTTTATGAAAACTAAAATACGTAATTTAAAATACGCAATATATATGTAAAACATGCTATACTTCTCGAATTACTACACATATCTTTATCACAACACCAATTCTCAATTCACAGAGATTAACAGAAGTTTTGAAAGCCATTTTATGAAAACTAAAATACGTAATTTAGAATTTGGGAAGGAGAAGATTACCCTGTAGAATATAATTAGTAGGATTAGAATTCTTCACTTAAAATCTCCTTCACCCACTCACAATTCTAAATGTCTCTGACAATTTTCTCTAAACTCTCTCTGATAGCTTTCTAGACTTAGGCAAAATGAGGAAAGAAAAAGAGAAGACGTCGTAATATAATAAAGGAACTGAGCGTAGAGTGATCAGTTGGCCCAATCATGGGTTAACTGCACCAACTCCCCTTAAGGCCCTGTTTGGTTAGTTAGGTAAAGGTTTTAAAATTATTTAATTTAATAAAACTTTATCATATAGTTTAATTTATGTCACACCCACTTGCACAATAAATCAAATATCTTATTTAATTTAATATAAATAAAATATAATAATTTCTCATAAATTCACATAGTCATATTTTTAATTTACTCATTAATAAATAATGTCACTTTATTAAATCTCTAATTAATAATTACATTAATTTAATAACATAATGCTTAATTAAATATTTCGTTTAATTCAATAAGCTCACGTACATTGATAATAAAATTCTCTACATTAATTTAATAAATGCAACACATATAATTAAATTATTCTACCACAATTGCATCAATTGATTATTTAATCTAATAATTAAATCGTCGAAAAATATTTATTTACTTCAATAAATATTTAAAATAATTTACAAAATTCTCGTTCGTCACATCTTTCCTCCCTTAAAAGGATTCTGTCCCCAGAATCACGACTCAATAATTTCGACCCGTTACATTCTCCCCCCCTTACAAAGATTCTGTCCCCAGAATCGCATATACATAATTAAGTAAATAAATGAGGGTAATTCTTCATCATATTCTCTTCGAGTTCCCACGTAGCTTCTTCAGCGTTGTGGTTCCTCCAAATTACCTTAACAGAAGGTATAACTTTATTTCTGAGAACTTGTTCTTTTCGGTCGACAATTTGGACAGGAATTTCTTCATAAGACAAGTCTTTCTCAAAATGCAGGGGTTCGTATTCAATTACATGCTTGTAATCAGGCTTGTAAGGTCGTAACACAGAAACATGGAAGACGTTGTGGATATTCTCGAGTGCTGGAGGTAAGGCTACCTCGTACGCAACTTCTCCAATTCTTCGCAGTACCTCAAAGGGTCCAATAAATCTTGGGCTCAATTTTCCTTTCTTTCCGAACCTGATCTTTCCCTTCCAGGGAGAGACCTTCAAGAAAACATAACTACCTGATTCAAACTCGATATTTTTATGATGTGGATCAGCGTATTTCTTCTGTCGATCTTGAGCTGCTACCAGTCGTGCTCGGATCACTTTGACTATTTCTGCCGTCTGCTGTACCAATTCTGGCCCTAGCAATTGTCTTTCACCAACTTCACCCCAATAAAGCGGAGTTCTGCACTTTCTGCCGTATAACGCTTCGTAAGGCGGCATACCAATACTAGCGTGGTAACTGTTGTTGTAGCCGAACTCTACCAACGGTAGGTGATCATCCCAATTTCCTTTAAAGTACATTACACAGGCTCGTAACATATCTTCCAGTGTTTGAATCGTTCGTTCGCTCTGTCCGTCTGTTTGAGGGTGGTAAGCTATACTCATTCGCAGTTGTGTACCCATGCATTCCTGAAGACGTTTCCAGAAATTTGATGTGAAGCGCGGATCCCTATTGGAAACAATAGACACCGGCACTCCGTGCCTCGAAACAATCTCTTTCACATATAATCTTGCCAACTAATCTAAGTTAAATCTAATTTTGATAGGAAGGAAGTGCGCGGATTTCGTCAGTCGGTCAACGATAACCCATACTGCGTCGTAGCCTTTCTGAGTCGTCGGAAGGCCAACCACGAAGTCCATCGTAATATGTTCCCATTTCCATTCTGGGATCTCCAACGGTTGTAGCAATCCACTCGGTCTCTGATGTTCTGCTTTAACTTTCTGACATGTCAGGCATTTGGCAATACATTCTGCAACATCACGTTTCAAATTCGGCCACCAAAAATGTTGTCGAAGATCTTGGTACATTTTTGTACTACCAGGGTGAATCGAATATCTTGAACTATGAGCCTCACTCAAAATTTCTTCCTTAATTTCTTGTACTGGCGGAGCCCAAATTTTGCTTTCAAATCTCAATATTCCTTCCTTATCCATCTTAAATCTTGGTTCGGTTCCTTCAGATATCTTCGTTGTTACCTTTTTGCATTCATCATCCTGAAGCTGAGCCTCCTTCACTCTATCTAGTAGAGTTGTACCAGATTGCATCTGAAATAGCTTCTCATCAATCTCCATAGGATACTTCACTTCTAACTTCAGTTACTCCATATCTGCAATTAGCTCCTGCTGAGCAGTCAACATCATCAATTTCTCACGACCCTTTCTACTTAAGGCGTCGGCAACCACATTAGCCTTACCCGGATGGTATAAAATCTCACAGTCATAATCCTTGATTAATTCTAACCATCTTCTTTGACGCATATTCAAATCTTTCTGTGTAAAAATATATTTCAGACTCTTGTGGTCCGTATATATTTCACACTTTTCCCCGTATAGATAGTGCCTCCAAATTTTCAAAGCAAAAACAACTGCAGCTAACTCCAAATCATGGGTTGGGTAACCCTTCTCGTAATCCTTCAACTGCCGTGATGCATACGCAATGACTTTGCCGTTTTACATTAGCACACAGCCAAGTCCTTTATGCGACGCATCGCTAAAAACAACAAAATTTTCTGTATCATCCGGAAGAGATAACACAGGCGCTGTACTCAACCTCTTCTTTAATTCTTGAAAACTCTCCTCACACTTCTCCGTCCAAACAAATTTCACAGCTTTTCGAGTTAAATTCGTTAACGGAGTTGCGATCTTAGAAAAATCTTGTATGAATCTTCTATAATATCCTGCTAATCCAAGAAAACTTCTTACTTCTGACGGCGTTCTCGGCTGATCCCAGTTAATCACAGCTTCTACTTTGGATGGATCTACCGAAATTCCATCTTTATCGATTACGTGACCAAGAAATTGTACTCTCTCGATCCAGAATTCGCATTTCAAAAATTTAGCATACAACTTCTCCCTTCTCAATACATCCAACATTAACCTCAAGTGTTCTTCATGTTCCTCTTTGGTTTTGGAATATACCAAAATGTCGTCTATAAATACCACCACGAATTTGTCCAAAAACGGCTTGAATATCCCATTCATTAGTCCCATAAATGCTGCAGGAGCATTCGTAAGACCAAACGACATTACTAAAAACTCATAATGACCATATCGCGTTCGGAACGCTGTCTTCGGTACATCCTCTGGCCTCACCTTCAGTTGGTGATAACCACTCCTCAAGTCAATCTTGGAAAAGTATTTTGCTCCCTTCAATTGATCAAACAGATCATCGATCCTCGGTAATGGATATCTGTTCTTAATCGTGACCTTATTTAATTCTCTGTAGTCAATGCAGAGCCTCATCGATCCGTCCTTCTTTTTCACGAACAACACCGGCGCTCCCCACGGCGATACGCTCTGTTGAATGTACTTTTTGTCCAACAATTCTTGTAGTTGTACCATTAATTCCTTCATCTCTACTGGCGCCATTCGGTATGGTGCCTTCGATATTGGAGCAGTTCCGGGCGCCAAATCAATCACAAAGTCTACTTCTCTATCTGGAGGAAGTCCTTGCAAATCGTCTGAAAATACATCGACGAAGTCCCTCACAATCGGTGTCTCCTCTACCTTCGGGTTCTCTTTTCGACTGTCGACTATGTAAGCTAAATATCCTACACAGCCTTGTCTTAATAACTTCCTGGCCTGCAACATCGTCAGACAACTCGCTTGTCTAGGCGACTTGCTACCATAAAACACAACCTTTGACAGAGTCATAAGGTTAATACGCTTCTTTTGGCAGTCAATTACAGCCCCATAATTGGATAGCCAATCCATACCCAATATAACGTCGAATTCCCCCAATCGAATAGGGATAAGATCTACGTTCATGATATTACCCTTAATATCCACTCTACAATTCTTATACACATGCTTAACAGGAATTATCTCTCTATTCGCAATTTCTATAATCATGGGATATTCCAATTCATCCTTAAGCAAATCTAAACTATTAGCAAAGTCATCGGATATAAAGGAACAAGTAGCACCCGAATCAAATAAAACGTAAGCATTAATTTCATTAATCGAAATGATACCTGACACCACATCACGAGACTGGATTGCATCCTGCACCGTCATATTGAAAGTTCTGGCGGTTGGTCAGTTTGTTGCAGGTGGTCCGGTGATGGTTAAGGTATTTCCACTGCTATTTCCCCGGTTTCCTCCTTGTCCTGATCCTCCCGATCCCTTCTTGGGGCAGTCTCTTGCTAAATGATCTTTCGAACCACAGTTAAAACAAGCACCCTTCTTTGGGTTTGGACAATTTGGTGCTATGTGGCCTTCCTGACCACAATTGTAGCACACTCTCTTTCCCTTCAAACAAACTCCTAGATGTGCCTTGTCGCAAGTCAGACATGCTTCTATCTTCTTTTTCTGCCCTCCGTGTTGACTTCCAGCTGTCGAATTATCCGTCCACTTCCTCTTCTGATTATTATTATTCCCAGTATTACTTCCACCAGTCTTGTTATTACCTTCATTCTCACTCTTTTTCTTTTTCTGTTCTTGGTTGTACTTAGTCACTGCATCACTTCCTCCTTCCGCGAGAATGGCCTTTTCCAAAACTCCCGCAAACGTGTTAAGTTGAAACATTGATACCTTGCTGTATACCCAAGGCTTCAGTCCTTGTTCGAATCGTCTGGCTTTCCTCTCGTCAGTGTGTACTTGATACGGGGCAAACCTTGCCAACTCATCGAATTTAGCCGCGTATTCAGGCACGGTCATGTTTCCCTGTTTCAGTTCCAGAAATTGCACCTCCATCTGATTCTGCGAACTAGCTGGGAAATACATTTCGAAAAACATCTCTTTGAATCTCTCCTACGTAATTACACCTTCACCTCTTCGCATCTTGTTTGCCTGCCACCAGTAGCTAGCCTCAGACTTTAGCATAAATGTCACAAAAACGGTCTTCTGATCTTCTCGAACCCTAGCAACGTCGAAAACATTCTCCATTTCCATCACCCACGTTTGAGCCTCGATCGGGTTTTTGGAACCTTTGAACTCTGGCGGTCCCACCGCCTTAAAATCTTTAAACGTTGTGCTAGGTGGAGCTTGCGGTTGGTTATTCATGACTCCAGTTAGTAAATTAACTAGCTGTTAAACTGGATTAACGTTGGCATTATTGTTATTATTGGTTGACCCTTCCTGAGCCGGTTGACGTTGTTGTCTTCTCCTTGGCGGCATTTTTCTGTTAAATAAACGTTTATTAGAACTTTATTTATTTCTCTACATAGTTAAGACATTACTCAACAATTTAACATATCACTTAATACATCATCTCAAACAACTTGATATCTTTTCATTCAAATAAAAAGTTTTAACATTAAACTATAGCATACTGCTATTTACATCATCTATCCTGGAATAAAGAATCCACAGGATTTAAAACATTCAAATATTAACATATTCCTTAGTTCATAAACACATCGGAATTTACATAAAACTATATAAGTCTTTCACATAAATAAACAGATTCTATTCCTGTCTTCCAAGGTGCTCAATAGCCTTGCCACGCTCCTCATTCATGATACGAGACATCGTCCTGCGATCCAACATATACGATGGAAGTCCTTCAAACTGGATGGGGTACCTTAACACTCGCTCTTGAACCTCATCCATCGCATGATTAAGTGTGGCGTACGTGTCTTCAAGCTTTGCCTTCTTTGCACGACTATCATCTTCTGCACGATCAGCTCGATGTGATTCTCTTACCCATCCTTCCTCTGCTATTTTCAGTCTTCCGGAGGTTTCCTTCAGTTCCTTCTTCAGTTTCTCTATCTCCTCGGTCTTATCTTTGGTTTGACCCTTCTCATGAACCAGATCCCACTCCATGTTTCCTAAACGTGTATGAAGGGTCACAATCTCTCTATCCTTCTCCTCTAAAGTAGACTGCTGAACAGTCGCTCGCTCAGTCAATTCCTGAACCTCATCTTGTAACTCCACGTTACGATCATATAGTGTGTCATACATCTCAGCATCAACAGTGTACCGTGGTAGCTCCTCTTCTTCTTCCTCCTCATCAAACTCCTCCTCAGGATCCTCCTCAGGATCAATCTCAGGTTCATGCTCCTGACCAATAACGGTGATCAATGGAGATGAAACCCTCTGGACCAGCTGCTCCCTAACGACATGAATGTCTCGGGGCTCCTCCCCAGTCGGTCCTACAAGTACACGAGATCCCTCCTCAGTAGGTACTATAGGTAAATGGGGTCCCTTCTCAGCTTGACTAGCTTCTCCATCATTCGTCATCCTGACAACAAAATTTTAAGTTTTAGTTACTAAGTCATACTATCTAACGCATACTTAACACATAAACACATAATGTATTTTATTATCTTCAATGAATTACAAAAATTCATTTCTTAGAACTCGATAAGAGTTTTCAATTATTATCTTCTTCTATAAGGCTACTACCTAAGGTTGTTTCCCCCACCTAAGGTTCATAACCTACAGCTTTGATATCAACTTGTGACACAACCAAATCCGGGTACTTTGATTCCACGGGATTTGGTGTTCACTGTATAAGCATCATCTATCTATCTACCCATAAATAATATCAAACCATACAATAGATAGAAATCATAATAAAATCTATTCCCTTAAGGGTTACATCAACTGAATCATAAATAAATCACAGGTTACTCTAACCTTAAAACATCTGTGCGGAATTCTAAACAAATAAGTCTTAACATCAACATAACTCAAGTCTTAAACAAATACATCAGTTAATAAATAACAGGTCTTCATCATTTGCTAACTTTGCCTTTGCCCTTACTAGTGGAGGGTTCATCGCTTCTTTCATTCTTAACTGCAATGTTATTATTAAGCAAGAGTGAGCACAAATGCCCACAAGTATAAAAAAATGAAACAACAGTATAATATCATGCGAATAATCAACGACATCTGAATAAAGCTCAACTTTTGAATCAAGAATAAATAACATGAATCAAAAGAATACTGAGGGTCATAAGACCTTGAACTATGTCCTAGGTTAACAAGGGTTATACTTGAAACCTTTAACAGTCATAAGACTATGAACCTTCTTCTCGTACTTAGGGGGATCAGCCCTTAGTACCATACTGTGCACAATATCTTAACGCTAACGTATAAGTGAATCCCTTTTCAGGGTTGTTCATCTCAGTTTGACATTCGAGTCCGCACCAAAGGAAGTTTGGTTTGGATAATTCAATAAGGGTTCTGAAATTTAGAACGTTCATCAACTAAGGACTAGCTGAATCATTAAGATTCACTAGTCTAAAAAGGTTCAACAATAATGATATTCGATTTGAATAATAATCTCAAATGTATACAATAGAACAATTATTGTATAATTGAATCATGCTTTGAAAGATAATCAATCTTTAGTATAATACTTGAACTTGAATAATAATTTATGTTTAAGTAAATTGCTCAATGTAAAAGTAGAGTTAAGAAACTTGCTCAATTTAAGAGTTTAAGTTTAGGAAACTTGCCTCGCGTGTAAATTACACTTTAACTAATCACGTTCTTTGAAATAAATCCTACATACCATTCACATTCAATACCAGTTAATTATTAACTAATCATCAAAACTTATTCTCGTTGTCTACTTTAATAATTGACTAACTTAGTCAAATCATCACGTTGACACCTAATTTGTTCTTCATGAATAAATAACTAATTATGTATTTAATAATACAACTCACATGTAATTATGTTAATTACATGCTAAACAAATATTTTATCATCATATAATATTTCTAACATATTTACATGTTCATTATTTTAATACACTAACTCATTGTTAGACTTAGAAAATTTAAAAGCTCATTTTTTTTTTATTTTTTTTTTATTTTTTCCAGTTCGCGAAGAACACAGAATTCAGCGAAAATAATTACTACAAAATCATTAATTCTCCAAATTAAACATACCCACATGTTGGAATTCATATATAATTAATACCCAATATTTATATACTGACAAAACTAATTTTAAACACTTAATAACAGATTTAAAGCCTAACAATTCACTCACTTTGATGTTCATGAAGTTTTAGAAAACTTCATGTGAAAATTCTCCCTACGAATTCGTTATAACACCGAATTCGTTCGTTTAAGGCTTAAACTCTTCGTATTAACATGCATAACAACATACAAGTCTAAAATTTAGGGATAATATATGATCAATACATAAATTTTCACGTATAAGGCCTTAAGGCCAAACCCAAACTCTGTAATTTTGTAAAACATATATATTACGTAATATTATGAAACTAATGATATGAAATCATGCAATATATATGTAAAACATGCTATACTTCTCGAATTACTACACATATCTTTATCACAATGTGACGCCCCCAAAATAGGTATACAACACCCATTCTGAGTCGCCAAATACATGGTACAGAAAGCAAACTACAACTTCAATAATACAATTGTCGTGCAAAATACGACAACACATACTGTGAGTTTAAATACAAATATTGTCTTCTAGACAATATCCACACTCAAATAAATCCTCATTACAATTATTCAAACACTATTTTACAGAAATAGTGAGGACTGCTAAAACATCTTTCTAGAACCATCACTCCATACCCCGACTAGATCCTGCTATGTTCTCACCTCCTGAGAAAAAAAATGGAACAAAAAGGAAAAGGGTGAGCTCAACTAGCCCAGTAAAGAATATTATGACTAAGATAATATACAAACAAATTATCGTTAGTCTTCAACAGGGAAAAATCTGATAGAATATAATCGACAACAAGTTTTAGATCAACAACTGCAGCGGAAACAGCAAACCATTAGAAGAGTCAAGTAGAGAAAGAATTCTACTATCTTCTAAGATTTAAAAGTCCATCATCAATATTTTATCCCTGTAACATCAATTAATAATCATCTTTATCCAAATATTCATCTTTGCACTACAGGCCAAAGATATTCATTTGTATCACCTGTCAGTCATGTTCATCTCAACACCTGTTCATCTTTGCACTACAGGCCAAAGATATTCATCAAGTAATCATACATCTTTGCACTACAGGCCAAAGATATTCATTAATATCATCATTTAGGACTGAGGATGATGAAAAATATCTTAAAGAGAACGAATCCAATGAGACAGAAGGACAAATAGTAGGGATTCGTATAACAGTTTATCCAAGATCAATAATACTTCATAATAATCAATTGTGAAGCAGAATTCAAAAATAAAGATCAAAACATGGATACAATCAAAGATAGTAACCATAATAGACATCTTGGACAAAAAGGAAAAATTTTATTTTTCGGTGAATAGTGCCGTATTCGTGAATAGTACCGTATACGTGAATAGTGTCGTATACGTGAATAGTAACCCCGACACAAAAAGTTCTAAATTTGATAAAAACTCATATCAATATTTCAGCATAATGATATTGAAGAAAATAATATCATTAAGAAGAAAATAATATCCCTTACCTCAAGATATCAGTACTTCTGGTCGGAATACCGGTATAAGGCTGAAAGAAACTTGCTCTGATGAATAAAAACTCTCAAAGTATCTAAATACTCACAAAATACACTCAATAATCTAGAGAGAGAAAGAGAGAAAACTTGTTTCTGGTGTGATTTTCAATTCTAACTTAGCCCTCTATTTATAGGAAAATTTTAGTAGGTTTGACCTGCAACCTGATGGCTTTACCTGCTACTATTCCCACCCACCACATTTGAAATATAATTCAGCACATTTCTTCACCAACCACAAGTGGGGCCCACCAATTCTAGAATTTTCCATCAAAATGATAAACTCCGAAAATTCAACAATTTCTGAACCAGTCATCTTGTAAAATTCGTAATAAATCATACGTTCATTTTTAACGGTTCAAAATTTGTGGACATATACTCAACTTATATATGTATAACATATCCAAAAATTACCACGATCCAACGGTCGGATTAAAAATTATAACACCCGCAATATTTCTCAAAAACCCTGATTTGATTTTTAATACCTCCATTCCGATAAAAATACTGATAAAAACCTCAACATTAACTCCTTCATTTTTAACCACAAAAATATATCCCTCATTTATATCCACATAAAATAAATATTTCCTTATCATATGAATCAATAATTAATTATTCACAAATAATATTACAGAATCACATTTATGACAACCAGGCCGTTCCCAGGAAAGAGGGGGCTTTCCAATAAGGATTTCTCCTTACTGGCGCGCAATTAGATGACCAAACCTCTCCTTAGACAGAACTTTCTAGACATTGCCAATAATGTTATCTAATAATATTATTCAAATAATATGAATTATTGATCTGATAATGAAAATACTGTGCAGCAACAATTATTGAAACAACAATAATATAAAATATCAATGCAACAATTATTGAATCAATAAAATAAAATATTGAACAATAACTACTGTAACAATTATTGAGTAGTGCCTTCTTACGTAAGAATCAATAATTGGTGCAATACCGTGTGCTACTGTATTTTAACCACCGGGTATTCCAACAGTATTAACGGTAACAACTACGCCGTTATTTATAAATAACTTATACTTGTCGTTTTCTTCATCCAATCGCTTTTCGTTATGGGGCCCACACAAGGCTGCGCCGTCGTACGAATATTCCCCGACAGCAAGAATATTCCACGACCAAACGAATATTTCCCGACAAAATGAATATTTTATAACCACTTGCTTATTTTGCAAAATTTGCACATTTCACCCATAACCAAAGTATTATATCAAATTAGCCCCTTATTATTCACAATAATATTTAGAGAAAATTTGATTTTATTCATTAATAAGTTGGGGTCTTACAACCTCCCCTCCTTATGAAATTTCGTCCTCGAAATTGACGTACGTACCTGATGTTTCAAAAAGGTGAGGATACCTCGCTTTCATTTCTGATTCCAACTCCCAGGTCATTTCTTCAATAGCATGGTTTCTCCACAAAACCTTAACTTGTGGTATAACCTTCGTGCGTAGGACATGCTCTTTCCTATCCAAGATCTTAACAGGTACCTCCTCGTACGTTAAATCTTCAGCTATCTCGTCTGGTTCTAACTCAATAATGTGGTTCGGGTCTTTAACATATTTACGAAGCATAGATATGTGAAAAACATTATGAACACGAGACATGCTTGGAGGTAATGCGAGTCTATATGCCACATTTCCTATTCGCTCAAGAATCTCAAATGGACCAACAAATCTTGGATTGAGCTTTCCTCTCTTCCCAAATCTTGTAACTCCCTTCCATGGTGCAACACGTAATAATACATGATCCCCAATATTAAATTCCACGTCCTTCCGATGAAGATCCGCATAACTCTTTTGTTGATCCTGTGCCGTTTGTATACGTTGTCGAATCGTTTGGATCTTCTCTGTAGTAATGCGTACCAACTCTGGTCCCAACAATGTTGCTTCACCCACCTCGTCCCAGCATACTGGAGAACGACATTTTCACAACGCCTCGAATGGAGCCACACCTATGCTCGCCTGATAACTGTTGTTGTAGGAGAATTCCACCAATGGTAGGTACTTATCCCAACTCCCTTTGAGATCTAGGACACAAAGTCTTAATAGATCTTCAAGAGTTTGAATAGTCCTCTCTGATTGTCCGTCCGTTTGAGGATGGTATGCCGAACTGAATCGTAAATCCGTGCCCATAGCTTTCTGCAAGCTAACCCAAAATCGTGAAGTGAATCTTGGGTCACGATCCGAAACTATGGATACTGGCATGCCATGCAATCTCACAATCTCGTTCACGTACATACTAGCAAGACGTTCAAGGGAATAAGTCTCACGTATCGGCAAGAAATGAGCGGACTTGGTTAATCTATCAACAATAACCCAAATCGCATCTATGCCTTGAGAAACCTTGGGAAGACCCGTAACAAAATCCATAGTAATGTGTTCCCACTTCCATTTCGGGATCTCAAGTGGTTGCAATGGACCCTTTGGCACTTGATGCTCCGCCTTTACACGTTGACAAGTTAAACACCTCGAGATAAACTCCGCGATCTCTCTTTTCATATTGCTCCACCAAAATGTATGTCGAAGATCGTGATACATTTTGGTACTCCCAGGATGGATTGCAAACGGTGTGTTGTGTGCCTCCATCATTATTCTATGCTTCAAGTCAAAATCGTTAGGAACACAAAGTCTGGAGTTGACTCGAAGTATTCCTTCTTCATCGATTCTTGCTTCTGGAATAGCACCTTCTTGCACTTTCTTCTTCATACGCATCAGCTCCATGTCCGTAGCTTGAGCAGCTTTAACTTTATCGATTAAAGTCGGTTCTACTCGTATATTTGATATCATCATGTGGGTACTTGGAGCCTTCATCTCTATCTCCATCCTTTGTAAGTCATACAAAATGGGCCTTTGTGTTAACAATATTGCACTCGTACCCGCATATGATCTTCTACTCAATGCGTCAGCTACTACGTTTGCTTTTCCAGGATGATATTGGATGGTATGATCGTAATCTTTCAACAGCTCGAGCCAACGTCGCTGCCGCATGTTGAGTTCCTTTTGGGTGAAGAAATATTTGAGGCTTTTATGATCTGTATAGATCTCCACTTTCTCCCCATACAGGTAGTGTCTCCAGATCTTCAACGCAAAAACGACTGCTGCCAACTCCAAATCATGAGTAGGATAATTCCTCTCATATTCTTTGAGTTGTCGTGAGGCATAGGCTATGACTTTCCCATGTTGCATGAGAACACATCCTAACCCTTTGCCTGAAGCATCGCTGTAGATAACAAATCCATCCGAACCAGATGGTATTGTCAGAACAGGTGCCGAAATGAGTCTCCTCTTGAGTTCTTGGAAACTCTTCTCGCATTCCTCACTCCATACGAATTTTGTATCTTTCGAGTCAGCTGAGTTAACGGAGTAGCGATTCGAGAAAATCCTTCCACAAATCTCCGATAATAACCAGCTAAGCCTAGAAAGCTACGTACTTCGATTACTAACTTAGGTTGCTCTCAACTGTGACTCATATCCCAATCTTGGATAGTACGTCACAATGGCACCTATCAGTTTACTACCGCACGAATATGGCGTCCCCTACGGAGAGTTTGGCTTCAGTGCATTCCGCAAAGGAAGTCACCAGATATAGGCTCGGGTACAAACTTCTACAGTTAGGTTATTAACTCCTGAAGTTCAATAGGAGCCATTCGATATGAGATTTTAGAAGTGGGTTTTGTACCGGATTCAAATATGATACAAAATTCAATATCACGCTCTGGAGGTAGGCCAAGAAATTCTTCAAGAAATACGTCAGGAAATTCTCTAACAACAGAAATATTATTCAAATCTGACGTATTTTTGTTCAAGTCCATGACATGGGCTAAGAAAGCTTGACATCCGTTTTTCAATAAACGAATAGCTTTGTGGCTTGATATGACAGTGACTGATTTTAGTGGTTTAGTAGTTTGAATTCGTATGACAGGTTGGTTAGGAATATGAAAACTAACAACCTTACGAAAACAATCAATTTTAGCATGATGAGTGGTTAACCAATCAATTCCTAAAATCACATCAAAAGCAAGTATCTTTAAAGAGATAAGATCAACAGGTAATGTGATAGTGCCAACTTGGATCATGCAAGATTTATAAACTGTAGATGTAACGAAGGTTTCACCCAACGGAGTTTCAACAGATAAGTTAAAGTCCAATTTCTCCGGAGTCAAGTTTAAACGTTGAGCACAAGGAGGAGAGATAAAAGAATGGGTAGAACCAGTATCTAGTAAAGTATAAACTTCGCAAGAATTCAAGATTAGCTTACCCGTGATCACCTCGTTCGGGTTTCTCGAGCTATATGACCCTCCTTTCCACAGTTATAACATACCTTAGATTGTTGTGGGCAGTTTGGGCTGATATGTCCCTCTTTCCCACATTTGTAACATACGACCGGTGGTTGTTCTCCTCCCCTAGAAACAGTTGATGTTTGTGCTGACGTCTTCACGTTATCATTGTTGTACCTTCTCTTCTTGAAATCTCCTCCCGACTCGCTCCTTCTATTATCACGACCACAATTACCACCAGAGTGGTTACCGCTTTTGTCCGAATGTTTTCCTCCCTGCTGGTTTTCATTGCTTCGATGACTGCCGCCACCGGTATGACCCTGGTTGTGGTCCCTCGGTTGCACATACTCATTATCTCGCTCTAATAATTGAGCCCTATTTACAACATCTGAATATAAAAAAAATTTATGAGAGATAAGATATTGTCGAATCTCGGGTTTTAGACCTCTCAGAAACATCCTTGTCATTCGTTCCTCATTTTCGACCAAATGAGGTGCAAACCTGGATAACTCTGCAAACTTCGCCTCGTACTGGGACACCGTCATGTTGTTTTGTTCCAGTCTGATAAACTCTACCTCCTTCATATGACGAATACTTTCAGGAAAGTACTTGTCATTGAACAGTTTTTGAAATGTTTCCCAGGACATGTTGAGTGCGTCAGGCTGGGTACGCTTCACAGACTCCCACCAGTAGTCTGCCTCACCGCGGAACATAAAGGTGGCGAATGGAACCTTCTGTTCCTCCGTGCATCCCAAGACATCGAATATCTTGGTAATTTGCTTGACCCACGTTTTCGCCATGATCGGATCCGGCTTTCCCTTAAATTCTGGTGGTCCCAATTCTTTGAACTGCTTAGCTGTGACAAACCGCGCGTTATCATTTCCACCCGTATTCTGCACACGAGTCTCCCTCGTTTGATTTTGCATGAACTGCAAAAAGCTCCTAAACATTCCATCATTCATCGTTTGCTCGGTAACGTTGTTTACAGGAGGAATATTGCCTTCCTGTTGCACGTTCCCCTGGGTGGTGATCAAAGGTGTCTCCACGGTCTGATTTACTCCATTATTAACGTTCTCAGCTGCCATTCTTAAATACTGCCATAAAACAAGGGTTAATAGTCATGTCATATATTATCCCTATACTCTGACCGACCAAATAAACACCAAATAAACTTAGTCAAGTCATACTAGTGAAGGAATTCCCCGTCTCTCCCCCCTAGTTCTTGTCTCACATCTCAGCCAGGGATCATATCCCTAAGCTCTGATACCAACTGTGACGCCCCCAAAATAGGTATACAACACCCATTCTGAGTCGCCAAATACATGGTACAGAAAGCAAACTACAACTTCAATAATACAATTGTCGTGCAAAATACGACAACACATACTGTGAGTTTAAATACAAATATTGTCTTCTAGACAATATCCACACTCAAATAAATCCTCATTACAATTATTCAAACACTATTTTACAGAAATAGTGAGGACTGCTAAAACATCTTTCTAGAACCATCACTCCATACCCCGACTAGATCCTGCTATGTTCTCACCTCCTGAGAAGAAAAATGGAACAAAAAGGAAAAGGGTGAGCTCAACTAGCCCAGTAAAGAATATTATGACTAAGATAATATACAAACAAATTATCGTTAGTCTTCAACAGGGAAAAATCTGATAGAATATAATCGACAACAAGTTTTAGATCAACAACTGCAGCGGAAACAGCAAACCATTAGAAGAGTCAAGTAGAGAAAGAATTCTACTATCTTCTAAGATTTAAAAGTCCATCATCAATATTTTATCCCTGTAACATCAATTAATAATCATCTTTATCCAAATATTCATCTTTGCACTACAGGCCAAAGATATTCATTTGTATCACCTGTCAGTCATGTTCATCTCAACACCTGTTCATCTTTGCACTACAGGCCAAAGATATTCATCAAGTAATCATACATCTTTGCACTACAGGCCAAAGATATTCATTAATATCATCATTTAGGACTGAGGATGATGAAAAATATCTTAAAGAGAACGAATCCAATGAGACAGAAGGACAAATAGTAGGGATTCGTATAACAGTTTATCCAAGATCAATAATACTTCATAATAATCAATTGTGAAGCAGAATTCAAAAATAAAGATCAAAACATGGATACAATCAAAGATAGTAACCATAATAGACATCTTGGACAAAAAGGAAAAATTTTATTTTTCGGTGAATAGTGCCGTATTCGTGAATAGTACCGTATACGTGAATAGTGTCGTATACGTGAATAGTAACCCCGACACAAAAAGTTCTAAATTTGATAAAAACTCATATCAATATTTCAGCATAATGATATTGAAGAAAATAATATCATTAAGAAGAAAATAATATCCCTTACCTCAAGATATCAGTACTTCTGGTCGGAATACCGGTATAAGGCTGAAAGAAACTTGCTCTGATGAATAAAAACTCTCAAAGTATCTAAATACTCACAAAATACACTCAATAATCTAGAGAGAGAAAGAGAGAAAACTTGTTTCTGGTGTGATTTTCAATTCTAACTTAGCCCTCTATTTATAGGAAAATTTTAGTAGGTTTGACCTGCAACCTGATGGCTTTACCTGCTACTATTCCCACCCACCACATTTGAAATATAATTCAGCACATTTCTTCACCAACCACAAGTGGGGCCCACCAATTCTAGAATTTTCCATCAAAATGATAAACTCCGAAAATTCAACAATTTCTGAACCAGTCATCTTGTAAAATTCGTAATAAATCATACGTTCATTTTTAACGGTTCAAAATTTGTGGACATATACTTAACTTATATATGTATAACATATCCAAAAATTACCACGATCCAACGGTCGGATTAAAAATTATAACACCCGCAATATTTCTCAAAAACCCTGATTTGATTTTTAATACCTCCATTCCGATAAAAATACTGATAAAAACCTCAACATTAACTCCTTCATTTTTAACCACAAAAATATATCCCTCATTTATATCCACATAAAATAAATATTTCCTTATCATATGAATCAATAATTAATTATTCACAAATAATATTACAGAATCACATTTATGACAACCAGGCCGTTCCCAGGAAAGAGGGGGCTTTCCAATAAGGATTTCTCCTTACTGGCGCGCAATTAGATGACCAAACCTCTCCTTAGACAGAACTTTCTAGACATTGCCAATAATGTTATCTAATAATATTATTCAAATAATATGAATTATTGATCTGATAATGGAAAATACTGTGCAGCAACAATTATTGAAACAACAATAATATAAAATATCAATGCAACAATTATTGAATCAATAAAATAAAATATTGAACAATAACTACTGTAACAATTATTGAGTAGTGCCTTCTTACGTAAGAATCAATAATTGGTGCAATACCGTGTGCTACTGTATTTTAACCACCGGGTATTCCAACAGTATTAACGGTAACAACTACGCCGTTATTTATAAATAACTTATACTTGTCGTTTTCTTCATCCAATCGCTTTTCGTTATGGGGCCCACACAAGGCTGCGCCGTCGTACGAATATTCCCCGACAGCAAGAATATTCCACGACCAAACGAATATTTCCCGACAAAATGAATATTTTATAACCACTTGCTTATTTTGCAAAATTTACACATTTCACCCATAACCAAAGTATTATATCAAATTAGCCCCTTATTATTCACAATAATATTTAGAGAAAATTTGATTTTATTCATTAATAAGTTGGGGTCTTACACACAACACCAATTCTCAATTCACAGAGATTAACAGAAGTTTTGAAAGCCATTTTATGAAAACTAAAATACGTAATTTAGAATTTGGGAAGGAGAAGATTACCCTGTAGAATATAATTAGTAGGATTAGAATTCTTCACTTAAAATCTCCTTCACCCACTCACAATTCTAAATATCTCTGACAATTTTCTCTAAACTCTCTCTGATAGCTTTCTAGACTTAGGCAAAATGAGGAAAGAAAAAGAGAAGACGTCGTAATGTAATAAAGGAACTGAGCGCAGAGTGATCAGTTGGCCCAATCATGGGTTAACTGCACCAACTCCCCTTAAGGCCCTGTTTGGTTAGTTAGGAAAAGGTTTTAAAATCATTTAATTTAATAAAACTTTATCATATAGTTTAATTTATGTCACACCCACTTGCACAATAAATCAAATATCTTATTTAATTTAATATAAATAAAGTATAATAATTTCTCATAAATTCACATAGTCATATTTTTAATTTACTCATTAATAAATAATGTCAATTTATTAAATCTCTAATTAATAATTACATTAATTTAATAACATAATGCTTAATTAAATATTTCGTTTAATTCAATAAGCTCACGTACATTGATAATAAAATTCTCTACATTAATTTAATAAATACAACACATATAATTAAATTATTCTACCACAATTGCATCAATTGATTATTTAATCTAATAATTAAATCGTCGAAAAATATTTATTTACTTCAATAAATATTTAAAATAATTTACAAAATTCTCGTTCGTCACATCTTTCCTCCCTTAAAAGGATTCTGTCCCCAGAATCACGACTCAATAATTTCGACCCGTTACATGAACGGTCTAGATTGATTTATTTTAATCTGACGGTCCATATTTAAAGTAAAATCTTTTAAATAAAATATAATATATTCTATTTATAATCTAATAAAATGAATAACTTTATAAAATATTTTACTATGCAAATACTATGCAGACACTATACAAACACTATGCATAATAAAATATAATATATTCTAATTATTGTCTAATAAAACAGATAACTTTATAAAAGTATTATGTTTTATATAAAAAAAATTTTGTTTTATTATATTAATAATACCAATAAAACAAAACTGAGTGACTTATCACGTAAGCATCAATAATCAATACCGTGTGCTACTATGCAACCATGCGTATTACTGTACTTTTACTACCGAGTAGTTCAACAGTATTAATGGTAAAACTTCCGCCGTTATTTTCATAAAGTATTTTTTGTCGTTTTCTCAATCCGACAATAATTTCGTTGTGGGGTCCAACAATGATTGTGTCGTCGTACGAATATTCCCTGTTAAAACGAATATTCTCCGACCAATCTAATATTATATAGCAACTTGCATACTTTGCAAAATTTATAAATATTACCCACAACTATAACATTATATCAATTTCATTCCATAATATTCAAAAATGATATTTATAGAAAATTCATCTTTATTTATAAAAGTTGGGGTCTTACATAAAATTTCAGTGGGATCAATTTATTTATTATACTTAAATTTCTTCTAAATTTATCATATATTATAAAAAAAATATTCCAGCGGGGTCAATTGACCCTACACTCTTGGTTGTGGCTTCGTGTTTGACGGTATTAACCATCCACTACTATTATTAGCAGACATAATCCGTCGTCCGCTATTAATAACAATAAATATAAAATTTTCAATTATAATCCCGATCATTGATTATTTTATTGAATGATAGAAATCTATCATTATCCTATTATTTGTTCAATCAAATACTAAATTTTACATCAAATATGTCTAGAATCAACTTTTTTTGATAATTACTTTTACTCTTTAATATGAATATTAAAAAAAAATTATATGTTACTTTTAAATTTAACGGTTCATATTTTAATATTCAAAAATAAAAATAAAATATACATAAATAGATAGAGAAGCATTTTCATTGGGATACTTTTCCAAACTATATTCATTTTGACTGTGAACATATCTATGCGGATAGGGGAGAATTTTCCACATGTTTCAATCGAAAGTGGAACAATTTAGGTTGAGAACCATATTGTTAATCAAAACTATTTGGATCTATTGGGTTGGCCAATTAATTTTTAAATTATGGATTGGTTCAGTTTTGGACTCATATTATTAATTACAAATATGGTTAGAACTAATTTTGACCCATATTAATTTACTAGTATAATATTGGACTTGTTTTTTCCAAATAGCTCTCAAACCAAGGAAATTAAAGAGGGAGAAAAGTGATGGAGGAAACAAACAAGGAAATAGAGTAGACGTTATTATATATACAAAGAAATTAAGAGAAATCAAAGAAAGATAAAGATAAACCAAGGAGAGGGATGAAATTAATGTGACGCCCCCAAAATAGGTATACAACACCCATTCTGAGTCGCCAAATACATGGTACAGAAAGCAAACTATAACTTCAATAATACAATTATCGTGCAAAATACGACAACACATACTGTGAGTTTAAATACAAATATTGTCTTCTAGACAATATCCACACTCAAATAAATCTTCATTACAATTATTCAAACACTATTTTACAGAAATAGTGAGGACTGCTAAAACATCTTTCTAGAACCATCACTCCATACCCCGACTAGATCCTGCTATGTTCTCACCTCCTGAGAAGAAAAATGGAACAAAAAGGAAAAGGGTGAGCTCAACTAGCCCAGTAAAGAATATTATGACTAAGATAATATACAAACAAATTATCGTTAGTCTTCAACAGGGAAAAATCTGATAGAATATAATCGACAACAAGTTTTAGATCAACAACTGCAGCGGAAACAGCAAACCATTAGAAGATTCAAGTAGAGAAAGAATTCTACTATCTTCTAAGATTTAAAAGTCCATCATCAATATTTTATCCCTGTAACATCAAATAATAATCATCTTTATCCAAATATTCATCTTTGCACTACAGGCCAAAGATATTTATTTGTATCACCTGTCAGTCATGTTCATCTCAACACCTGTTCATCTTTGCACTACAGGCCAAAGATATTCATCAAGTAATCATACATCTTTGCACTACAGGCCAAAGATATTCAGTAATATCATCATTTAGGACTGAGGATGATGAAAAAAAAATATCTTAAAGAGAACGAATCCAGTGAGATAGAAGGACAAATATTAGGGATTCGTATAACAGTTTATCCAAGATCAATAATACTTCATAATAATCAATTGTGAAGCAGAATTTAAAAATAAAGATCAAAACATGGATACAATCAAAGATAGTAACCATAATAGACATCTTGGACAAAAAGGAAAAATTTTATTTTTCGGTGAATAGTGCCGTATTCGTGAATAGTACCGTATACATGAATAGTGTCGTATACGTGAATAGTAATCCCGACACAAAAAGTTCTAAATTTGATAAAAACTCATATCAATATTTCAGCATAATGATATTGAAGAAAATAATATCATTAAGAAGAAAATAATATCCCTTACGAATATTAAACGAAAATAATATTCATTGCGAATATTAAACGAATATAATATTTCTCGCGAATATTGAACGAAATAAAATTTCTTATGAATATTGAACAGAAATAATATTCATACGAATACGAAAAATAATATCTCTTCAGAATGTGAAATAAATAATACCCCTTACTTCAAGATATCAGTACTTCTGGTCGGAATACCGGTATAAGGCTGAAAGAAACTTGCTCTGATGAATAGAAACTCTCAAAGTATCTAAATACTCACAAAACACACTCAATAATCTAGAGAGAGAAAGAGAGAAAATTTGTTTCTGGTGTGATTTTCAATTCTAACTTAGCCCTCTATTTATAGGAAAATTTTAGTAGGTTTGACCTGCAACCTGATGGCTTTACCTGCTACTATTCCCACCTACCACATTTGAAATATAATTCAGCACATTTCTTCACCAACCACAAGTGGGGCCCACTAATTCTAGAATTTTCCATCAAAATGATAAACTCCGAAAATTCAACAATTTCTGAACCAGTCATCTTGTAAAATTCGTAATAAATCATACGTTCATTTTTAACGGTTCAAAATTTGTGGACATATACTTAACTTATATATGTATAACATATCCAAAAATTACCACGATCCAACGGTCGGATTAAAAACTATAACACCCGCAATATTTCTCAAAAACCCTGATTTGATTTTTAATACCTCCATTCCGATAAAAATACTGATAAAACACCTCAACATTAACTCCTTCATTTTTAACCACAAAAATATATCCCTCATTTATATCCACATAAAATAAATATTTCCTTATCATATGAATCAATAATTAATTATTCACAAATAATATTACAGAATCACATTTATGACAACCAGGCCGTTCCCAGGAAAGAGGGGCTTTCCAATAAGGATTTCTCCTTACTGGCGCGCAATTAGATGACCAAACCTCTCCTTAGACAGAACTTTCTAGACATAGCCAATAATGTTATCTAATAATATTATTCAAATAATATGAATTATTGATCTGATAATGGAAAATACTGTGCAGCAACAATTATTGAAACAACAATAATATAAAATATCAATGCAACAATTATTGAATCAATAAAATAAAATATTGAACAATAACTACTGTAACAATTATTGAGTAGTGCCTTCTTACGTAAGAATCAATAATTGGTGCAATACCGTGTGCTACTGTATTTTAATCACCGGGTATTCCAACAGTATTAACGGTAACAACTACGCCGTTATTTATAAATAACTTATACTTGTCATTTTCATCATCCAATCGCTTTCCGTTATGGGGCCCACACAAGGCTGCGCCGTCGTACGAATATTCCCCGACAGCAAGAATATTCCACGACCAAACGAATATTCCCTGACAAAATGAATATTTTATAACCACTTGCTTATTTTGCAAAATTTACACATTTTACCCATAACCAAAGTATTATATCAAATTAGCCCCTTATTATTCACAATAATATTTAGAGAAAATTTGATTTTATTCATTAATAAGTTGGGGTCTTACAATTAATGTTCTAAATTATTAACTAACAGTGTTCGTTGAAAAGAAAGGACGCCCCGTGAACAATTAAACGTTAATATACCAAACATTTTAATTAACTTAATAATTTTGTTTTATCAGTTTG
This sequence comes from Panax notoginseng, assembly GCA_016801055.1. Lineage (NCBI taxonomy): Eukaryota > Viridiplantae > Streptophyta > Magnoliopsida > Apiales > Araliaceae > Panax > Panax notoginseng. The sequence continues at coordinate 18,743,175 of CM029022.1, forward strand.
TTTGAAACAATAATTTAAAAAATAAATCGATTTGAATTCAATTTATAATTATTTAAATTCAAATCACATAATTCATATTAAATATAAATAATATGATTTTAGCTTCTTAACCGACCTATAACTATTTTATATAACTTAAAATCAATCTAAATATTATACAATTGATTCCCTTGATTGCTTCTCTCATACACCTTCCTTGACTTCTCTTATACACCTCCCGTGGCTTCTCTCATACACTCCTCTTCTTTTTCCTATATAAAGGAGTGCTACTGAATGAAAAGAAAATGAGAATTCTCTCTGAAGAATTTCTCTCTCTTTCTCTTACTTATTCTCTCTAAATTTATGCAGCAATTATAAGAGTATATTTCTATACTTTGATAAGGTTTTATAACACGTTATCAGCACAAAGCTCTAACCAACTGAGACGGTAAAATTAAATTCTTACAATTTATTATTATACTACTGGTTGGGCTATACCACCAATAATATAATTTTATTCTTATAATTGCATTTAAATTCTGTTATTTACAATGATACCATCTATCATTGTTAATCTTACAAGACTAAGTGGGAACTTTTTTACCATTTATTATTCCGCATTTAATATTCTGTCGGAATATCCTGTCGGTGTGAATTTCACCTGACCTGGTTCCATTATTATTACTCATTTAATATTCTGTCGGAATATCCTGTCGATGTGAATTTCACCTGACCTGATTCCATTATTTATTATTCCGTATTTATTATTCTGTTGGAATAACCTATCTACACGGACTACCGTATGCATGGTGAAATTCTTATGTTATTCCATTATTTATTATTCTGTTGGAATAATCTGTCTATGCGAACTACCGCATGTCGGGTGAAGATCCATTTGCATTATGCTAATAACATAAATATAAGAATATTTATATTTACATTTTATCACCACTTGAGATCGTGACGTAGTTTATTTTTCATATTTCATACATGCAATTATTTATTATTTTAATAAATAATAAAATTGTGTTTTAACCCATAATAGATGGCAAACTTGGCAAAAATAGATTTTTCTATTTTGAAAATATCTGGAGATAACTATTTGGCTTGGGCACTTGATGCAGAATTGTACCTTAGTGCAAATGAGTTAGAAAAGACCATTAAATCAGAAAATACAGCTACTTCGGCATAAAATGCAAAAGCCATAATTTTCCTTCGACACCATATTGATGAAGGATTAAAGACTGAGTATTTAACAGTCAAAGATCCTTTGTCTTTATGGACACAACTGAAGGAAAGATTTGACCACCAAAAATTGGTTGTTCTCCCTAATGCCAAATTTGAGTGGCTTAATTTAATGCTACAAGGTTACAAATCAATTACGGAATATAGTTCCAATGTTTATAGAATAACCTATACGTTGGCTTTGTGCGGAGATTCAGTTTCTGAATCCCAAATGTTAGAGAAAACGCTCTCAACTTTTCATCCCACCAACATGATTCTGTCACAACAATATAGACAGAGTATGTTCACAAAATTCAGTGACTTGTTATCTATCCTCCTTGTTGCAGAAAAGAATAATGAATTGTTGTTGAAAAACCATCAAGTACGGCCAACGGGTGCTACCCCATTGCCGGTTATTAACAGCACGTCATTCCAGCAGAATAAACGTGACAAGAGATGGTCATATAATAAGAAGCCTTGGGGAAGAAAGAATAAACGAGGCCATCGTAACAACAAATTTCAGAACCGCGACAATTCAGGCAACCAGAAGTGGCAAGTGTCTGAGTCGGGTAAAAATAAAGAAACTACAGCACCGATGAAGAACAAACCAGATGTTTATTTTAGGTGTAGGATGAAAGGGCATTGGTCGCGTACCTGTCGTACGCCGAGGCATCTGGCTAATTTATTCCAAGAGTCTCAAAAGAACAAAGTAATGGAGGCAGAAATAAACTTTGTTAATCATCAATTGAATATTGTTGATGATTCACCAATGACCAACAATGAGGAAAAGGTTGATGATATTACTGAACCTTCTGAAAGTATCATTTGGGATATCGTTTAATTTCTTGTTTTAATTAAACATCCTGGATGTATAATATTATTAGTTTTCATTCTATATGTGGTATGTTTTTCTCATGAATAAAATTATATATGAAATGTAACTTTTCTTATTTATGTTTTTACATGTGTCAGACCATTTTTAATGAAGATCTTCTCGTCAGTTCTACTATTTCTGAAAAACAGAATATCCTAGAAAAACTTCATTAAATTTCTTCTAGATTATATACTATGAAAATTAGAGTAATTGAGTCTCATACTCTTATGATTTCAAAAATCATAGATCCCAAATCCTTTATGCTTTGGCATGAAAGACTCGGTCATCCAGGTACTTCTATGATGTGTCATATTATTGAAAATTCTTTTGGTCATTCTATCAAAAAAAAAGGTTTTTCCTAGTAGTGAATTTTCTTGTGCTACGTGTTCTCGAGGAAAGTTAATTGTTCGACCATCACTAGTAAAAGTTTATAAAGAAACCCCAAAATTCTTAGAGAGAATTCAAGGAGACATTTGTGGACCCCTTCACCCATTGTCTGGTCCATTTCGATATTTTCTGGTTTTTAATAGATACTTCAACTAATTGCATAACCATTAATGTTAAGGGCTAACTTACTTACCTCAGTTTGGGGTCATGCAATTCTTCTTGCTGCAGCCATGATTCGAGTAAAACCAACGGCTCTTCATAAATTTTCTCCTCTTTAGTTAGTTCTTGGACAGACACCCAACATATCACACTTTCGAGTTTTTGGAAGTGCAGTATATGTTCCAATTGCACCTCCACAAAGAACTAAACTGGGAGCCCAACGAAAAACAGGTATTATTGTTGGTTTTGATTCTCCTTCTATTAGATTCTTGAGCCTTTAACTGGATATGTTTTTACTACATGTTATGTAGATTGTCATTTTTGATGAATCTGTATTCCCACCTTTAGGAGGAGGGAAAGTTTTAAATAAAAAACCCTCTGACATATCATGGAATGCATCAGAATTAAATTCACTTGATTCTCGTACAGGACAATGTGAAATTGAAGTTCAAAGAATTATTTGTTTATAAAATATTGCAAATCAAATGCCAGATGCATTTAATGATGCTAGAAAAATGATAAAGTCATATACACCTGCAATGAACACTCCAGCAGAGATAGAAATACCTATTGAAAAATCAATTCTTGAAGAATTGACAAATAAGGTAATAAAAGAATCTAAACCACACCAGAAGCGTGGAAGACAAGTTGGTGCAGAGACACTGTACCACGAAAAATCAAAAGTAAATAAGGGAATCCCAGAAGGAATACCCGCTCCAGAACTATCACTTATTCCAAGAGTGGGAATAACCCCAGAAGAGGTACAAACCGCTCCAGAAGTAGCACATATTCTAAGAGTGTGAATAGCCCCAGGAGAGGTTCAAAATCTCAGTAAAGGGATAAGAGATGAACACCAAGAGATCTCAATAAATTATGTACATGATGAGAAAATATGAGATCGAAGCAAAGTCATGATTGACGATATATTTGCTTTCTTTATAGCATAAGATATTACTTTGATTCCTGACACGGATTCTGAACCACAAAACGTGGAAGAATGTCGGAAAAAAAAAGATTAGCCAAAATATAAAGATGCTATTCAAACTGAGCTACAATCTCTATTGAAAAGAGAAGTATTTGGATCAGTAGTCCAAACACCGCTGGGTGTAATCCCGGTTGGAAACAAAATCTCTATTGAAAAGAGAAGTATTTGGATCAGTAGTTCAAACACCGCTGGGTGTATTCTCGTTTGGAAATATATGGGTATTTGTACGAAAAGCAAAATGAGAAAAATGAAATTGTGAGATATAAAGCCCGACTTGTAGCTCAAGGGTTTTCATAAAAATCTGGTATTCATTATCAGGATACAGACTCTCCAGTACGTAATGGATGGAGTCACTTTTCGCTTTGTGATAGGTATGACAACCATGGAAGGTTTGGATACACGTCTGATAGATGTTGTAACAACATACCTATATGGCTCACTTGAAGTGAGATTTATATGAGAATCCCTGAAGGATTGAAAATGGTTGAATCATAAAAGCCCCATCACATATATTCAATCGAGTTACAACACTCATTATATGGATTGAAATAGTCTAGTCATATGTGGTATAATCGACTTAGTGATTATTTAATAAAAGATGGATATATAAATGATCATGTATGTCCATGTGTTTTTATTAAGAAACCACAAAGTGAATTTTCCACCATTGTTGTATATGTGTATGATTTGAATTTTGTAGGTACTCCTGAAGAACTCACAAGAACTACTACTTATTTAAAAGATGAATTTGAAATGAAAGATCTTGGAAAGACAAAATTCTATTTGGGAATACAAGTGAAGCATTTAGCATCTGGAATTTTTGCTCATCAATACACATATGCTGAAAAGATTCTCAGTCGTTTTCATATGGATAAAGCTCATCCTTTGACTACCCCGATGGTTGTTCGATCTTTAGAAGTTGATAAAGATCCATTTCGGCCTCAAGAAAGTGGGGAAGAAGTTATTGGACCTGAAGTTCCATGCCTAATTGCAATAGAAGAAGTTCTTGGACCTGAAGTTCCATGCCTAAGTACAATGGAAGAAGTTCTTAGACCTGAAGTTCCATGCCTAAGTGAAATGGAAAAAGTTATTGGACCTGAAGTTCCATACCTAAGTGCAATAGGTGCTCTTATGTATCTTGCGAACTGTACACGGCCTGATTTTGCTGTCAACTTGTTAGCAAAATATAATTCTTCTCCGACTAAGAGACATTGGGATGAGATCAAACATATTTTGAGATACCTCCGTGGGAGTATAGATCTTGGGTTATTTTATCCAAGAAATTCAACGTCACAATTGGTTGGATATGCCGATGCAGGATATTTATGAGATCCACACAATGGAAGATCACAAACAGGTTATGTATTTACATATTGTGACACAGCTATATCCTGAAAATTCACAAAGCAAACCATGACAGCTACATCTTCAAATCACTCAGAAATTCTCGCTATACATGAAGCAAGCAGAGAGTGTGTTTGGTTGAGATCTGTGACGCCCCCAAAATTAGGTATACATCACCCATCTTGGGTCGTCAGATACATAGTACAAAATACAAATACAACTTACTAATACAACTGTCGTGTACAATACGACAAAACATAAACTGTGAGTTTGAATACAAATATTATCTTCTAGAGAGTATTCATACTCAAAAGGAGTCCTCATTACATTTATTAACACACCATTACATAGAATAGTGAGGACTACTAACTAATACTATCATTCGGACCATCACTCCGTTCCCCGACTTGCCCCAGCTACGTTCTCATTTCCTGAAGAGAACAGTGAAAGAAAGGGTGAGCTCAACTAGCCCAGTAAGAAATATCATGACTAAGATAATGCAGAATAAATTATCATTAGCCTTCAACAATGTTAAACTGATAAAATATAATAGACATCAAGTTTAACTGCAGCGGAACAAGCAATCCATTAAAAGAGTCAAGTAGAAAATAAACTCTACTATCTTTTATGATTTAAAAGATTTTCCAACACTGTGATCGCTGAGACTCAGCTTAATAAAATAATTCACATCATCGAATCACCCCTGCACTACGGCCAAGGATATTCGTATATTCATTAATGGTCATGATCATGCCAACAACTGTCCATCAATGCACTACGGGCCAATGAGGACTTTTACCACATCATTTGTAACATTACGGTCATGATTACACCGAATAATCCCTGGTCATAATCATACCAAGTCCATCTATGCACTACAGGCCACAGATGACTTTCAACAGAATATAAACATGAGGATGATGACAATGATATAAGAATTCAATAAAACAAGTTCAAGAATTAATTTATCCAAGAATTAACAACGTCCAAATTGTCAACATGATACTACTTTGTGGAGTAAAATTCAAGAATGATCAGGAGAATATTTTCATGAATAGATACTGGATGAAAGCAATTATCAAGGATATTCCACAAATTTCATGGAGTATAGAAGTCAAAACTTAACCAACTGAGTACAATAAAGAATGGAATAACAAAAGAAATCACCATGCATGCGATAGACCGCACAAACAGGTTATTCCAACAGAATAATAAATAATGGAACCAGGTCCGGCGTAAACGCACAGACAGGATATTCCGACAGAATAATAAATAATGGAACCAGGTCCGGCGTAAACGCACAGACAGGATATTCCGACAGAATAATAAATAATGGAACCAGGTCCGGTGTAAAACACACAGACAGGATGTTCCAACAGAATAATAATAAAAACGGAACCAGGTCCGGTGTAAAACACACAGACAGGATGTTCCAACAGAATAATAGAAGAATGTCACCAAGTATAGGGTAGACCGCGTATACAGGTTATTCCAACAGAATAATAAGAAATGGAATAACAACAGTTCTCTTCATGAATAAGAAAGAATAACACCCCTTACCGTTTTAAAGACGAGCTGAAATAAGGAAGTAGTTAAGTAGCAGAATACTCTTCTTCTCTCTCTCTATAGTTTCTCTCTATAGTTTCTCTCTCTAGAGTTCAGTGAATTCGTAAGAAATAATGAAGGAATGAGCTGCTATTTATAGAAAAATAGAATGCATAGTAACTAATCCATGAACGGTCCAGATTGATTACTTTAATCTGACGGTCCATATTTAAAGAAAAATCTTTTAAATAAAATATAATATATTCTATTTATAGAATAACTTTAATAAAGTATTCTGTTTTATATAAAAAGATGTTTCTGTTTTATTACGTTAATAATACGAATAAAACAAAACGTCATTATCGCTAAATAATTCATATTATTAACTGACAATAATTGAATCAAACTGAGTGACTTCTCACATAAGCATTAATAATCAATACCGTGTGCTACTATGCAACCACACGTATTACTGTACTTTTACTACCGAGTAGTTCAACAGTAACAATGGTAAAATTTCCGCCGTTATTTTTAATAAAATATTTTTGTCGTTTTCTCAATCCGACAATAATTCCGTTGTGGGGTCCACCAATGATTGTGTCGTTGTACGAATATTCCCTGTTAAAACGAATATTCCCCGACCAATCGAATATTATATAACAACTTGCGTACTTTGCAAAATTTATAAATATTACCCACAACTATAACATTATATCAAATTAACTCCATAATATTCAAAAATGATATTTATAGAAAATTCATCTTTATTTATAAAAGTTGGGGTCTTACAACCTCCCCTTCTTATGAAATTTCGCCCTCGAAATTAGGGTACGTACCTGGTATGTCGAAGAGGTAAGGATACCTTGATTTCATTTCAGATTCTAACTCCCAAGTCATTTCCTCAACATCGTGGTTTCTCCACAAAACTTTGACTTGAGGTATAACCTTGGAGCGTAGAATATGTTCCTTCTTATCCAAGATTTGAACAGGAACTTCTTCATACGTCAAATCTTCCGCTATTTCGTCCGGTTCTAACTCAATAATGTGGTTCGGGTCTTCCACATATTTGCGTAACATGGATATGTGAAAAACGTTATGAACACGAGACATACTTGGCGGTAAAGCGAGTCTATAAGCCACAGTTCCTACTCGATCGAGGATTAAAAATGGACCGATGAATCGAGGATTGAGCTTTCCTCTCTTTCCAAATCTCGTAACTCCTTTCCATGGAGCAACACGTAAGAACACATGATCTCCTACATCAAATTCCACGTCCTTTCGATGAAGATCAGCATAACTCTTTTGTCGATCTTGTGAGGTTTTTATACGTTGTCGGATCGTTTGAATCTTTTCTGTAGTCATACGTACCAACTCCGGTCCCAACAACGTTGCTTCACCCACCTCATCCCAGCATACTGGAGAACGACATTTTCTTCCATACAATGCTTCGAATGGAGCCATGCCAATACTTGCTTGATAACTGTTGTTGTAGGAAAACTCCACCAATGGTAAGAACTTGTCCCAACTTCCCTTGAAGTCAAAGACACAGAGTCTTAATAGATCTTCAAGAGTTTGAATAGTCCTCTCTGATTGTCCGTCCGTCTGAGGATGATATGCTGAACTAAATCGTAACTCCGTGCCCATAGCTTTTTGTAAACTAACCCAAAATCGTGAAGTGAATCTTGGGTCTCGGTCAGAAACTATGGATACTGGCATACCATGCAGTCTTACAATCTCGTTTATGTACATACGAGCAAGACGTTCAAGTGTATAAGTTTCTCGTATCGGTAAGAAATGAGCAGACTTGGTCAATCTATCAACAATGACCCAAATCGCATCAATACCTTGAGAAACCCTTGGAAGACCGGTAACGAAATCCATGGTAATGTGCTCCCACTTCCATTCTGGAATTTCAAGTGGTTGCAATGGACCTTTTGGTACTTGATGCTCCGCTTTGACTCGTTGACAAGTTAGACACCTTGAGATAAACAACGCTATCTCTCTCTTCATATTGCTCCACCAAAATGTATGACGAAGATCATGATACATTTTGGTACTTCCAGGATGGATTGCAAACGGTGTGTTGTGCGCCTCCATCATGATTTCATACTTTAAATCAGGGTTGTTAGGAACACAAAGTCTGGAGTTGACTCGAAGTATTCCTTCTTCATCGATTCTTGCTTCCGGCATAGCACCTTCTTGCACTTTCTTCCTCATACGCATCAGCTCCAGGTCTGTAGCTTGAGCAGCTTTAACTTTATCGATTAAAGTCGGTTCTACTCGTATATTCGCCATCATCACATGGGTCCCTGGAGTCTTTAACTCTATCTCCATCCTTTGCAAATCACACAAAATGGGCCTTTGTGTTGACAATATCGCACTCGTACTTGCATATGATCTTCTACTCAATGCGTCAGCTACCACGTTCGCTTTTCCAGGATGGTATTGAATGGTATGATCATAATCTTTCAACAGTTCAAGCCAACGTCGTTGTCGCATGTTGAGTTCCTTTTGAGTGAAAAAATATTTGAGGCTTTTATGATCCGTAAAGATCTCCACCTTCTCCCCATACAAGTAATGCCTCCAAATTTTAAGTGCAAAGACAACAGCTGCCAACTCTAGATCATGAGTAGGATAATTCCTCTCATATTCCTTGAGTTGTCTTGATGCATAGGCTATGACTTTTCCATGTTGCATGAGAACGCATCCCAACCCTTTGCTCGAAGCATCACTGTAGATGACAAATCCCTCCGAGCCAGATGGTATTGTTAGAACAGGTGCTGAAATGAGTCTCCTCTTGAGTTCTTGAAAACTCTGCTCACATTCTTCGCTCCAACCGAACTTTGTATCTTTTCGAGTCAGCTGAGTTAATGGAGTAGCGATTCGAGAAAATCCTTCCACGAATCTCCGATAATAACCAGCTAAACCAAGAAAGCTACGTACTTCGGTCACTGATTTAGGTTGCTCCCAGCTTTGAATAGCTTCAATCTTTGCCGGGTCAACCGATATTCCACGACTTGATACTACGTGCCCAAGGAATGCTACCTCTTCCAGCCAGAACTCGCATTTCTTCAACTTGGCATAAAGTTTGTATTCACGAAGCTTTTGGAGTACCAGCCTCAAGTGTTGCTCATGATCTTCACGGCTTTTGGAATAAACAAGGATGTCATCGATAAAGACGACCACAAAGTGATCCAAATATTCCTTAAATACCCTGTTCATCATATCCATGAAGGCAGCAGGAGCATTAGTCAATCCAAAAGACATAACTAAGAATTCATAATGCCCATACCGAGTTCTGAAAGCCGTCTTTGGAATATCCTCAGTTCTAACCTTCAGCTGATGATATCCAGAACGAAGATCGATCTTTGAAAAGAATTGTGCTCCTTGCAACTGGTCAAACAGGTCATCAATACGTGGCAATGGGTACCTATTTTTGATGGTGACATGATTCAACTCCCGATAATCAATACAAAGTCGCATACTCCCATCTTTCTTCTTCACGAACAGAACAGGAGCACCCCAAGGAGAAGTACTAGGACGAATAAAACCAATGTCTAACAATTCCTGCAGTTGGGTCTTTAACTCCTGAAGTTCAATAGGAGCCATTCGATATGGGGCTTTGGAAATGGGTTTTGTACCGGGTTCAAGGTCGATACAAAATTCAATTTCACGCTCTGGGGGTAGGCCAGGAAGTTCTTCGGGAAATACGTCAGGAAATTTATTAACAACAGAAATATCATTCAAAGCTGACGTATTTTTGTTTAGATCTGTGACATGAGCTAAGAAAGCTTGACATCCGTTTTTCAATAAACGAATAGCTTTATGGCTTGAGATGACAGCGATTGATTTTAATGGTTTGGTTGCTTGAATTCGCATAATAGGTCGATTAGGAATATGAAAGCTAACAACCTTACGAAAACAATCAATTTTTGCATGATGAGTAGTTAACCAATCAATCCCTAGAATCACGTCAAATGCAAGTATTTTTAATGAAATAAGATCGACAGGTAATGTGTGGGTACCAACTTGAACCAAACAAGACTTATAAACCGTGGATGTAATGAAGGTTTCTCCCAATGGAGTTTCAACTGCTAAGTCAAAGTCTAATTTCTCCGGAATCAAATTTAATCGATGAGCGCAAGTAGGAGAAATAAAAGAATGGGTAGAACCGGTATCAAATAAAGTATAGACTTCGTTAGAGTTTATGATAAGCTTACCCGTGATGACCTCATTCGGGTTCCTTGCTTTCTGGGAGTTCACAACAAACGCTCTCCCTTGCACAACCGGTTTTGACTTTTCTGGGACGGCCTTTGGTGCCTCCATCCTAGCTGAATTTGTCTTCGGTAAACGACAAAATCGGGCTAAATGACCTTCTCTTCCACAATTATAACATGCTTTGGACGGCATCGCGCAGTTTGGACTGATGTGCCCCTCCCCTCCGCATTTGAAACATATGATAGGTGGTCGTTCTCCTTCCTTAACGACAGGTGCTGGTGCTGACGTCTTTCCATCATTGTTGAATCTCCTCTTCTTGAAATGCCCATTCTTATTATTTTGGCCCTGATTACCACCGAAGTGGTTACCATTTCTGGCCTGTTGATTCCCTCCACGCTTGTTGTCACCGCTTCGATGACTGTATTATCACTGGTATTATCATTTTGCCGGCTGCTCTCTTTTGGTTGCGTTGTCTCGTTATCGCGCTCCACCAACTGAGCCCTATTTACAACATCTGAATACAAACACAATTTATGAGAAACAAGATGTTGACGTATCTCCGGCTTCAAACCTCTTAAAAACATCCGCGTCATTCTTTCTTCATTATCCACCAGGTGGGACGCAAACCGGGATAACTCCGCAAATTTTGCCTCGTACTGCGACACGGTCATATTATTCTGCTCCAATTTGATGAACTCCACCTCCTTCATGTGACGAATACTCTCGGGAAAGTATTTGTCGTTAAACAGCTCTTGAAACTTCTCCCAAGACATCTTCAGTGCGGCAGGTTGAGTACGCTTTATCGATTCCCACCAGTAATCTGCCTCTCCTCGCAACATAAAGGCGGCAAAGGGAACCTTTTGCTCCTCGGAGCAACCCAAGACATCAAATATCTTGGTGATCTGCTTTATCCATGTTTCAGCTACAAGTGGTTTGGGTTCTCCCTTAAACTCCGGTGGTCCCAGCTCCTTAAACTGTTTAGCGGTGACCGCCTGAGAGTTTCCAGTATTTCCACCTACGTTGTGGACAGGAGCCGCTTTCACCTGTTGTTGCATGAATTGCATAAAACCTCTGAACATTCCATCATTCATCATCTGGTCAGTGTTGTTGTTTGCATGAGGATTGTCACCTTCCTGATGAACATTATCCTGATTATTGATATGTGGTGAATCAATAATCGTCTGTGCTCCATTGCTATTCTCAACATTCTCAGATGCCATTTTCAGATACTGCCACAAAATAAAAGTTAATTGATATGTCATATATTATCCTTATATTATGACCGACCAATTAAATACCATGCAAATAAACTTAGGTAGGTCATACTAGCGAAGGAATTCCCCGTCTCTCCCCTCCTAGTTCTATTCTCACATCTTAGCCAGGGATCATATCCCTAAGCTCTGATACCAACTGTGACGCCCCCAAAATTAGGTATACATCACCCATCTTGGGTCGTCAGATACATAGTACAAAATACAAATACAACTTACTAATACAACTGTCGTGTACAATACGACAAAACATAAACTGTGAGTTTGAATACAAATATTATCTTCTAGAGAGTATTCATACTCAAAAGGAGTCCTCATTACATTTATTAACACACCATTACATAGAATAGTGAGGACTACTAACTAATACTATCATTCGGACCATCACTCCGTTCCCCGACTTGCCCCAGCTACGTTCTCATTTCCTGAAGAGAACAGTGAAAGAAAGGGTGAGCTCAACTAGCCCAGTAAGAAATATTATGACTAAGATAATGCAGAATAAATTATCATTAGCCTTCAACAATGTTAAACTGATAAAATATAATAGACATCAAGTTTAACTGCAGCGGAACAAGCAATCCATTAAAAGAGTCAAGTAGAAAATAAACTCTACTATCTTTTATGATTTAAAAGATTTTCCAACACTGTGATCGCTGAGACTCAGCTTAATAAAATAATTCACATCATCGAATCACCCCTGCACTACGGCCAAGGATATTCGTATATTCATTAATGGTCATGATCATGCCAACAACTGTCCATCAATGCACTACGGGCCAATGAGGACTTTTACCACATCATTCGTAACATTACGGTCATGATTACACCGAATAATCCCTGGTCATAATCATACCAAGTCCATCTATGCACTACAGGCCACAGATGACTTTCAACAGAATATAAACATGAGGATGATGACAATGATATAAGAATTCAATAAAACAAGTTCAAGAATTAATTTATCCAAGAATTAACAACGTCCAAATTGTCAACATGATACTACTTTGTGGAGTAAAATTCAAGAATGATCAGGAGAATATTTTCATGAATAGATACTGGATGAAAAGCAATTATCAAGGATATTCCACAAATTTCATGGAGTATAGAAGTCAAAACTTAACCAATTGAGTACAATAAAGAATGGATAACAAAAGAAATCACCATGCATGCGATAGACCGCACAAACAGGTTATTCCAACAGAATAATAAATAATGGAACCAGGTCCGGCGTAAACGCACAGACAGGATATTCCGACAGAATAATAAATAATGGAACCAGGTCCGGCGTAAACGCACAGACAGGATATTCCGACAGAATAATAAATAATGGAACCAGGTCCGATGTAAAACACACAGACAGGATGTTCCAACAGAATAATAATAAAAACGGAACCAGGTCCGGTGTAAAACACACAGACAGGATGTTCCAACAGAATAATAGAAGAATGTCACCAAGTATAGGGTAGACCACGTATACAGGTTATTCCAACAGAATAATAAGAAATGGAATAACAACAGTTCTCTTCATGAATAAGAAAGAATAACACCCCTTACCGTTTTAAAGACGAGCTGAAATAAGGAAGTAGTTAAGTAGCAGAATACTCTTCTTCTCTCTCTCTATAGTTTCTCTCTATAGTTTCTCTCTCTAGAGTTCAGTGAATTCGTAAGAAATAATGAAGGAATGAGCTGCTATTTATAGAAAAATAGAATGCATAGTAACTAATCCATGAACGGTCCAGATTGATTACTTTAATCTGACGGTCCATATTTAAAGAAAAATCTTTTAAATAAAATATAATATATTCTATTTATAGAATAACTTTAATAAAGTATTCTGTTTTATATAAAAAGATATTTCTGTTTTATTACGTTAATAATACGAATAAAACAAAACGTCATTATCGCTAAATAATTCATATTATTAACTGACAATAATTGAATCAAACTGAGTGACTTCTCACATAAGCATTAATAATCAATACTGTGTGCTACTATGCAACCACACGTATTACTGTACTTTTACTACCGAGTAGTTCAACAGTAACAATGGTAAAATTTCCGCCGTTATTTTTAATAAAATATTTTTGTCGTTTTCTCAATCCGACAATAATTCCGTTGTGGGGTCCACCAATGATTGTGTCGTTGTACGAATATTTCCTGTTAAAACGAATATTCCCCGACCAATCGAATATTATATAACAACTTGCGTACTTTGCAAAATTTATAAATATTACCCACAACTATAACATTATACCAAATTAACTCCATAATATTCAAAAATGATATTTATAGAAAATTCTTCTTTATTTATAAAAGTTGGGGTCTTACAAGATCAATTATTCAGCATAATCAAAAGTCATGTGGATTACCATCAATCAAAGACATTCCTACAATTCTGTATGAGGATAACGCTGCATGCATTGTTCAACTTATAGGAGGGTACATCAAGAGAGATAGAACAAAGCACATTTCACCTAAATTCTTCTTCACACATGAGCTACAAAAGAATGGTGATATAGATGTGCATCAAATTCGATCATGTGATAATCTAGCCGACTTATTCACGAAGTCGCTACCAAGTGCAACGTTTGCAAAATTTCGAAAAAGGATCAGAATGTGTCGACTGAAAGACTTATGACAAGATTTCATCAAGGAGTAATGAATTCCTTTTGAGGGGAAGACTGTACTCTTTTTTCTTAGTCACGATTTTTATCCCAATGGGTTTTTTCTGACAAGGTTTTAACGAGGCAGTCAGTTAAGATATTTATGTAAAAGATATGTACTCTTTTTCCCTTTCGTTAAGTTTTTTTCACTGGATTTTCTTAACAAGGTTTTTAATGAGATATAATTTTTTATCGTAGGGAATCAGGAAAATTATTATACAATTGATTCCCTTGATTACTTCTCTCATACATCTCCCGTAACTTCTCTCATACACCTCCCGTGACTTCTCTCATACACTCTTCTTCTTTCTATATCAAGGAGTGCTACTGAATGAAAAGAAAATGAGAATTCTTTCTGAAGAATTTCTTTATTTTTTTCTTATTTATTCTCTCTAAATTTATGCAGTAATTATAAGAGTATATTTCTATATTTTGAGAAGGTTTTATAACACTAAACTTATTTTTTGACGGCTCGAGCCATCTCTCTCTAGTCTCTGTTGTTGATGGTCGTGGGTTGGTGGGGGTAGGTTTGATTTATTTAATTTGAAGCTATTTAGTAGTATCAGCATTATTGATTATATTTGTGTAAAATAATTTTTTATTTGGATAAAAAAATTTTTAAAAAAAAATCAGGAATATAAAATTATTGATTTTTTTAACCCTATAAACTGTCTTTTTACCTCCTAAGATTGTCAATTTAGAGGACTCCTTTTTAAACCTCGTGCTCCTTCTTTAATTCTCCTAACACAATTGGATCACCTGAACTATTTACTCCATGAAAACCCCCAATTCATAAAACCCTACAGAAATTGGAGTAAAATTTTGACAAGCCACGAGAAAGTAGCTAAGCTCCAAAATTCGAACGCCAGCTCGAATTGAAATCCTCTTCAAAATACAAATGTCAGCCGAAGAAGAATCAGCCGGTGATGCTTTGACCACTGGAATGGATCTTTTGAAAATTGGAGCTCAAAACTCTTCTAATGGATTCTCCCTAATTAGCAGCAGCAGCAGCAGCTTACAAATTAAAGATGGAGATGATGGTGGTGTGCAAATCACGTGCTTCTCTGATGTCTCGGACGATATGTCCCTCCACTTTCAGATCATTCGTCTTCCCAATCAGGTTTATTGGCAGTATATGTTGTAAAATTGTTTCTTAGCATGGAAAGTTTTAGATGTATTTCAAATTTCGATGTTTGATTATGTGGGTGTTTCTAGTCAAGTAATTATTATCTTTGCTTTTGTTTTTTATAAATTTTATCACTTTGTCGCCAATTTGAATGTTGGTTTGTTGATGTCGTTTCTTTCATTGTTTATGGTTTAGCACCAAATTCGGACATCTCTTAATGAAGTTCGAAGCATTTAGATTAGTTTGAACTCTTGTTAATATGGGTGCACATTAATTTGACAGTGAAGATGATTCATAAGCATGAAAATCCATAAATCATTCATCACTAAAGAGTTAGAACTCAGAAGGTTCAATGGAAAGGGAAAGGATTTGAAAATTATGAATGTTTAATAAAAATTACAACCAAACAATTGTCAATGACACTTCATTTTTAGCACTGGGCTTTATATTATATCTTTTCCAAGTAGACTAAGTTTTTCTCTTTCACCCTTAATTTATTTCCTTTTCCTTTCACTCATTTTTTTTGAGTTCCAAAGAAAGTGCAAATGGAAGATTACTTGCTTATATTTTAATTTTTAACAAAAAGCTTTTAACTTTAGAAGGAAATGAACCATTTATTAATAGCTACAAGATTAATGCTGGTTCTATGGGCTCTTGGGGCCTTATAGTTGCCATCTTTTTATTAACTAATAATTATTGTTCTTCATTTCCACTTCTTTTTGCTTGCGTTATGTTTCAATTTATAATTTGGTATGTGATTACTCCTTCCAAATCAAACTTTTTCTTGTCATGCACTTCTGACAGATATACACATGGATTGGTTGCAATTCCGCCAAATTTGGGCATTTGTATGCAGCTGCAGCTACGCGGCCTGTAAGTTTACTAATCTATTTGTTTTTCATTATTAATTTTTTGCTTTCTTCCTTAATGATTTTTTGTCTTAGATACCACACTCTCAATTAAGAAGAAACGGGCATAATATTTGCAAAGAAGAATTATGAAGCGCAGAAGCCCTACATATGCTTGATCATCATACTTGCATTATAGAGAATTATAAATATCATTATGTATGCTTACATACATATCAATATACGTATACATATGCATGTCTATTCATACATATATGATATATACATATATAATATTAATATACTATCCATTAGTAGCATCGTCCAACTTTTTGATGGTTTTGCGCAGAACAACACAGTCAGTGTTGCTTCAATACTTGCTGGTGCTTCTGATAGTACTGGATCTGGTATTGCTCGTCGAATAGGTATATAGTTGTTCACTTGGAATCATTTTAAGTATATTTTATTCAGGTCCATTGCTGACTTGCAACATTTCTTACAGTCTTAAAGACCGGTCTTAATGTTATATTGGCTTGTAACATCCCAAAGGATAGCCCAATGCTTGAGGTTTGATCCATGTTCTCTCTCTCTCTCACCTAGAGGTGGCAAACGGGTGGGCGCGGGCCGGGCCAAAAAGGACCGGATTTTCACGGGCCAAAAAAAGTAAGCCCATAGCCCGCGGGCTCACGGACGGGACGGGCCGGCCCGCGGGCCGAAGGTGGTTTATGCCTATTTTTTTCACTTTTTTGAGCCCGCGAAGCCCACGGCCGGGCCGGGCCAAAAAGGCCCGGGTTTTTATGGGCCAAAAAAATGCGGCACAAAGCCCGCTTTTTGGCGGGCCGGCCCGCGAGCTTTGGGCCCGTTTGCCAGGTCTACTCTCACCATGTATCTTTACAATACACAGCTTTAAACCATTACTATCTTCATCCCATTTTAAATGTTTTCCATTTTTGGGTGTTCCAAAACATGTCAATTTTAAGTTTCAATGACTCTATACTAGTAACAGTGTCACACATTTCTACCCGTGTCTTAAAATTAGAAAGGTGATGTGATTTACAAATGGTATTTGATGTGATTTCTAGGTAAATGCTGAGAAGAAGCTGGTGCAAAAGTTGATTGATCTTGGGTACACAAGGTCAAAATCTAAGTGATTGTCTTCATAGCAAAGTGTGAAGCTGGCCGGCTAATTCATGTAAGATGCATTTAACTGCATATGGTACTTTTGTTGGCACTATATAATTAGCACTAAAAAGCAGCAGAAACTGAGTATCCTGGAGCAGATTGTTGATAGATTCTGTGCGAAGTTCTTTTCTGTTGTTTCACCCTTCTTGAATGATCATATACTTAAAAGTTGTTTCTGGCTAAAAGGTTGAACTGTCAATCATTGTTTGATTCTAAAAACAAGTGTCTTACTCAGTAGCCATCATTATACATTGTTAAAGTGTGGACTGCCTTTTTTTTTTAAAACATTTTGGGGGCTAATCTACTGTTTATTTAACCAGTTACTGTTCTAGATCTTCTTGTACTAGCTTTTTGCAATGATTATAATCCAAGACTATTAATCCTAGAATTATAATCCGGGATTATAATTATAATTATAATGCCAAAACTATTAAGTCATTTTATAATATCGAGATTATTAGTCTCAAGTCTAAATTTGAAAACAAACAATACACTTGGGATTAATAGTCATATTTTAAGTATAATCTTTGCAAACAAACATAGCCTAGACGGTGAAATCCACATTGTATGGTGGCCATTTGAAATGGTTGCATCAGTTATTCATGTTCATCAAATAGATGGGACTTGTATGGTTGAACAATCAGATAGTACAGTCACTCATCATGTGATTAAAAATGTATGCAGAAGTCTTGAATGGATAATGTGGAAAATAATACTCCCTCCGTCCAATTCTAGTTGTCCTAGTTTAAAAGTACACGCCTATTAAGAAAAAAAAATTATCTCCAAATTATTCCTCTTAACTACTCTATACCATCTCTTCTTCTTTTTTTTGAAATTAATCTCCCAACTCTTTCTTAGAATAATAAAATAGAGGGGAGAGAGGAGAAAAGGAGTTTAGTTTTGCTTCCAATGTCAAAGTTAATAGTGTTATTTTTTTCAATGTATGTCATGTTGTTCTCAATGATTTTTTTAAAAAGTTAAATGAGGGTAGTATTGGAAAAATAAGGTCAAAAATAGTATTAAAAAAAAAGAGGACAAATAAATTTGGTCAAACCAAAAACGAAATTAGTACAAGTAAACTATCTGTTATTGCCTAATGGAACTACTATCTATATTTTTTTCTTGTCAAAATTTTTCCTTGTTAAATATTTATTATATATTACCCCCAAATTCTATATGAGGAGACTCTTATAACAATCTTTCCTGTAATTCTGTAGTGCAGAGCATCTTCCCAATTGAAGGTTTAAAGCTTCTCCAGCTATCCGTCAACATGTACGATGAACTGAGTATGCTGGAATTGTTTTAAGAAGTGAAGTCTTACTCCTTGAGATGAACTGTTCTCTCTAACTAAACATAGAGGTTCTTTATGAACAACTTATAAAATAAAACATTATAACTCACTCAAGTTGATCTACCTTTTTTGATGGTCTTGATCATAAACTATCTATCTCATATAGTTGAAATTGATAGGAGGACGATGATTGCATTTTTGGGCATTCAACATTTCAAAGGTTTAAACTGATATTTCCGCATCATTTTTTAATATCAAATTTACATATTAGTTGATGTGTCGAATTTTTATCAGCTAATATACGTGTTGTAACGCTTAAATTTCAGTTCCTTATAGATATTTATATTTGTATTCTAATGTTAAAATAAATGGAGTAAGGTTGAAAATACTCGGTTATTGCACATATGAGCTTGTTATATTTTATTTACTTGCTTTGTTACATCACATTTTTCTTCCCAAATTCGATATAAGACTCTTCTTATTCATAGTCTCCGCCTGCACCCCAGCCAGCAACTGTCCTTCCTAAGTTATAAACCCCATATTCGGCTGATACAAGCTATCAAGTGTTATGAATCTTCTTAACCAACCCTATTCCTGACTTGAGCCACTGAACCAGTTTTTGGCTGCAACAAATACAATGGTCAAAACTTTAGCTTAACATAGCATTGCCTTTGCCTTCAGGATATAGCTGCATCTTCCTGTAAAATAATTATATTTCTTAATCTGTGTTTTCTCCTTAAACGTCAATTAAAAAGTAACAGGGAATATATATATATATATATATATATATATATATATATAGACACCAAAATATAAAAAATTCAAAACATATGATTGACTGTACCATTTGTAACCTCCACCGTTGAAAGTCTTGAAATCATGACAAACTTGATCTAATTTCGAAAAGTTTTCAATTTTCCAAGTGTGCTTGTAGGTAAAGCCGTCCTTAATCATGTTTAAACACTGCTTTCCCTTTCATACTTTCTTTACAGATGAAAACCTGTCCTAGGCTCCAAAGACGCGAGTAGCCTGCTAGAGGGATCATTGAATGTATTGTGGTGTATGAATTGATCAAATCCCCATTCTAGTTTTGTTCTGTTAAAGCATCTTCCCTTTCCTACATATATGAATCACATCAATACTAAATTTGAAAATATCTCAAATTGAATTCAAAAAATCAAAATTGATCTTAAATTTTGTGACGGAAGCTTTTTATTAGTTTGAGAAGATAAATAAATACCTTCTAGTGTCAAATAATTGTTTTTGTTATGATCAAGCAAAAACAACATGAAAATGGCAGACATCCCAACCAGGATCGAGTAAATATTCTTCTGCCATGGCCAGGTACACAGATATATGTTCTTTGGCATTCTTGTTATTGTTGCTGTTGGGGAAGATTACTAATTTCCTGCAAGTGCAAAGAGGAACACACGGGCATGCATTCAAAAAAGGTCTTGCAAGAACAAATTAATTACCAATGTCAGATATAAAAAAGAAGGGGGTAGGTATAATTAGAGATATATACCATTTGTAGCCTCCAGCTTCAAATTCACCTGAATCGTATCTCTCTATAATTGTTCTTTGTTAGCGATAAAAATATTTGAATTTTTACTGTGTAGTGGCCAGTGGGCTGGTGGTAAATCTGAGGTTTGATCTCAAAACCCCTGCAATAGGGAAAATATAATTAAAAAGCGGTCAAATTATTTGACACCCGGAAAAGATGGGAAATAAATTAAATCATGCACCTTAAATCCAGATATAGTAAGAACACCCAGAATGTAAATTTACTCAAACTCCGGAAAATTATCAAGTTCATTCAAGCTTCATTCTAAACTGAAAACCAAGACAAGGATTGATATTTGTGTATATACATGTAAATATGTGGATATAGAGAGAGAGATCATACCATCCTTGTCGGTAGGAGCAACAATTGCCCTAGCTTGTTTGTTGTTCACGAAGTTGAATGAATGCAGCAACTATCGGAATTAGCCTTTAATGCATTGAAGGAAATTAGAGGGAACTTTCAACTTTATAGTGCTACAATGATAAGAATCATCATTCGCTTGGACAGACTTCTTGTTTGTCCAAGGAACAATCATTCATTCTCTGCTTGTTGGATTAGCAAACTAAGAATATACGTTGTTCACAACTAAAACAAATAAATCTTGTTTCGAAGGCACATTTTCATAGGTTAAGAATCCTTTTATGCTTAGTATTCCAGTTAAGCACAGCCAGTACAGACATTACCAAGTACAGACTAAGTTATGGAGATTCTACACTTTCCTCAAATGTCAACATTACGCATTATCCTTTATTCTAATTCACCATACCTCCAAATCCACAGGCTTTTATATGGCATAAACCATTTGATCATTTCTGTCAATTTCCCAGAGCTATGTTTATTTGCAATGATTATAATCCATCCCAAGACTATTAATTCTCGGATTATAATACCGGGATTATAATTATAATCTAAAAACTATTAAGTCATTTTATAATCCTAGACTAATAGTTCCAAGTCTAAATTTGAAAACAAACAAGACACTTGGGATTAATAGTCATATCCCAAGTATAATCATTACAAACAAACATAGCCCAGGTGATTAACAAATAATACCAAATATTGATTTGAAAGTTTCCTATAAAGAAGTCGAAACAACTCAACAAATAATAATTGAAGAATGTATACATTAA
Organism: Panax notoginseng; assembly: GCA_016801055.1. NCBI lineage: Eukaryota > Viridiplantae > Streptophyta > Magnoliopsida > Apiales > Araliaceae > Panax > Panax notoginseng. The sequence goes on from CM029022.1 coordinate 18,764,965, forward strand.
AAATAATAATAAAAATATACAATGAAACAAAGTGAAGCCAAACCGTAACTCTGAATTGGGGAAAACCCGCTTTTAGAGCATGAATTATATATGTAAACATCAGAGGGAAATTCTAGCAACAAATTTTCAATTGACCATCTTCTGTTCCAACAAGAAACAGCCGTGAAAATGGAAGAATAGTTATGCTCGAGAAAACAGAGATGTTCCTTAATTCGCGATCTGCCATATAAAGATACTGAGGTGTGACGCAATGCTGCCCGTCCTGCCACATGGCATCAGAACAGTTCATATAAAAAAACACTAGCAAATGAAAGATCCAACAAAAGCCAGAAAATGAAGATAAAAGAAAACACACATGAAATATAAAAATAAAAAACATCCATAGTGAACATTTCAAACTATTCATGCATAAATATGTCATTTATGGAGGGATTAAATAAATTAATTGTTTATAGTTACTATTGGCAAGGAAGTATTTTTGCCAAAAGTACACTACAAAAGTTCATCAAATTGTATTGCTCTCCTCTAATATATTATTCTGTGACTCATCATTCAATGGCTGTGGCTTTAAAACAACCATCTCAGTCATAAGACCCCATGAGTGTTCAGTAATCATCTTCATTTTGTTTAACAACAGAGATGTCACACCAGGCATATGAATCCCACACATAATAATATTCTCTCTCTCTCTCTCTCTTAGACCCAGACAGAGACAGACATCTGTAAATTGATGGACAGAGTACAAAAGATGTAGTGCAGTTTAGATCGCTTGAATCATCTTACTAATTCTTCTTCTGGAAAGTGACAACTGACAAGTGATTTTTACCACGAATGTCTTTAAACAGAACTTCATGAACCAATTTAAAGAACCCATTACACCTAAGTGCCCTTTCAAAATACCTCTTCAACAAGAACTTATTTACAGCTATTCAGAGAAACACCCAGAAGGCCAACAACCTCTGATGACCCTATCCCACTTTACTGGAATAAGCGTTTGATCTTCTCTAGGTGCTTGTCTAGGATATCAAGAGCACCTACTTGGTTCACTGATTTGAGTAAAATGATCACCTGTGGATTCTTGGTCGACTACAATGCCTCAAAACAACTAACTACTTCCCGTAATGTGTGTGCCCCAACAGGAAAAACTGTACAGGGAGTGCAGGGCATTGAGATGGTGGCATCAATGTGGGTGGGAGTAGTGGTAAGGGTTCTAAAACTCTGTGGGCATTGACAAGAAAGTCAGGGATCTAAGTGGGTCAGCCGCTTAGATGGTGGTGGTTTTACCTACCATTGAAGTCTTAAGGTCATCACTTATTACTTTGGAGCAGTATTGATTGATTTTGGGACTATTTTGTTTTCCTTCTATTTTTCTTTTTGGTGCAACCTGGTACTTGCCCTGCACACAGAGCATCCAAAATGGCTCCCTTCATTGTTTAGTGGGACAGATAATAGTTATGGAAGGTCTTCTATTTGAAGATGAAATGGGTAAGATGCGACTTATACTGGTATTTCATTATGCTAAATTTCCTTCCCTGTCGGAGAGCCTGGAGTACATAATGCAAGGATACTGAATCAAGTAAAATGGCCAAAATAGATTCTTGTATACTTACTTCATAAGCAGGTCTAGATAAAGAAGAAAGCCCAATCTTATTTCTGGATATTGATATTACATCCTGTCCCCACACACAGAAACCTGATACACTATCATTGTGACCTCTAAAAACGATGGGGTCTGCAGTCCAATTCCTGCAAAACAATGCAAATGAGTATATTGAGCAATGATTTCACAATAAAAGTTATAGTAATGATTAACTCTGTGTTATGAAATATTGAGTGTTTTATACCAACATAACATATTTACATAGTCCGTTCTTTCTCTATATTTTCCCCCTTTTCTTTCTCTTTGTCACTGAACACAACTCCCCCAAAATTTCCATTTGGTGATTTCAGCAACAGCATTTTAATTATAACATATAATTAATATTTTCTCTGTTCATTATAATGAGATTTTAATTACACACGCGTGTGTTTTCATAGGTTTGTTTGTTACGTAAAAATTTGGAACATTTCTATATTTGTGCCTGTCATACTTGTGCAGGGGTTATACTAATCTTGCATGTATCATTCCAATTATTATCAGAAGTCCCTGAAGGGGTATGATGTTTTTATTTTATTTGACAAGTAAAGAAAGGGAAGGAATGCCTCTAAAAGGCAAGGCAGTGCCAAGTGTGACACCCTTAAAGATTTTACATCATATGTCTATATGAGCAAAAGAAATTTCTTCTCTTCCTTCCTTTGCCCTCTGAACAATTTTAGGCAGCCTGAGGTATCAACCACAGATGTTAACCACTATGGAAGGGAGGACAAAAGTCACTTTTTCTGAAGGTAAAACCAGGAGAACTAGAGAAAATACCCCACATGTGTCTTGCTGTCTTGGGAGATAGGGTGTCAAGAGATAGACTGCTGACTTTTAATGAACATTTAACAGAAGCATACCAACCACTAGGTATCTTCTACAGTTGTCAATGAGTAATACTACTCTGTTAGTAATTTTATATAAGATTGTAAAATCACAGATTTAGTGTTCCTCTAGGGAAGATCATGTCGTTCAAAAAAATAAAATAATAGCAGACTTGGTGAATGTGAACATTAACATATAATGATCTGATTAATATTTCATCATTTAGAGTACAAAATCAAGTTTGACTAAACGAAGAAACTACAAATCTTTACTGCCATTGTGTTCTTTTTAAGTACAGTAATGCTACGCGGAAAGGAAAATTGGACCGGAAAATTGGACCGGTCCAATTTTTTTTTTTTTATACAGTCTGTATAACCCTGTATTTGTATATGTATCTAAATTACACCTAAAACACTATATTTTATAAAAATTCATGTTGGAATAAATACTATACATTTTTTAAGGGTCACTAGCAAAAAAAAAAAAAAAAAAAAAAAAAAATTGGACCGGTCCAATTTTCCGGTCCAATTTTCCTGTCTGCCAAGACTTATTCTTTTAAGTACTTACTTGAGAAACCTATTAGATTTATTGAATAGATAATAGCTAGTTTAGCCGATAAAAAAAAAAGGGATAATAACTAGTTTGCATGTTACCTTCTTAAGTCCCAAATTCGTATAGTCCTGTCAAGAGAGCTAGAAACAAGCAAATGGTCTTCTGGCGCAGCTAACTGCAGGCATAAAGGATAAATGAATTGTACTTTACATAAGTGTTATCTGTTCTTGACTTCTTGAGAATGAACATACCTTAGTGACATATCCGTCATGAGCCTGCCATGAGGCAATAATATTTCCACTCCTCACATCAAGCAACCTGCATTTACCAGAACTTAGTCCAGCAGCAACCCAAGATGGCGAAGCTGCAATTCCACCAGCTTGCGTTTTGTCAGAACCACATGAGCAAATAGAAGAGATCAGAGAAGGGAAACTGGATTCAGTAGATTCGGTCCTCCACAGATTAAGTTTTTGACCTTGTACAACATCAATGAATCTGTACACAATAGAGGTATTAAGAAAACTAAGCTGGAAAATGGAATCACTTCTTTTTAATTTGCATAATCTGGAACTATGAATCTTACTTCGGAAAGAGGTCTTTACCTAACAGAGCCATTTCCAGTACCCATGACAAGCTTGTTAATGTTTTCCAGGTGATGCATACTAGTATACAAACTCCCATCAAATGCAGTAGTCATTATTCCACTTGAAAGGGGATTGAAATTGAGCATATTGGCTTGGTCAGAATTTACCCTTGATGCAGAAGTTAAGGGGCTTACATGGTGCACAGAATTTGCTGAGAATTCAGCGAACACAGATATTAGTTTCCCTGTTTGGCTATTCCAAACATGCACTGTTCCATCACAAGAGGCTACCCTCTCAGAAGATGCCAGGATACATATCTCATTCACAACCTGACAAGTGGAATAATTAGATATATCAATATCCAAGTAAGCAACATAAAGAGATAAAATCAGTATATGCAAATAGAAAATTCCTTCCGAATTAGCAAACCACTTAATTCAAGAATACAAGACAATTCACAAGAGGTTACACAAAAAATTTGGTACTAGGTACGTAACTTCAAAGGACAATTATGTGATTGTGAATGGGAGCCAGAGTCTTGGTTTAGAGCTTCGATCTTAGGCAGAGTATAATTTGTCGCCACTTTTGCTTACTTTAGTAGTAGTGTCTTGAGTAGAATGTTTTCAAGAGGTGAGGAGTAGTTTAGTGGGGAGGTGTCTGGTGGGCTACAAAGGGGTGAGGGCTTCGCATCTTCAATTTGCTAATAATACTACATTTTTTCTTTCAGAGGGGCTTCAAGGTTTTAAGAACCTGTTAACAATCTTTCAAGTGCTTGAGGCAATCTCTGGGATGATAGTTTATTTGTCCCAATGCCATCTTGTAGGGGTCAACATAGGAAGCGGGAACATTATGGTATATTCTTTCTCGGTTGGTTGTGTAATTAAGGACTTTCCACTTCTTTATATTGGTGTGCCCGAAACGTAATATAGGTCCATTACATCTTGGATACAACTGTTGAGAGAGTTGCTCAGCGTCTTGTTACGTCGAAAAGGAGCATATTTTTCTCTAGGAGGATTACTTTGATTCAAGCTTGTCCAGCTAGTATTTATGTTTACTATATGTCTTTGTTTAGGAATAACGATTGAAGATTCGGTACAGAAGTTGATAAGGGATTTTCTTTTGTTAGAGAAAAGAGGGAAGTTAGAGGAAGGTAATTTGGTCCTTAATAATGTCGCCTTCATGGATAAGTGGTTGTGCCGTTGTGCAGAGATTTCTTACCTAATTCCCTTTAGCTTGGGGTCACCAATCCATGAGCAAGTTCAATATTCAAATAAATAGGTTAAGGCTGTTAAGCATCATAGAAAATTTATTTCCAAGTAATTATCTATTTTGGACTCATTTGAGTATAAGGTTGGGGTTTGTGGGAAGATATTTGACTCTGTTAGGTTAACTTTTCAATATTTCTAATTGTCTTTTTCACATATTCATTTTACATAATCTCATTTCTAATTTTATTATATCTTGTGATTTTCATTTCTTTAGAAATATCACTGATTAGAAACACTGATAAGTTGTGTCTATATTTAATTTACTGAATTTATAGAGATTCTCCTCCATCAACATAAATATGCTACACTTCAATAGCAAACGAGTATGCTGACGTTATATCATTGTTCAATACAATGATCTAGTCTATACTGATCCCTTCCCTCCCTATTTTACAGAAGATCAGATCACATCTCAAATAGCAATTGGTATATTGATAATCCCCTTCTCAAAACTGTATTTTATCCTGGATATTAAAAATAACCAAAATAGAAAGTCAAGCTCCCTAACTCAAAGAAGATTTTGCTTGCTATGGATTATAAAAAGATGATGCATAAACCACACATACCTCCTCATGACCATGATAGCCAGATAAACAATTGATTCTTGAAAAGTCCCACTTCTGAATGTTTCCCTTGTATCCTTGACCAACTCCTGCGGTGAGAACTTTACACTCATCTTGCTGAACAGCAAAACACCTTAGTGCTCCATGATGAGCACGAACAGAGTGTACCACAGATGCTCTGATCTTCCATGGAAGATCATCCTTCGAACCCCCAACACGACCAAGAAAATTGGGTCCATCCCAGCTAGATGCTGGACTAGGGAACCAATACCAGGGTTCATGCTTTTCAACGTTTGAGGATATAACATGCCTCTCAAGTGGGTTATGATGATCGTCTTGTGGTCTTGTATGAGGCAGCAAGGTTTTGGCACCTCTATTTCCTTGTGCTTGTGGTATCGACCACCCAGACCCATTAAGCAACTGTCTAGCAGGACTGTACTCAGATGCTGAGCTCTTCTTGAAACCAGACCTTCTAGCATTTATGTTTTCTGAACCAGTACGAGATGATTCCCCTGTATATTCCCACTGAATCATGACAGGTTCAGAAAAGAAAAAAAAAGTGTAACTAGTAAAAATGGTGTAACCAACTAGCATTTTTTTGTATCAAACACAAAGCATGCTAATTTTGGATGAAAGAAATAAGGGATACCTTCCAATTATGATACCGTAGAAGAAACTGCTCAAGAAGCAACCATGTCGCACAACACTGACGAAGTTTCTCTATTCCAAGAAGAGATGCAAAAGGAGGATACAAAAGACACCTGCAAATTTCCAAATCCTACTCACATGGTGAAGAAGATGAAAAATGTAATGCTGAAGCATAAGTAACACATCCTGCACCATTTTTGGAGCAAATAATATGAAACAGAACTTGAACCTACACAAGGTCCATACGGCTTTCAATCTGAAACTCATCCATTTTGGTCTTGCCAACCTTCAGGTTTCCACCAAAAGAGCCAGAACTAGGAGTTTCCTGAGAAAAAGCAAGTTCATTGAACAATTCTTTGAGTTTCGGCAGGACATGCAATGCCGTTAAATCTGGCCCGATTTGCTGACAAACTGCAATGAGACTTGTCGCAACAACCTGGTAAAAGGAAGGGATAAAACTCAACTGAATTGTGAAGATAATCAACCACCATGAAAGATTCAAGAAGAATTAGGGTATTGAAGTATGGTACAAAAGCAAAGACTTGGTACACAATGACCAACGAAACCAAGATTGCAATTAAAATGGTAAAAGGGGCAAAATCTGTTTTTTCTTTTCCTTTATATAATAAATTAATAAGTAAAAATAACTAGTCAATGTCTTAAAGGTGTTGGGAGTCTGCCCTTTGAGCCTCAGATCAGCAATCTTTAAAATATGCACATCTACATAAAATTAAAACATGCATAACTATATTCTGAGGGAACAAAAATGAAACACCTGAAGCGCTGGAACTCCCAAATTGGTCTGCATGAGCACCTGTACATATAGACAACTTCCCTCCTGCAAAGTATCACAAACAAGCAATTGGTTTACAGTAATTCAGGTTTTAATTTTAGGAAAGAAGCCAACGCTAATAAAGGTGTATGTTAGTCTCATACTTCAACCAGCTCTTTCACAACAACCTCCTTCCGCAAGACTGCAACAAGGCCATCTAATGTCCTTAAACAGTCCATAAGGGCTAAAGCACCCCAACTCTGCACTGGTTCAGACTTATTCACATGTGAAACATCAATGCAAGAGCTAACAATGTTTCTGAGTAGTGGTAACACTTGTTTGACAACAAAATTCTCCCCGAAAAGACCACCTGATAGAAAAAGGGGGGAAAACTTACGATCCAAAGAGATGCATTTCCAGAAACAATATCAATCTCCCAACTAAAGAACTGAGGTTACCAATTCTAATGACGACATCAATTCCATCACTGCAAAGCCCTTTACCGTAACAGTGAATCAAAGGTAATATTGTCTGTGTAACAACCGAAAGGTTAATGAAATGTGATAATTAACTTTTAAAGGAATGGCTTCCTCTATCAAATCACAAAAGTCAGAACATTAGAATTGGTTTAACCTGATGAACTGTAATTGGTAGACCAAGCTCTTCACTAGAGCAAATCAGTAGCACAGAGGCAGCAGCAGCTGTACTCTTATGAGGAACAACATACAAGTTCAATAGAACCATAGGGTGTATTTTTTCCAGATACTCTTGTTTACCAATCCGTTTCCATAATTCCTGCACAAATGAGTCTTGCAGAAGAGAAACCTTCAAATGTGAATAACCTGTACCCTGAAACAATTGCCTTATGACGTAAGAAGTCAAGAAGAAAGTTATGTACCCAAGCCACACATTAAACAACCAAGTTTACAACTAGCCTGTAGAATCTTCTTGATGGCAGGCACGACGAGTGTCTTAATTGCTTCTGTATTCAGGCATCTCAAGAATTCTTTCAGAATTATATAAGCCCACTCCGCTTCGACATCTGATAAAGGAGTAACTATCAGTGCTAGGCAATAAGGTGCACACATTTCAGCTGCAAATGCTCCCATTGCTTTCAGGGCTCCTCGTTTCGCAAAACTTGCAGCATATCGAATACGTGATCCGTCTTTTGATAAAAGTTGAAGTGGGGCTAGAAATAAATAGGAGGACCTAACTGTTGTTGGGAAGTATGGAGATTCCAAAAGAGACTTGGCAGAAGGCCTCCTAATTATTTTGAAAATAAGAAGGAACACTTCAGACTTGATAAACAGAAAAACAAAAAGCCTTAATGTCTTTGGGAACGATAAATAGGACAACAGAAGTTTGGAAGCTTTTAGTCCCATCTTTGACCATATTAATAGGGAAAGGAAAATGAAAAATAATACCTCCTCCATTCCTTCTGAATGCATGCTTCAACAACCAATTCAGTATGAGGGGGAAGCTCCTTCATCAATCTAGGCAAGATACCACTCTCCAAGTAGATGGCTAATGATGCTGGATCAAAAAGTGACTTCCCCAAATGAAGTTCTGCTAAAATGCATCCAAATGAAAATATATCCTTTGCAACATCTTCAGAACAAATATTTGAACAAGATGATTTCTGCCTCCAAAGCAATAGCTCTTGATATCCCAAATAATTGTCATCATCTGCTTCAACACTCTCAAGAAGATAATCCAAATCAACAGTTGTTGGTGCGATATAGTTGTTTCCATAAAAGGGTACCCCGGATATTTTCTTATCTGAACTCTCTGTTGGGAATTTTTCTACTGAAGAGTCATCCTTCACATAATGCTTCGGATGGAAACTATAGAGAGGACTCAAGTGCAAAGCATGTTCACAAAATGCAGCTGTGTCCTCCAACTCTTGTAATTGAGAAGTTTCAAGAAGAAGTTTCTCAACCTCAACTTCATTCACTTGGCAATGTTGGATAACTGACTCAGTGTTACTTTTATGTGATGTTCTGGCACCACATCGACGAGCGGGATGTGGTTGAGTAAAGAGCTGTCGGCGTCCCACTGACCTTGGGATTGTGGGTGTTGATGCAGGCAGCATGACATTTTTAGCAGCAATGGCCGAGTTTCCTGACATTTTGTAGCCAAAGGTGATGTCAATCCAATGATGAATTTCACTAGAAACCCTATAGCTTTCTAAAGCATCTCTATGCAATTTAATGAACTCCTCAGCAGTCCCCGACCATGAAGGTACTGCCAAATTAGACATACCAGAATGTATAGACTTAAATATCAGGGGATCGCAGTAAAATTCCGGGATGCACTCGTCAGGAGTCCACTGGAAAAGTCTTTGCATCGTAGAAGGATATTCATTTGGTTCATAGACTGAACGAACAGCCATGCGCAAAACACTCAAAGGTAACCTCCTTGCTTTGTAGCTGCAGACAGCCAGTTCAGAGAGGCATTCATCTGATACATGATGAGGAATTTCTGACGTTGAGTATGTAAAGTCCAACTGTTCATCACCTTTTGCCAAACGCCACTTGCTTTTCCTCAAATCTCGCCAACCTGCATCACAATTCTCATCAGGCTTCACACTAAAATCTATAACCCATGGCATAACAGTGTGAAATGTGTGATCACCCCACCTTCTCCCAGTCAATCTGTTTAAGATGAGTAGATACTCAAAATTACTCAACTCTCCTTTCCACCAACAACTAAAACTAGAATGCCAATCTATATATTGTGATAGCTTCAGATCAGCATAAAGTCCCTGTGAATAACAGCCCTCAGTGCAGCAACCTATGTCTGAAGGAGCAGTAGAGAATTCTTTAATTCTTGAGTTTATGTTAGAGCTCAACAGCGAATTATAACCAAGATGCAACCAACACCAGCATAAATCAGTTAACAAAACATTGGATGGGCACACACTACCATGTGGAATCCCTAAACCATGTATGTGAGTTAACGCAGAGAGTAGCTGGTAGAGTAAAAATCTAATATGCCAGTCAGACTTTAAGGCACTGGGACTGAAGTGGAGGATATTTTCCAAAGTATATGGTGCTTTTGGAAGCACTAAATTAACATGTCTAGCTGATTTTAGCATTGCCAGAATGGGAACTATGTTTGGATGCCTCACGCAGCCAGGAAAGCTATTCTCATCAAATGATGGTATCCCAAGTAAATTAAGAAAGTTTATGCTCTCTCGCCCGGATGCTTTTCCTTCTATTAGAACATTAAGGGAGCATAAAATATGATCTTCAACCAACCCAGATAAGAAGTTTGAAGCAAGCTCTTCAAATGTAGAATAAGAAGAAATGCCCATCTGAGAAACTGGAGCCAAGGCAGTGACTGTCCTTGAACAAGAAAACCTACCTGAAAAGTTACAGTTTGAAGTGCTAGACCCTAACCCAGTTAAGGATGTTCCTCTGCCACCATTTGAGAAACACCAAGGTTCACTTGATTTAGTTTGAAATGCAGTATTTTCAATACTAAACTCTGCTTGGTCTTGATTTATTACTGATAAACTTGTGTAATTTTTCCAATATTTGTGATCACCATCAAGATCTTCTTGACTATACTCATCACTGAAAAGAAAATGTGAATCTTGTTACATGGCATCAGAATTTCACTTAACAAAATTAATAGCTTTTTTCTCTATCTTCGGTTCTCTTAGATGGCCATAATAGCTATGTTTCTCAGTAAATTAGATTTAGTATCATAACTCATTCAAATGTCCCAATAAAACTAGTACGAGTTACAACCATGATAATAAACAAAAATATGAGCAGGGAAACTAAAAACGGCATAATTAAGTGCAAGTTAGATAACACATCTCCCGGAAACATCAATTTCTTCAACAGACTAGTTTAAAAGTAAAAAATACAAAAGATTAGATTATCATACATATATTTGGCAAAGCAATTGTTTTCACTTATTGGCATATACACCAATATAAACTGAGGTGAAGCATCCCCACTAGAATTTTTCATCTGCATCAAAATCATAAGGACATTAATTAAATTGAAGAAAAAAATACAATAACACGTATATTATATATATACATAATACATACATATAAAGAGAGAAGGGAGATCGTAAGGAAGAAACCTGAACGACGGCAGTGGTGCCAAAAGGGAGGGCAGAATTGGAGATTCCATAATTGAAAACGAGTTTGTCTGAGAAATCGTCGAGAATTCGACGTTGAAGACACTCAAAACACATTTGGTCCTCCATTTTTAGGTCGTTTTATTAATTTCCCTCCATTTTTCAACTGATAGTTTGGCGATTCTATATGGGAACTGGAATTGGATTGATTCACTGACTGAACGATTTCTGAAAATTCCTGCTCCCAAGCCCCAGCAAACAACTGAGAAGAAAAGAAGGGAAAGGAAAAGGAAGAGAGGGAAGAGAGAAGAAAATATAAATGGAGGAAGGATGGATTTTTTAATATTATTAAAAAAAAAAGTAAATATGTTAGTAGTATTTAATTTTAAAAAATTAAAGATATAAACTTTATCTCTTCTGAAATTTAAACCTCCAAAAGATCACTAACCTTTAATTAATTAAATCATCATGATCAATTGTTCTAATAAAATTTCGCATTAAACATAATCTATATGATTGCTCTTTTATTTTACTTGACTAAAATCATGACGAATTTAATTGTGATTTTTATTTAAAATATTGTTATGCATTATGAAGATTTATAGTTGAATTGAAATTATCATGTGTATATAATATATACGAGATAAGTAAAAATTAATAATTTTATCGCTTTATTTTATTTTATTTTATCTTATCTTATTATATAAATTTTTATGTTGATTACAATTTATTTTATCATAAATTTATTGACATATAAATTATTTTCCTTTTATTTATGTAAATATATGTACGAAAGTCAATTTTTTTAGGATACTTATTAGTTAGAAAAAATTAATCTATTTTTGGCATTATTTTAAGTTTTAGATTGCACTTAAATGTGCCAATAAAACTTGTAGTAACAATTTATCTATTGTTTACAAGTAATATCAGTCTCACATTGAAACATATAAAAAAGAATTTGTCACATCAGATAAATATTTAACTGATTTTTTCTATATTTGAGATTTGAATTTTATTTTGGTCTTTAAACTTTAATTTACTTACTTTACTTATGATGAACAATGTTTCATATGCTAAAGATATCAAAAGTAAGTGTTGCACTTTTAAAAAGGGAAATTTGCTATTTTAATTTGTCCTTAAAACAAGTATTTGGTATGTACTTGATAGTATGATATTGAACATTAATTATAAACTTCTTTCATATAAAAGAAAGAATTTACGTTCTGATCAAATTCACTATTGTAAGCCGACCTAAAAAGGTTAGTTCGGCCAAGTCTTGAAACTCCACCATATTTTATAGGGGTCGGGGAGGGGAGGGGGAGGGGAAGGCAGGGGAGGGGAGGGGAGGGCAGGGCAGGGTGGGGGGGTTCCGGTACTGGACGTTAGTGCGGTACTTTTTTTTTTAACCATAATTATTAAAATAATAAATAAAAAATAATAGATCAAGTTTAACTAAAACATTGTAATTGTGTTTTTTCAATAAAAAATATACTGTTTGTTTACACTGTTTTGTTCAAACTTGCTCTATTATTTTTTATTTATTATTCTGTTAATTGTGGTTAAAAAAAAATTAACATTGTACCGTACTAACGTCCGGTACAGCATCTCCCCCCAATTATATTTTATAGGCAATTCATATTTGCACAAGTAATATTTAATATTTTAACAAAAAAAAATTTACTCAATATGAGTGTGGGGTCTATTTTCTATTCGTGTGAGATGGACTTTGAGAAATTATCATTTTTATTTGTGAAAATATCAATTATCTATTTTTTTAATATATAGATAACAATGAATTAGTTTTGATTTTAGTGAGAGAAATATCTACATACTATTTGGAGTTCCGGTACAAAATGTACTGAACGTTAGTGCGGTACTTATTTTTTTGTAACCATGATTATTAGAATAATAAATAAAAAATAATAGATAAAGTTTAAACAAAATTTTGTAATTGTGTTTTTTCAATAAAAAATATAATGTTTGTTTACAGTGTTTTGTTCAAACTTGCTCTATTATTTTTTATTTATTATTCTGTTAATTGTGGTTAAAAAAAAATTAACATTGTACCGTACTAACGTCCGGTACAGCATCTCCCCCCCCAATTATATTTTATAGGCAATTCATATTTGCACAAGTAAGATTAATATTTTAACAAACAAATTTCGACTCAATATGAGTGCGGGGTCCATTTTCTATTCGTGTGAGATGGATTTTATGAAATTATCATTTTTATTTGTGAAAATATCAATTCTCTATTTTTTAAATATATAAATAACAATGAATTAGTTTTGATTTTAGCGAGAGAAATATCTATATACTATTTGGAGTATTGGCAGTGGATAGAGTATAAATTAATGATATAAACCCATAAGGAAAAAACTCAAAGAGTCCAAATAAAATAGATATAGCTATTTATATTCTCTCTACATATATACGGTCTCTTTCTCCAACGAACTTTAAACAACGAATCAAAAATTAACCGACTATAATGACTATTTTTTCGTCGCTATAGCATACAAAGTCGAAAACTCATTTTTATAACCGGTTCACTTTTGGTTCGCTGTTTAAAGTTTGCTGGAGAAGGATACAGCTATATATATATATATATATATATATATATATATATATATATATATATATATAATATGGAAAATCATCATATTTGTTTTTTAGTTGATTATGAATTGACTTTATCTCTATATATACAATTAATTTTATAATGCAATTGTTATATCTGTTCTATTTATCTTACATCTTTACGTAAGATAATAATTGAAAATATATATTTATATTTACATGTAATTAGTTTTATTATACAATTATGTATATTTAATTATTTACATACATTACAAAATTCAATTAATGCAATCTCTTTAATTCAATTAATACAGTATTTGACTATTTTTTTTTAATAATTGATAACATTTGAAATAATTAATAACATTCATTTTTAAAAAGGTAACATTGTGAAAAATAAATTATATTGAAAATTTAATATCTTATTATGTTGACATTGCAAATATGAATAACTCAACAAACAAACTTAATTATTCAAGGTCATTTGATAAATTTTCAATTCACGTGATTATCGAGAGGGTCAGATTGGATAAACTAGAGGGTCATAATTAATGTGATTATCCAAAAGATAATCAAAATAATATTGTATCCCATATGATAAACAAATAACAAGGAATGATATTAAAATTTAAAATGAGTTGTACATCAAACTCATCAAGCAAAATAAAATTTTTTTTAATATTTCTTATATGATTTTGATTATCCAAAAATAAAATAAATGTTTTGAATAGGCAATATCAACTTACCGGTTCTAAAGATAGATAATGAGGCTGCAAATTTAATGAATAAGGTTGGAGAGACTTTTGGAGAGCATCTCCAATAGCCTCTTCAAATAGGTGAGTCATATCAGAAAAATTATCTCTAATAGTCCCTCAAATCTTAGTAATCAAATTTACAATTTCATTATCTCTTTTTAGAATCGATAAGTTGACATTGTCTTTTCAAAACATTTATTTTATTTAGGAGAATCAAAATCATATCAAAAATACTAAAAACATTTATTTTGTTTGATGGATTTGATGTGCATCTCATTTTAAAAATTAATATCATTCATTTTTATTTATTTAAGTCAAATACAATAATAATTGAATTGAAGAGATCGATAAAATACAAAATATTAAAGTAAATTTATTTGTTGCTATTAATATTGGAGATGCTCTTAGGCTAGCTTATTGCAACACAAATCTTTCCTTAAAAATATATTATATTACCTCTGTTCTAAATTGAAAGGCTATTATTGACTTTTAAAATTAAATTTAAGATATTTTTAAACTTAAGACTGAGATACATGATTTATTAAAAATAATAAAATAATAAATCTTACAACAAGTAATAACTTTATAGATAATTTATAATATTAATTATTATATTGATCAAAATTAAAAGAATATATATTAATTTTGAGTATGACAATATCTTAAGTTGATTTGAGAAGGTCAATAATGATCTTATATTTTGAAATAAAATGAGTATATGATTTTAAATTTTAGATAATTTTATCCATACTATTTCATATTCACTAGAAAAAAAGGACACAAAACTTGATCATGTCTGTTGTAAAAAAAATATATGAATAAGTAAATATATAAACAAATATTTTATAAACAGTAATATTATGCGTAACCTTTTTGTTATAAATACAAAATAAATAAATAATGGAAGGATAAATAATAACTAATTTTTTCCATTATAAACCCAGTAGCACAATGAAACAAAATTTATAATTTATTTATTTATTTTTAATTACAATTTAAGTTTATTTAATTGTTTGAAATTGAAGTGAATGCAACTAACAACATATAATTTCTTAAAATAACGTTTCAATTACTAAATCATACATTTTATTGCAGCGGAATTACATTTGTAATACTCCATCATGTTATAGCTGAAAAAAATTAATCAAAAAAAATTATTAGGAAAATTAAACCACGGAAACTGTCAACTAATTTCTTATTTTTCATAAATATGTGATATTAACAAACTACCAAATTAAAAAAAGAATTAATATTTTTACAAATAAAAATAATAATTTTACAAAATCTTTCTTATACAAAAAATAAATACGTCCAGAGAGATTTTATAAAAATATTATTTTTTATTTATAGAAATAATAATTTTTATTTTTAAAAAAATTCGAAATAAAGGAGCTGCATAAAAGTTCACCAAGGGAATCCACTTACGGGCCCCATCTGCTTCATACCGGTCCCACGTGACATTTGCTTCACGGAAAAGCAACGCGTGCCACGTCTGATGTTGTTACGAATTCCAATAACTAGAAACCTTCCCTCCCTATATGGTAATCGTAGTAGTATAGTGTAAACGCGAGCTTTGACTTCTCTTTCCTTGCGCCTTTCTCCTATCCTATGTATATTTTTTTCTCTTCTCCACCAGTTCTTTCCTCTGAAAAACAGAATCCCCTACCTATGTAACAGACGATACATTGCAGTTAGGGTTTTTCCTGTTCCGCTCCAATTTCGCCAAATCAAATCTTCATTTCACTTTTTTCTCCGTTCTTTGATTCCTGTTCGTCTACTAATTGATCCAGTTTTGGTTTCTCTGCACCGCTTGAGTCGTGAGATCGTAATTGGAGCTCATGTGATGAAAATTGGGGTTTTTGCTGGAGTTATATTCGTTTTCGATGACTGATAGCAAGCGTTACGTCTCCAATCAACCTTTAGGTAAGCTCGGTATAATTCTTGTCATCTATATATACACACTTACTTCTACTGATTGCATGTCTTTTCAGTTTTCATAGTTATTAAGAAATTTAAGTTTTCTTGTTCTATAATAGTTTTCTTTTAAATTGTTTTTTGTTTCTGTTGTTAACAATAGAGGTTTACTCGTAATAGTTACTTCTTGTGATGCATGCTATGTATACTTATTTTCTTTAATTATTGGTTTTATTTTGAGTGTGTTTGTATTGTGATAAATAGTGGACTCAAAGTTGTAGTAGGCGTTTAATGAGGTACATTATATTGATGAACATAGAAGCCTCTTGAGATGTAATGTTGGTAGATGTTAAACGCATAAATGTTTATTTTGGCAGAACTAGAGCAGATACTGCAAGAAGCACAGCACCGTTGGCTGCGTCCAACTGAAATTTGTGAAATTCTGCGCAACTATAAAAAGTTTCAGTTAACACCAGACCCACCTGTCAAGCCACCAGGTTTGTTGCAAGAACTAACTGTTCTATAGACTTCAATTCTATAGTTGCATTGTGCACGGAAACATACAAATGTTCTCAAAGTTGAATTTCTTGGATCAAATGCACTAATTGTTAAAGTGTATGTTTCTCTTATATCTCTCTATTTTTTAATTGTTGTTTAAAATTGACATCTTTTGCGAGTTCTATAGTAAATGCTTTTTCCCGTTTCTTTACGTTTATATGGATATTATGCACTGAATATTTGTTTCTTTATTGTGTTGGGGAGTGTGATTTGGTCATTGTGCACTCCATCACTCGTTATGATATTCTTTCTCAATACTTTATCACTTCATTTGTATGTGACATAGTGAATACAATTACGTTCCACGTTTTCTCATGACTGCTATGATGTAAAAAAATGCATCTTTTTATACTTAGCTTACCTCAACTAGTTTAGATAAAAAGCGTTTAGTTGAATTGATAAGTATTTATATGGTAATAGAATTATTCCCAGTTATATCCTTGTGAAGTGTTAGTCTTATCAATCTTGTTCTCTGCTAAACCTTTTGAAAGATGGAGAACATTGACCTTCCCCAATGATAGTTTACATGACATTATCTTGTCCTTTTCAGCTGGCTCCTTGTTTCTGTTTGACCGGAAAGTCCTCCGATATTTTCGTAAAGATGGTCATTGCTGGAGGAAGAAAAAAGATGGGAAGACTGTCAAGGAAGCTCATGAAAAGCTGAAGGTGTTTGTTCTTTCCACTATTTGCAAATTCAGTCTTTTACTTGTTTGAGCCTTGGTGATGTAGTCCAAGGCGGTCAAGGCACTATGTCTTGTTTGTAGACTATTTTATCCCAAGTAGTTGTAGTGTCGTGTACCTGGTAATATAAGTTGGTTGGTTATAGTGGCTTCTGTGCTCTCTAGTACTCCCTCCGTCTCAGGATAAAAGTCCTAGTTGACTTTTTGCGCATATTAAGAAAGATGATAAAATGACAAATCCATATTTAAATTTTCATTTAATTGCATAGTTTTCTGCATATTATTAGTGATACTCCATAAATATGCATAGAGAATAGAAATATAACAATTAATAATAAGGGTATTATAGGCAAATTATTGTAAAAAATAGATCATTTAAGGTAAGTTGACATTTAACTTGAGACTACCTAAAATAGTAATAAAAATTTTTATCCTGGGACGGAGGGAGTATATCAGATATTTTTTGGTCCTGAGAAAATTATGTACCTCAGAATTTAAAGGAGCCGAAGGTATTAGGAAATATAGCTTGTTGAGAATTCTCTCTCTTTACTTTAAGTCTTGCTTATCATGCAAATTCGCTGGGTTGGAGGTTTATTCCGGTCATTGTCTCTTTTGTGGATTTCCTTGGGGAGTCTGCATAGGGAGCTTGAGGTGTTTTTCTTTTGTTGCCCATCATTGCACTTATAGTGAGGAGAGACTTCAATTGTGGCTTTTGGGTGTAAAAGGCTACATAGCAATTTTGTTATCCCTATGCTTGTTACAAAATTTGACAGTGGTTCACCCTTCTATTTTTGGTGCTTCAGTTATTACATAGTTAATTATAATGTAGGGATTCATTCTGGAGTGTGTAGTATGACTTTTTAGGGGAGAAATGAGGAGTGTGACTTTATCTATTTGTTAATCATTATATTAAATTTATGTTTTTTAGAATTATATGCTATCAAAAATTGACTTTTGTTAACCTAAAAGGTAGAACAATGCATGCTTATGGCCAATTTGGCTCGTGATGCTTATTTAAATTTTATTTACTTTTCTTTTGACAAATTTCATTAGGAGTTTTTTTAGGTGGGTAAAATGTTTTGCAAAGTTCCAATGTGTTTTTCTCCATTTATTACCTCTCCACAAGTTTAGGGGTAATTATGGGTTCAAAGACCTCAAAAAATAATAGCAAAACTAATGAATTAACCATTGTAGTTGGTAAGTTTTATTGATTACACCATTGAACTTTTAATTTTTTAAATTACTCCAGTAAATTAATTATTATTTTGAAATTGAGTCATTTTGTTTTCTCTGCCTCACGATTGTTAAATTCGTTAAATCTTTTTAGCTTTTATCTTACGTGGACGTGAAAAAGAAAAAAAAAGAAAAGAAAATGACATTGCCTATTAGACATTGACTCTCATTTGACCAAACGAGAAGTTCAGAGAGCTAGAAAGGCAAGAAGGCTATTTCGACTTCTAAGGTTTTTCTTTTGCAAATCTCTAGTATGCGAATCTCCAATCCATTATTATTCAAATCCCATTTCTCAATCTCTCAATCTCTCAATCCAAACCCCCGACTGCCACCTAACCCTCCTCTTCACTTTCCCCAATGGCAAAAATATGGAATGCCTCATCTTCTCTACCACAATCCCCACCGAAATTCAAAATTCAAAACCCAATCTCCACCACCGTCATCCACCGCCTGACCTTCCTAGGATTTGCCCAATTCAGGGTCTCATCCACTGGCGAATTCGTATTTGTAATCCTACTACTTGACAAATTATTACCCTTTCCATCTTCGTTCTAAAATAATTCAAGTATTAATATAGATTAGATGAGTAGAAAAAGAAATGGGTTCAGATATAATATATTTTTTAGTCAACTGAACTGAAAGACGGAAGATGTATAAAGCTCAAAAATCTTTGGTTGCAGGAGTGGTACTGTTCATGCTTCTCCCACCATCAAAATAGTAGGGTCCACGCCCATGTGATACATCCATTCCATGTGACTTATGTCAGGGAGCATTTTACTAAAATGAAAGCAATCCATGGATTACTTTAGCATTTTTGGGTTTGACCCGTTAAAAACGAGCACAAGGGTAATATAGTGATGACTAGCATTTTCGGCCTTGATCCATGTCATTTTTTTTTCTTTTTCATGACCAGGTAGGATAAAAGCTGAAAGGATTTAAGAGCTGTGAGACATAGATTACAAAATGACCCAATTTCAAAATAATAATTAGTTTATTGGGGTAATTTGAAAAATTAAAAGTTCAATAGTGTAATCAGTATAACTTGTCAACTACAGTGGCTAATTCATTAGTTTTGCCAAAAAAATTGAAAGCTTCGCTCGTTTTTTCCTCCCTGCAGTGTGCCTTGCCGTGGTCATTCTTGGGCTTAAGCACTTTGACTTAACTATCTCCTGCATTTCTGAATCAAATTAGGCATATGTTGCGATTTCCTTCTTATGTTGTTATTCTTAGTAGCAAATAATGGTTTTTCCTTTACACTTTTTTCGTTTAAAGTATTAAATGTGATCAATACAAATTAATTTGATGTTAAATTAGGCATAGTTGTTCAAGTTCTTAGAAAGTTTACAGATCTTTAACTACATCTTTGGCACATATTTTTGCTACGTCGTGCTATATATTGTTGCTGTAGTATTTAGTTCTTACTTACCTTATTTTTATAGGCAGGCAGCGTGGATGTTCTTCATTGCTACTATGCCCATGGTGAGGATAATGAGAATTTTCAGCGAAGAAGTTACTGGATGCTTGATAAGTGAGTGTTCCTGATGCTTTCCTTTTGTTTGGTAATTAAAGTTTATAACATTTCTACCTGAAGTTCTCTCACTCCACTATATCATAGTAGCCTGAGTAGGCTTCAGGGGTTAGTTGCCTTTCTGGCATTCTTTAATATCGGACCCTTGATCAGCTAAGATATTATTTTATTCTTTGGAGGTTGCAGTTTTTTAAGAATGTTTAATGCAGAATAGACAATCCTTTGTTATTGTTCCTGATTCCCCTTAGTCCCATCCCCTGTTTTCCAGAGGAAAATACTGAGGACAAGGAAGGAAAAGAAAATTAGAACCAGCATATGCAGGATCCATAAAAAAGAAAGAAAGAAAATAGCATGTTGGGCTACATTTAAGATTTTTTTGGTGCTTTTCATTACGATTTTGGAATTGTCTTCTTCTCAAGGGTCTTGTTGTATGCATCATAAATTAATAAAAGAAAAAGAAGGGAAAAGATCTATTGATGCATTCCTGTTGAAATTCATTAAGCAGAGTCATCTCCTTCAAAGCAAAAGTAATTGTATGTAGTTACTCATGCTCCAAATGTTAGTGCAGGGAAAGCTGACCAGTGATGCTGGTGCTGCTCACCTTGCAGCTATCCCTGACTTTGAGCATAAGCGCTTCATCATACAAAAAATATATGCTAGAAAACTTGTTTCTTGTCATTTATTGTATAAATGAATTTGGTCTTAGTGGGTCTGCATTGAATACTTCCAGCACTTCCTTGTTTTACCTTTATACCTTATCATTTTTCATTTTGTCTCTCCTTGTTTCAGGCAGTTAGAGAACATCGTTCTTGTGCATTACAGAGAAGTAAAAGAGGTAGTCCTCCGGTCAATAATCCTAGTTATATCTAAAGTCTCTCTCTTAAAAATTTCAGCTTGTTTATAATTTTTACAATTGATTCTCATTCACTTGCATTGTAGAAATCAAACATTGTTCTTGTGCATTACAGAGAACTAAATGGCTAGTCCCTTACATGTTTATTTTTAGACATGGCTAGTCCCTTAAAAGTTTCCGCTTGTTTAGAATTTTTACAATTGAATCATCATTCACTTAAATGGTAGAAATCAAGAATTCTCTCTGATTGCTTGGCATTAACCATTCAATTTTACTTCTGGATATAATAACTTGTTCTTGGGATATAGCATTTGCAGTTTTATGTACACACAGATGTATTACCAACAGATATCTGAAATGTTGTATTTATGTTGTAACCGCACATGTATTAAATAGATGTATTGAATATTGTTGTTTTTGTCATTACAAATAGTACTAAAACATTATATATATAGGCTACTAGTTGAGTAGAGGCCAAGTATGTGTGGGTACCAAGCATACTTGTGACCATCTTCTAATAATAATATACTCTAATAATGCCTATAAACATTATCCTACAATCCTCTTAGCACACTCCCTTAAGCTGAAAGTCTTATATTATGACTTACAACTTGTTACAAAACATATCCTAAAAATCCAAAAATAAAAAGATTCAAACCAAACATAAAATGAAATTATGTATCTCCCAAACGCTCCCCCTCAAATTGAAAATTGAGATCCTCTTCAATTTGTGCGAATGAAAAGAAGAAGAAGAAGAAGAAAACAAGCTTATGTCCAAAGTTGATTTCTCACCCTCAATACATAACTTCACATGTCTATTTTTCAAGGGTATTATGTGCAGACAATAACGTAAAAACTTCTCTCCAACAACAACAATGGAGGACTCCTTGCCTTTTTTCAATAACGGAGGATTCTTAAGCCTTCTAGCAAATCGAAGGGCACACGCCTTCCTCAAACCTTTCCCATAAAAACCCTTACTCCAACCAAATTCATTGACATATTTCAACCCGAGAAATTAAATGTTCCGCACATATGACCCTTGTTAAGAAAAAAAACTCCGTTAGTACCAAACATACCTTAAAGCCGTAGTTCATCCATATGTTGGGGACTGCATCTCCATGCACCGAAATTTGCGACAATCAAAATACACATGCAACAAGGAACCTGCATCTAAAAAAAATGTCAAATTTGAGCTAGAACAACAACTTTAGCAACGCATGTCAAAAATCAAACTTCAACTCTAACAAAAGAACTAAAATTGAACTGTAACCACCTAATTTTTCTTCTTCTTTAAGTTGAAAGGACAATAAAAAGAAATGATGCCCGTCACCATGACCGGTAAAGAATGCTAATGATGTCATGCGATAATTTGAGGATGCAAAAGAACATATTAGCAAAACAATTATGGTGAAATGCTAATAGAAATTGAAAATGAACCGAAGATCAGTAACAAAACTAAACTTGAGATTAATGCAGCGAAAGGAAAAATATAATATCCCCGCCGACGGCTATACATACGTTGTCGGCGACGACGAAAGTATATCGATCTAACCAATAACTTTGATATCATGTTAGAGATAAAATAAATATATTGAATATTATTGTTTTTGTCATTATAAATAGTACTAAAGTGTTATATATAAGCTGCTACTAGTTCAGTAGTAGCCAAGTATGTGTGAGCATCAAGAATATTTGGTGACCAAATTTTAATAATAATATACTCTAATAATACAATCTCATTTTTTTATATGTATGAGCGTGAATGTATTTCGTAAATATCTACTTATTCATACTATGTGATGCAATATGTGCTATCCCCCTGAATTTAGTTTATCAAAGACACATATAATCTTTACTAGGTGAGTGGTGTGTTCTACCTTGTGAAATTTGGTTATCTTGTAAACCAGCCAATCGGCCTAAAACAACGTAAAAGAAATTAATAGATCATAATTTTTTGAGTGACATACTATGCTTATGTAGGTAACTAGCACCAGCCAATTGATCCTACATTGCTTAAAAGATAAGAGCATACCATTGAGTTGAAGAGGGATGTGCAGATTATTTGTAGATTTTAACTGGTTGAATGGAGCCTGTGCAATGATATATTGTGCATGGAATGTGTTGAATTTCAATGCATAACTGATCATGATTTTGAGTACGTGATCACCATCTAGAGTTTTAGAAGTTGACCATGCTATCCAGACAATGTATATCATGTGTTTGATTTGTAACTTCTTTTATACTTATTAAAGCCAAAAACTAATTAGTGTCCTGTTCTTCTGTTCTGTTACCCCTTTTTGTTTTTATGTTTGGGATTGTTAATTGGCATGCAAGTTGAAGCTCTTTGTACATGGTCGAATTTGTTTTGTTTTTTGAGTTGTAGTTACTTGACTATTCTAAGTTCATGATTCCTTAATTTATTTGTTCTTTATTTATTTCCATGGCATGCTTAAATGATTCAATTTGTAAGACATGCTATGCAGGGTTACAAATTAGGCGTTCACCGTCTGAAAAATGCAGATTCTGAACCACAACTTCAAAATCTTCAAACTGATTTATCACCATGTTTGGAACAAACTAACTCTCCTGAAACGACAACTCAAACATCTTCTCTGTATCCAAATTCAGTTGATTGGAATAGACAAACTTTGTCTTCAGAATTTGAAGATGGAGATTCTGGAGAAGTTTCTGGAATTTCTTCTCTTGTTCAGTTATTGCAGCATACACCTCATGATCCTTCTTTTCATGCAGATGGAATTACTGGTAAAATAAGCTCTGCAGGGTTACATGTTTATCTTATTCTGTATGCCAGTTAAATTTATTCACTATTGTTTTCTATAACTGTAATAGAAGACAGCTTTTCTCAAGGTTTTGCATGTGGCGAGGGCTATCAAACATATTTATTAGTCTTCAAAAACTTGTGCAATTCGTCCATCTTTGTAAAGTATAACAATGTTTAGATAAGATTCTTGTTCTTGGTGTTTTAGGTAGACAAACTGTGATATAGGTAGCATTCTAGTCCAATAACATGAATTTTTTGCCTTTATCAAGAAAGGAAAACCAACACTAATGATGTAGTAATATTTTCTCTGAATATGAAATGAAGCCATTTCGGTCATGCAAACTTGATGAAATGAGAGTAGTCCCATAAAGGCACTGGATAACCGAGATACTAGTCCAAATACAGAAGGTTGAGAAAGTTCAATGGAATAATTTTGGCAGTTTCATTCATGTTCCTAGACAATATTATTCCCATAAGAGCAATTTTGACCCTTTGAATTGAGACATTTTTAGATCAAAATTGATGTGATATATTTAAGTCTTGAAAATAATAATTCTTGTAAATAATGCTTCCCCCGTCTCAAAAGGATGAACAAAGTTCAATTTATACACATATTAAGAAAAGTAAAAGTAGAGGAAAGAGTAAAAAAATTTCAAATTTATCCTTAGTGTCTCCACAAGATTATATAAAGTGACGAATACTTTTATATTTTTATACTAATGGGCCCTACTAAATGTCATATTCACTTTATTTACTTTATCTCATCCTTTTATGACATTTTTATGCATTTTTGAGTACTTTTATTTTTATCCTTTTTAGAGGAGTAGTTTATAAATATAATTTCATAATTGTATGGACTAAAATCAAATGAATTTATAACAAATTTAAATTTGACAATGTCTTAATTTGACTTCATAAGGTCAAATAGACTTATATTTTGGGATGGAAGGAGCATTACTTTCGCTCTTATAAGAACCAGCATGCCCAGGTGTTTGTCTTACCTGAAAATCCGGCTTGTACCTCAGAGATCTTCTTTGATGTGAACCAACAACTTTTAGAGTTTGGGGTGTCTTGGGGAGTCTTCTCAGAACTTTTCTTTTTCTAGCGTCTTTGATTTTAGGAAAACATTTTTGGCTTAGGAAAACATTCATTAAGCTGAAGGACTAAATCCTTGCCTCAATGATTGTAGAGGACAAAATGATGTTCTGAAAACAAGGAAAAAAATAAGGAGCCATGCAACCTAATCTTCAATGTCTTTCTCTCTTTCTTTTACAGTTAATATTGTTATATGGAACTCAATAACTCCATTGTCAACTTAATAATATTATCTTAGTTATTTTCCATTACACTTTAAACTGTTTTGTTTTCAAAGCCTTCTTGCATTTTTGTACTTCAACATTAAAGATTGCATCTACTTCCTTTCAGTTTTTTCATATTTGAAAAGCTCTGTGGATTCTTTATCTTCTCTCAGTCGATGTCTGTTATGATTCATTCCTTTATTTCCTCTTCTTAATTTGGATATAAATTTTCTATATTGAAAAAAAAGGATGTAAATTTCTCATTGGCATTATCATATTTGAAAAACGACTAATTTATCATCTTAGCAGAATATACATTTAGGAATATGGTATTTACTTGCTAAAGGTTATCTTGGAACAAGAAAGTACATGATTGCTCTGCTATCAGCAATATTATGCTTAGGATATCTGTTGTGCAATAGTTAATATAATGTGAGACCCTAGTTGGTTTCCAGGATTTTTGGAGTTAACAATTGTATTGGTTCAGGGTTCCCTGGAGCTAGTTTTAGTGGTGTCACGGGCTCGTCTATGTGGTCTGAGGATCATGGATTAAGTAGAAATATAAGTCCTCTACCTGAGCAGAAATTCAACTTTGACCAGGTGAACACAACTGATTTTCTATCTCATAAACTTTTAGACGCAAGGTTGGATGCTGATAATATTGGCCAAGATGTTGCAAGCATTGGAGACTGGTTGGCTCCTGATTACCGAACTGGGCAGGTGTGCCCCTGGACTCCACATTATAATTTTCACATGCCCTTGCTTTCAGTTTTTTTCCCCATGTAAAGATGCAATTGTACACCCTTTTCATTTATTTTTTGGCCTTAAACTGATATGAAATAGATTTCATTTTGTGGAAGAGATGATGGGAAGGTATCCAAGAAGTCCAAGCATAAATTAGACTAGAGTTAGAAAGTGAGATATTCATGTTTGTGGAGTATTTTTAGTGCCCTTCTCAGTAAGCATGGTGTGTTTTGGGGGTTTAAAATAGGAGGGGGAGGGGGTCTTGGTCGATTTTAATAGTGACTCATCATGTATATATGTACTTCGGAAATAGAGTGATTATTCTCTCTAGAAGTTTCACAATTCCTTGTCTCCTTTAGAATTAGGTGATCCTGGATATATAGTGGCTACACTAATTGCATTCAATATATGTACTGGCATGATATAGTATTCTTATTAAATTATCTTAATTAAGTTGTTGCAATATCAATTTTCATGAGGAGCACAAATCATATAATCTTTTTTCCCCCCAAGGATTAATTATTTGACATTGAAAACTTCAGTTGAACAAAATGATTTACTTCAGTTACAAGTTTTTATTTTTTGTTCAGAACTATATGGCTTCATCATTCTTAGCGCCTGTATATCTACTAAGACCATGTTGAATAATTCTTTTTTGTTTATCTCTTGCCTTGGTCATTGAGTTACAAATTATTATTCAGTATTTTTTGTATGTGTATATACTTGCACTTGTTCGGCATTGTCTTTCAATTATGATGTGCCTTATCAAGATTACTAATCATGGATGCAGATTATGTAAGATAAGTGGAATGTTATTTTTCATTTAAGCACAATTGAAGTGACACTAATACCTTGATTTGGTGCACCTATGAACTTTGTATAATTCTACTACAGTTGGAGAACTATTCTGGTTTACCGGCAAAAGTCGGTTTCAAGGCCAAAGTTGAAAGCGGTGCTCAATTAGGTGGAGCAACTGAAGTTGAAGCTGTTGAGCTGAAGAAACTTGACAGCTTTGGTAGATGGTTGGATAAAGAAATTGGTGGAGATTTTGACGATTCCTTGATGGCCTCGGACTCTGGCAAATATTGGAATACACTTGATACTGAGAATGAACATAAGGAAGTGTCCAGCCTGTCTCTGCATATGCAATTAGATACTAATTCGCTGGGACCTTCACTTTCTCAACAGCAGCTATTTAGCATCAATGATTTTGCACCAGATTGGACCAATTCAGGAGTGGAAACAAAGGTATGTATCCTGTGTAAGTGTTCTCAATTTTACTTGTAATTGTTTACTGTTTTCCTTGGTGTTGGGTGTAATTGCTATTCTCTTGTAGGTTTTGATAGTAGGTTCTTTCTTGGGGGACACGAGGCATTTTGATGGTTATAAATGGTGCTGTATGTTTGGTGAAATTGAAGTCTCAGCTGAAGCTTTGAGTAAGAATGTCATCAGATGTCAAGCTCCTTCTCATTCCCCTGGACGCGTTCCCTTCTACATAACTTGCAGTAATAGGTTAGCCTGTAGTGAGGTGAGGGAGTTTGAATTTCGTGAAAGTCCACCCAGAGTTCCATATTCTACAGCTGTTAAAAGTGCACCAGAAGATGAAATACGAAATCTAATACGACTGGTAAAACTACTATCTTCAGGCCTAGAGAAGAAACAATTGTACTGCACTGTAGAGGAATGTGATAAATGTAAAAATGAGAACAGAAGTAATTGGGGAAGGGTTGATGAGGCCCTCATTGTCTTTGAAGGAAACCCTAGAGATGCATTGATTCAGGATTTGCTTAAAGACAAATTTTATGAGTGGCTTGTTTGTCAAGCACATGAAGTGGATAAGGGAATGAATATTTTGGATGAAGAAGGTCAAGGGGTTATTCATTTGGCAGCGGGTCTTGGTTTTGAGTGGGCCATAGGTCCCATAGTTGCTGCTGGTGTCAGTCCCAATTTCAGAGATGTGCGAGGAAAGACAGCACTCCACTGGGCATCGTATCATGGAAGGTGAGATTAGCGTATCATATGATACGGTGTAGTGATGCTATACCATTTTTTAAGTTGCTCCCTATTTCCCAAATTAGGTTGTTCCATTTTTTCGGTACATGTGATGCGGAGTTAAAGATTCACCAGAAAAACAGTTTTACTCCATTTCTTTATCTATTATATTATTATCCATATAGTTGAATATACAGGTTTATTATCTTCTGCAACTAAATGTTTTACTTACTTTTACCCCAGAGAGGAAACAGTCATCGTGCTTGTTAGATTGGGTGCAGCTGCTGGTGCGGTTGACGATCCAACTCCTGCATTTCCTGGAGGACAAAAAGCTGCTGATTTGGCATCAAGCAGAGGTTATAAAGGTATCGCTGGATATTTGGCAGAAGCAGATTTAACTAGCCATCTTTCTTCCTTATCTGTTAAAGGAAGTGTTATGGATAGTGCTGCAGTAGAAGTATTGGCAGAGAAGGACACTGAGAATGCAGCAGCAGCAGCATATGTTAATGATGAGAACCATTCCTTGAAAGGGTCTCTTGCTGCTCTTAGGAGATCAGCACATGCAGCTGCCTTAATTCAAGAAGCTTTTAGGGTTCAATCATTTCGTCACAGACAAACGACTAAGAGCGGCGATGATGTATCTGAAGCTCCACTTGACCTTGTTGCCCTGGGTTGTTTAAGCAAGGTCCAACAAACGAATAACTTTGATGGCTATTTGCACTCTGCTGCATTAAAGATTCAGCAGAAGTACCGTGGCTGGAAGGGAAGAAAAGAGTTTTTGAAGATAAGGAAACATATTGTTAAGATTCAGGTATACTTGGTAGACATGACTTGCATTCTGTATTTTTCTATCAACTTTATGTTAGATTAAAAACCATGTTAATGCCTCTGAATCCTTTTTAATAGAGAGTTCAAAATACAATAGAAATCTTAAATTCATATCATCACTTCTTTACTACTACGTTTTTGATCCACTTTTTATTCAAGTGTTTCTGTTTGAATTACTTTTTATATATTGGCATGTAGATGCATAAACTAGCTGTTGAAATCGCCTGAAGATGTTTGATGTTTGCGTTCTTGTTCAAGTGATTATGTAAACTGGGTGGAGACGTGGAGTTTATATCTCCACTGCACTTTAGCTTTCACTACTGCAGAGCCACATAGGGGTAATTGCTCCTTGGATTCTGGGGGGAAAGGAAAAATAATTAGGACACCGTCTATTTTGATTATTTTTTTACAGAATATACCCAAAAAGTAGAATAATATAGAAATATGCTCCCCTTATGAGAAAATGCTAAACTTTGTCCGCCCTGTACCAGGATTTGAAAGTCCTTGAAGTTGAATTCTTGGTCCTCCCCTGAAAACTCTCTTATACTGATTAATACTGTTTCTTAAGAACTTTGTTTGTTGTCATTATTGCTTTTCAGGCTCATGTGAGGGGACGTCAAATGCGTAAGCAATATAAGAGGGTTGTTTGGTCTGTTAGTATTGTTGAGAAGGCAATACTGCGTTGGAGGAGAAAAAAACCTGGCTTGCGAGGATTCCGGACGAAGACAGCAATTGAAAGTATAGGGCATGACGTTGAGAAGAATGACGAGTATGACTTTCTACGAATTGGTCGAAAACAGAAGTTTGCTGGTGTTGATAAGGCTCTGGAAAGAGTCCAATCGATGGTGCGTCACCCAGAAGCTCGAGACCAGTATATGAGACTGGTTACAAAATTTGAAGAACTTAAGGTAATATTCCAAGGCTCAAAGATCTTTGATATGCATACACTTGTGAGAGCAGTCATGTTAATTACCAGGGTTTAGAATGTTGGTCTTGATTTAAGGTAATATTACCAGGGTTTAGAATGTTGGTCCTGATTTAAGGTTGTAGTTCACTTCATAGTCTACAAATCACAGCATTCTGCTGCAGTATCAGGCTGAAAGTGTGCAGAAATATATTGTGGTAGAAAAATGATAATTAGGGAACAGAAGCATATCAATAAATCAGTCTTGTGTCAATCTACCTTAAAAACTCATGTTGTCAACTAGTAGCTGATCCTTTAGTAGTAGGCTTTTAATTTTCAAAGGACTTCTAAGTCCTAATATTGAGCTCAACTTGTCTAGATATGCCGAATAAGACCGTGAGTGGACTCTTAATAAAGTCTCTTCACTGCAAACACCACCACCTTAATAGAATATTGGTTTCTTGAAAACAAGTACTCCATCTGTTCCTAAATTAGTGATGCATTTACTTTTTCGTCCGTTCCAAAATTAGAGATACAAAACTAGACTATAAAGAAACACAAAGCACAACTAAAATATGCCATTACTTATTCTGTAGGTTGACTGGGCACTAGCATGGCACCACTACTACATTTCTAGCATGCTACCACTATCACATTTCTAGCAATGCTATAATATATTTGGAACATAAAGTTTTCCTTAAAAGTCGCTTAGAAATGGATCTCTAATTTTGGAACGGAGGAAGTATCATTTATTCAGTAATATAATTTGTCTTTCTCATTCTTTATCTAGATTTGCAGTTTGAGAACCTTTTTCCCCCCTCCCCTTTTTAAGTTATTATTTCCTCACCTTTTGACAAATCTGATATTGTGACAGGTGAGAGAGGATGGGAGTAGCGCATCCCAGCAGGTCAATAGTTCTGAAGAGAGTAAAATAGATAAACCTGGTACCTAGATTTTAGAAGTCAAAAATGTTGATAAGAAGTACAGGACAGTTCAGTGGTAGTGATGGGTATAGTTCGATTTGTGAAGTATAGTCTAACATGTCATACTTCTGAAATTTTGTCATCTTCTAAGTGTAGAGCTTCTAAGTGTAGAGGTGGAAGAGAGATGTCCATGCTTGTCTTTTTCTTTGTAAACGGCTGTCAATAACCATGTAAACCGGCGGCGTGAAGGAAATGTAGTCGGTAACAATACATATATGGTTAGAATAACTTATTAAGGTTTTAACAACAGTTCTGTTTTCAGTACATTAGTGTTCACTGTAATGCCAATTTATTGCAGGAGACGGGATTATTAGAACAAAATGAGAAACAATGAATGCGATAAGTTGACCCAAAAGTTGCCTTGACCAAAATTGCAACCAGAAGTAGGAAGTGGACATGCAAGCAAGTTGAATGCGACAAAACTACACCAATATATAATTGATTTTAACTGAATATTTTATTACAAAGACTTCCTCTTGGGATGGACGAGACTTGTACAACACCTACCATGATACATTATGACAGAAAAATGACTCTTGAACTAAGAAAAACTTTTAACAGAAATTGCACAACAATGAAATATTATTACAGAAAATGAGCTTGCAGTTGGAATCCTGCAAAACTAGCAGACAGACAAAGGTCAACTTGAAAGGCAGTTGGAGATCTCATAGCTCATTAATGACATAATCTATGCATAAAACAAAGTCAAAAGTGAGCAAACTGGTGGCGCAACCAATAAACAGTTACCTTGTAGATTCACATCACAACTTTATGGTCAGAAGATGCTTTGAATCATCTAATTTAGAGTATGTGCCCAATATGAAGATTGTGTTCTTTAAACAGCTGCTAATTTAACTGAAATCATGGTATGATATGAGCCTCAGTGAGCTGCAGGATTTACTAAACCTTATGCTTCCTGTAAGCCATTGAAGTTATGTTAGGAGGACAGAATAGATGCACAATCACTGATTACAAGCGTAAATTTCACACTTCATGACTCACCTAAACATCTTTTCACTGCCACATCTGTCCAGTTTGGCTTGTGGATGACTGCTCTCAGATTTGTAATACTGTGAAAGTTCATCATCGACACGTAGAATCTGCTTTCCTGAATTTGGCAGCCTCTTGCTAAAATCAGTATTCCTCGGGCTTGACCTCAACAAGCTATCTATTTGCTGTTGAACTCTTGGTTGGGTAGTTTGCGTTCCAAATACTTTTTTAACCATGTCATCCAGCTCCACAACCCTCCTCTGTAAAGTGGTCTTGTCCAACTGGAGAAAAGGTAACAGAAAGTTAAAACAACAGACCTAGATAGAAAATTAAACAAACATTTGACTTGGTACAAAAAGAAATTAACAAACTTTTACATTTAAGAAAAATAACAACATTTGTGGAGATAGCTTCAAACAAGTTAAGACCTTCAACAGTTCATTCTGTGCAGTCAGCAACTGCTCCCGTTCTTGTATTTGTTCAACAGTCATCTGAATGGCGCATATAACTTTTTCTCTTCTATTTACTTCTAAAAGGCATCTACAGAAGCATGAAGTCCATACAAACATAAAGGATATATTGTGAGATTTTATCGCTAAGAGTGGTATTGTCAATAGACTGATTTAGCAACCTCATATATCTAGGTCAAGGAAAGCTCCTGGAACATATTACAATAGCATGCATGAGAGCCAGAGGAGGTCCAGATGAGTTCAGGAGTTACGGAAAAGAGTTGATTTTCCTTGCAATAGATCAATAATAGTACCCTTTGTAATCATTCATTTCACCAATATGGCAATATTCCAATAATATGCATATTTTATGAATGCAGGCTATGGTCAACTGGTTACGGTCCTTACGGACTAGTGCTTGTACTACTTCTCCAAAAACTAACTCCACTAGATCCCAAAGACCACTTCAGTTCACTTAAAAGCGGTTCTACAACATATTAAGATTTAGGCTTAGGTAATTTTCCATTCCTCTTCATTTCAGCTTTAAATTTTGCTTTTCTATAATTGTGGCTAACTAAACAGATTCTGCAAATACTTTCCATTTCTAGTTTGAAGCCATTTAGCACAAGTATATAATATCATGGTTAACAAACCCAATATCTGAATGCTGTGGAATAAGGTGTAACTTACCTATGCCTTTCCTCAATTAATTCATTAATCTGCCGCCTCAGATTGTGAATCTCTTTCTCCTAATTCATCATAGAAAAGATATATAATGGTTCTTTAAGTTACAGCAACAAATGTAGATCTAAACATTTGCAGTTTACCATTGCAATGGATTCGTGTGTTTGTTGCTGAGCCTCCTCCACTAACTTCTGAAGTTGATATTGGTCCATCAAGTTCTACATCAAATTAAAAGAATCATGCACACAAGAAAATTAGTTTACAATAATCTTTGTATATGAGTCTGAAACTTACTGCATAGTCAGTCATGTCGATTTTCACACGAAGTAAATCCCGAATGACATCGTGTGTCATGCTTTCTGCCGCAGCCAGCCTGATATTCAGCATACATACCTGATCCAAAAATATAGAATTTCTTCATTGCAAAATAACAGAACCGCTGGATACGTATGCTTTGAGATACATACAAATAGACATATAGAGAGAGAAGCCATTCATATGAAGAATATTAGCAGAAAAACTAATACTGTAAAGGAGAAAACAAATCACCTACACCATCGCCAAAACAAAAATTAAAAAATCACATATTAATCACTTATAAGGCTCTACAATTCTCCGGAAGAAACATGTATGAGAGATTCCATTCCATACCTCTTTCTGCCGACTGGCCAGCAATGCCTCTAGCTCTTCTATGCGGAGCCTGGCACTTGATAATTCCTGGTACTTTTCCAAATTTTTTTGCTGTACCAAACCTCCAATGCATCTGAACGGTGAGCTAGAACCCCGTGTCCTTGTTGAGCTTTTCTCCATCTTATCTAAAGTTGGGGCAGCAGATGCCAAATTTGATGAATCTGTTTTAACTTCGCGAACCATTGCCTCCAAGGTCTTGTACTGTTTGAAGAATAAAGACTATGATATACAACTTTGAATAGGCGTACTTGTTATATATTTAAGCAAGGAAATCTACACTGTATTATGCTCAGGAAAGACATAGGCTCTTAAAATTATTTAGTTACCCGTTATGCTTCTCTTGCTAATATTAACACAACACGATACAAAGTTTACATACAAGACACTTGGATTCACCTAGCTTGGATGGTATTTATACAATGAAAGAACGATATGTATACACAAATCCATAATTTGTTTTTTATTCTGAAAGGCTTTTGGAGTTGTTTCTGTAATATAGTCAGCCAACTTCTCCGATAATTTTACCTTCTGATGGTACTGTGATGACTGTGCGTCAGCATGCAACACAAATTCAGATATGTACTTTTTGCACTTTTTGATCTGCAGGATATTTCAAAAAATTTGAGTTAGCCCAGAGGAAAAGCAGGTAAGAAAGGCTACTATACCACTGGCAGTTTCTTATTTGTGGATTCCTTAATGGCTTCACCTCTTTTGCTTGTTCTGCTATTTCATCTTCAAGAGCTATTATCCGTTTATGTGCCACATGAAGTTCCAGAGATCTATTTTGCAATTTCCTGAGATTAAACAATTTATTGATTCCTCCTTACAGTAAAAGATTGTGACAAAGAAAGAATTTGGCATCTGACCTTGAAAGTTGATCTTCTGCTGGTAGTTCACTTGTTGAGTTTTCAGAATCACTATTCTCGGTGATGTTTTTTACTGTTAATACTCTTTCTCTCAGTGCTTGGAGTTCTAGTTCTGATGAATCTCTTATTATCTGATGCCTTTCTACCTCCTTTTCCATTTCATACACCTAATAGAAGAGGAACAACTTTGTGAAAAATATACAGGCCAAAATGAGAAAAAGAAAAGCAGTCATGAATATGCATGCACATAGAAATGTAATGTAGCACCCAACTCATGATGGATCTGAGAAGACCACTTCTTTCATCCCTACCCCACTAGAGGACAAGTACAAGGACAAGAAAAGGCAGAAAACAGCTTTGCTTTTTATTTTTCATTTCATCCATATACAGGACTTTCAAAGAATGTTGGTCAATTCTTACCTTTTTCTCTAATACATTTATGGTACACTCAAGCTCCTCAACTGAATGTTCTAAGATCTTAACCTCCTCTTCCTTTTGTTCTGCGTAAATTCTGCTTGCATCCGACTCCTAGAAGAATAATCACAAGTTTAGTAAATAAATCCAGCAAAAATCAGTAACCTGAAGGGTTCTTTATATGTAAATACCCGGCGGGCTTCAACAGCTATAGCTTCATTCTCATCTACTAAAGCATAGGCCGTATCAAGTCTATCTTGCAAGGAGACAACCTGATCACGGAGTTGGTCTCTCTCCTCAGTGACACTCCTTAAATTATTCTCGATGTCTTCTATTGAAGATAATAACTGTTTCTCCACCGAAGACTTGGTAAGAAGAATTTCTTTCTTTAACGTCTTGACAGCCTCTATTTGTTCTTCTAACTGCTTTTCAGCTTCTGACTTTTTCAGATAAAGATCCTCCAAAAGAACTTTGAATTCAGCATTTTGGTCTGACAAATTATTTAGTTTTTCTTTTGCTTGCTCTAGATCAGAATTTGAGGCAAATAGAGCAACTTCAGTATCAGACAAAGGTAGTTCAAGATTTCTATTTTGAATAAGCAGATTATCAAGCTGACTTGTTTTTATTTGTAGCTCGTGCCAATTTTGGCTCAAAGATGCAACAAAAGTATCGGTTTCAACTTTGAGACCCTTAGTTGTGGAGGCTGATTTTTGCAACAAGCTAAAATCGAAAAGCGAACCTTTCAACAAAACGCCTTTCTGTTCCAATTCTTTCTTTAGCTCTAAATTTCCATCATCCTCATGGACTAGTTTCACCTCAACTGCTTCCATTCTAGTGGCAACTGCAGTTTGATCCCCTTGCTCTTTATCTTTCACAACATTAATCGAAATGTCCTTTTCACATATAAAACTCTTGCACAAATCATTCATTAAGCTGTATTGGAGTCTGTCTGGATGACAAGCAAGATCTCCGTTAAGGCTTCTGAAGTTTTTGAAGTATTCTGCAGCACTACATTGTTGGATCACGAAAGAAGCAAATTCTTTCTCCATTGACTTCACGTAAATATCTTCCACAGACAATCTTGAGAAGTAAATATTACTCAGGATTTCCTTTGCCATCCTTGAGGCATCAGAATATACTGCCTTGCACATTTCTTCCATATCACTTTGCATATGCAGAAAAGACCCTTCAAGCAAAGTCATCAAATTTGCTAATTCTATTAAACTATAATGGATAAGATCCTGCAGTATTTCATTCTCCCCGTCTTTTGAACGAATTGAAGATTTAAGTTGTTCTATTTCTTCAATCAAGCTGGCTTTCTCTACCATCAAATCTTCACCAGTTTGTTTCCACATACATGTCAACTGTCTTGAGTTCTCATTTGCTTTCAGTAACGCATTTATCATAACATCAGCTTCTTGCATGGTTTCACGAGCCTCCTCGAATTGTTTAAAGAAGCTGCTGGCCTGACTCACATTCCCATCAGCAACAAACTGCATATTACAAGATGTTGCCAAGATATAAAAAAAAGTGTGAGTGGTCTTTTCTTCAGATTTCTTAAAGAAAACAAAGTGAATATCAAAAATTATGAGCAACAACTATTTCTTACTACCACATTCTAATTTCATTTTGTAAGGTGAGCTAACTACACAAGTTTTACATGAACTTTACCTCCTCTGTGTTACAGCAGCCCGCTTTAACTTCCCGCATCTCCAAGTAAGAATGTGGAAGGACTCCACTCAATTTGGACACTATGAACTGATTAGATCCAATTATTGATGCGTGTTGATCTTTATTATTCACAAATTCAGGTGATTTTAACAAACGTACTCCATCCCCAGGGGAGTGACAGCCAACTTCTCCCTCATTAAAAAGTGCAGCTAATTGAACATTTATCTTAATGAAAGCATCATACACCATCCTGAATTCCTTACTCAAACATAACATTGCTGTTTCATTATCACTTAATTTTTTGATCAGCCGTTCAGACTTTTGTGATTCTTGAGCAGAGGAGAAAACTGTACCCCCTTCAAACTTGAGACCTAAAGCTTCATCAGTTAGTATTACAGGGGATCCATAGCATCCACTAGATGAAGATTCATCTAATCTTGGAGAGGTGCTTCCGGCTGAAAGAGAAGCATCAGGAGTTGATGAATCAGTTGTCCAGTCATCTGCTTCTAGTAAAAGTTCAGCTGCAGCTGGGCAGCCAAACATATCAATTATAGTGCTAATGCAGGCTCTTGTTGTACTCATTCTGTCATTTATTTTAGAAAGTTCAGCAAATATCTGAAGCTGCATTTTGTGTTCGCTTCCATTTTTTGAAGATTTAGGGATAAGTTGAACATTTCTACGGTCCGCTTTGAGCTTCAAACAGTTTTCTTTCATTTCTTGAATATCTTTCACAAATTCTTGAACCACCTCCCTGTATAGAGAAACAGCTTTCTGAATGTCAGTTTGCAGGGATGATAAATACATTTCTGCATCAGTAAAAGACACTGTAAAAGCACTCTCAGTCTCATGCAGTCCTAGCTTTGCCAATTCAAATTGAATCTCAGCAAATTCTAGTAGGAGAGCATGCTTTATCTCCGTTTTCTGGTGGGCTCCATTTCTTACAGAATCTTTTTTTGCATTGTCTGCAATAATAACCTTCATATGCTCAGCTAGCCTGTTCACAACCAAGAAGGCAGCATCAGCACATTTATTTGCTTCACTGATCTGATCTTCCTTGCATGTGAGTTTGTTCTCAAAAAACTCTATCATATTGATCTTGTCATCCAAAGTTGTAGTCAACTGAACTGTTTCTTTGGTGCTTGCATCATTTTCTAGTTGCTGAAGTTCCATCAAAACCATTGCTGCACCTTTCAAGGAACTCAATTTCTGCTCCATCTGCAATACAGACTTCTGTGCATCTTCCAGGCTCTTTTTTAATAGCAGGATTGTTTCTTCCTTCTCTACACAAACTTTAGCAGCCTTTTCAACATGCTCGCGTATACCAACATTGACATGAGGAAATGAACCGGCAATATATTCTATCTGTCCAGAGGCATCTCTGAGGGATTTAGAACCATCCAAAAGGAAGCTTGTTAGCTCTAGACTTGCCTTTTCCCACTCTGCACGTGTTTCCCTTATTTCGTCATCTTTAACTGCAAGTCTGATCCTCAGTCTGTCATTGTCTTCAGCCATGGAACATAATCTCTCTTGTAACTCTGACTGAAGAGCAGCCACCTCTTCCTGTAACTGAATAATTGTTTCCATTCTAACCTCTTCACGGATCAACTCTGTTTGTTGCTCCCAAGATAACCGTGATGCATGATTGTCCGGATATTGGCTACTAAGTAATCGAGCCTCTTCAAGGTCCTTGGTAATCTTGTCCAATTTAACTTGCAAATATTTAGTGCTGATGTCTTTATTGCCTTCCGTTGAAAGAGCCAGATCTTGATTTATACCATCTCTTTCTGTACAGTGGTCATCAAGTTGTCTTTCTACCTTATCCTTATTGTTTAAATTTTCCACTAATTTGTGATATTCCTGCCGCACAAACTGTAGCTCTTCAATTAGGCAGATTCGCTCAGTTTTTAAGGCTTCGATCAAAACTTTTGCATCCATCAACTCTTTCGATGTGTCACTAGACTGCGGAAATAAAAGTGAGCGGATCTCATGGTCACTTTTATTCTGTTGCACCCCATCCTCCTGCTGGTTAGAAGGTGAAATCTTATCTCCTGAACCACTTCTGGTTGATAAGGTCTCAACCTGCAAACAAAGGAACTAACTGTTAGCTATTAACGCAGCATAATAGCAGAACGAAATCAATAAAACTACAATCACAAACAAGACACAAAATGTATGTAGTTCACCAAATCCTGGGGTACGTCCACGGATAGAATCATTTTCACTATATCAGAAAAGCATACATAAACATTGCAAGATCCCCTACTTTTATTTGTAAACTACGATACAAGAAGCCTAATTTACCCGTAGAGTACAAAATTATCCCTTGGCTTGATTTTTAACACTTTTTCTAAATTCATTTGGATCCGTCTTCACTCTTCACCAATAACACTAATTACCACGGCGTCTACTCTCTGTTTTTTTTTCCAACATGCAACTCACTCTCTAGCATCTTGTTAAACCATCAATTGCTTCAAAAGCTAGCTTGGAACTCAGAATATTTATCAAGTTCTGAACACCCCTACTTTGTGTGCAGTCTCCATGTGCACGTGGAGAGACAAACACATTAACAATATATACATTAGACACACTAATCGAATGGAGGTTATAATGCACACAAGGGTTCAATACTATACTACGAACAATAAATGACAAATAGACAAAATAAAATTATAAAAGGTACCTTCACATTGTGGTCATTCCAAAATGAGGAATCTTCCTCCAGCTCAAAATCTGTAACTTTTGCCTGAATCTCGGAGTTCTCAACTGAAATCCCACTACAAACCCTAGAAGAGCTTCTTCCGTTAGAAGTTTCATTATTAGGTCCAATATTTCCAGTTCTCTTGCTCAGTGTAGTCAGCTGATAATGATCAGAACCGTCAAATTTTGTATCTGATGAACAAACAGCTCTGATAGCTTCAAGCCTATCCTTAGGAATATTATCAAACTCGTGAGTTTCCTTTTGGTACTGAGATGGATCTGATATTATGTTTAGTGGTGTTCTTGCCGAAGGGAAACTGATCGGCTTGGATAAATTTTCTAATCCGTTCTCATTTCCTTCGGATTGAAAGGTTTTTGAAGAGGTTCGAGCTACGAATTGAAGGGAAGAGTTGTATTTAGACATTTCAAAGCTTAAATTGAGCTTAAAAAAACTAACTTGTAGACATGAATATATGGGTGAGAGAGATTTCAATGGAATTTAGGGTTTAGGGTTAGTTGATTGAATTATGATGACTCCATAATTGTTTACCAACTGGTTCCAGATTTGAGGTTCAGAGTAAGAAAATGGTGACTGACTGATTCATCAGCTTGAAAGCTACGACTCAAAGAATGGACGGGGGGAATTTGGAAGAAGAATAAAAAAAGCCCGCTTGATTTTCAAATTAAAAACCAAGATAGCATCGGAAATGCCCTTTGTCTCGTGATTTTTTAATATTGCCCCATGTTTTCATTTATTTTAAAAAATTAATAATAATCTTATATTTACTTTTTTTAATATAAAAAATTAATAAAATAAATGTTAAAATAAAATTTAATATTAAACATAAATAATTTTTTTAGCAACGAGTTACTATTATGCCCTCAATTTTTGACGTGGTACTATCAATTAAACGAAATCAAAAAAAATTAAGAATTTAATTTCCAAATTGAAAAAAAAAATTAAGAATTTAATTTTCTAATTGGAAAAAAAACAATAATTAACATTAATTTATATTTAGGCGTTTAAAGACAAGACAAAGACAAGGATCCGAGGAGAAAAAAGTGTGGGAACCGATCGAGTTCAAACATTCTTAAAAAGAAAAGCACTAAATCAAAACCGCCGGGCAAACCATTTTTCTAAGAATAATCACGAGCACTTCAAATTAAATATGTGAAGTGCTTATGCACCATGCATGGCTATATATATATATATATATATATATATATATATATATATATATATATATATATATATATTTATATGGGGATGCATCCATAGCAATCGGTTGCCATCACACTGTTCATAACAATCAAGTTGTAACAGCATGTAGCGGCTTAGTCTTATTTTATATTAAAATAATATGGCCGCAACACCTAGTAGCGGCTGACATTTCATAAGCCAAGTACAATGACATGTAGTAATAGCAGTAGTTGTAGTAAGTACTCCCTCCGTCCCAAATTATCTGTTTTTTTAGAGTTCCACACACATATCAATATGTGTGATAAAAATACTAAAATACCCTTATGTGCTGATTTTTTTGTTTTCTGTGCATGAATCCTTATTGGTGAGAATATGAAAAGATGCTTAAAAAAGAGGAGAGGCATGAATGAGAGTAATGACTATCATTAATTAGGGTAAAGGGGCAAACTTAAAAAATAAAGGGAAAAAATGCATTGAAATCTTGAAAAAACAGATATTGTGGGACAATTTTTTTTTATTAAAAAAGCAGATAATTTGGGACGGAGGGAGTAATATTTAGTAACTTGTAGTAATGACATGTAGTAGCTTGTAGTAAGTTATTTTTTTCAAACCGCTGCTACAACAAGAAGCGGTCCCTTTTTTATAATTATTATTATGTTGGATATTATTAAATAATTATAAAATAATTTGACATTATTATTATTATTATTGTTATTGTTATTGTTATTATACAACACTTTAATAATAATAATAATAATAATAATAATAATTATTATTATTATTATTATTATTACTATTATTATTTTAATAAATTATGAGATATCTTTAATTTATGATAATAATATTTTGAATAATAATAATCTCACTTTATTTTAAATATTATTCTTATTATTTTTATTATTATTAAAGTATTATTATATTATATTAATATTAATAGTATTATTATTATTATTACATTATTATTATTATTATTATTATTATTATTATTATTAGTTTTATAAAAATAAAAATAAAATTGTGATTAAAATAAATAGTTTTATGAAGGCAATTTTATTTTAATCACAATTTTATTTTTATTTTTATAAAAATAATAATAATAATAACAATAATATAATAATATTAATATAATATAATATTAATTTAATAATAATAAATATAATAAGAATAATAATTAAAATAAAGTGGAATTATTATTATTCAAGTCCGAGTGTGTATTATGAAGGAAATTTTATTTTAATCACAATTTTATTTTTATTTTTACAAAAATAATGATAATAATATAATAATAATAATACTATGAATATTAATACAATATAATATTACTTTAATAATAATAAAAATAATAAGAATAATATTTAAAATAAAGTGGGATTATTATTATTCAAAATATTATTATCATAAATTAAAGATATCTCATAATTTATTATTATAATTGTAAGACCCCAACTTTTATAAATAAATATGAATTTTCTATAAATATCATTTTTGAATATTATTGAGTTAATTTGATATAATGTTATAGTTGTGGGTAATATTTATAAATTTTGCAAAGTACGCAAGTTGTTATATAATATTCGATTGGTCGGGAAATATTCGTTTTAACAGGGAATATTCGTACAACGACACAATCATTGGTGGACCCCACAACGGAATTATTGTCGGATTGAGAAAACGACAAAAATATTTTATTAAAAATAACGGCATAAATTTTACCATTGTTACTGTTGAACTACTCGGTAGTAAAAGTACAGTAATACGTGTGGTTGCATAGTAGCACACGGTATTGATTATTAATGCTTATGTGAGAAGTCACTCAGTTTGATTCAATTATTGCCAGTTAATAATATGAATTATTTAGCGATAATGACGTTTTGTTTTATTCGTATTATTAACGTAATAAAACAGAAACATCTTTTTATATAAAACAGAATACTTTATTAAAGTTATTCTATAAATATAATATATTATATTTTATTTAAAAGATTTTTCTTTAAATATGGACCGTCAGATTAAAGTAATCAATCTGGACCGTTCATGGATTAGTTACTATGCATTCTATTTTTCTATAAATAGCAGCTCATTCCTTCATTATTTCTTACGAATTCACTGAACTCTAGAGAGAGAAACTATAGAGAGAACTATAGAGAGAGAGAAGAAAAGTATTCTGCTACTTAACTACTTCCTTATTTCAGCTCGTCTTTGAAACGGTAAGGGGTGTTATTCTTTCTTATTCATGAAGAGAGCTGTTGTTATTCCATTTCTTATTATTCTGTTGGAATAACATGTATACGCGGTCTATGTAAGACCCCGAATTTTATGAAATAAAAGTATTCAATTTTTCTTATAATTACTATTCAGTAAATGGTTAAATTGATAAAAGTTTAAAGTTATGAGTGAAATATGATTTTTTTTTTCAAAATAAGCAAGTGGTTATAAAAAATCATTGTTGTCGGGGAATATTCGTTTGGTCGTGGAATATTCTTTCTGTCGGGGAATATTCGTACGACGGCGCAGCTATTTGTGGGCCCCATAACAGAATAACTGTCGGATGAAGATAACGACAAAAATTGAGTTTTTATAATTAACGGCGTAGTTGTTATCGTTAACACTGTTGGAATACCCGGTGGTTAAAATACAGTAATACGCGTGTTTGCACAGTAGCACACGGTTTTACACAGTATTTTTGAATTATTGATCCTTACGTAAGAAGGCACTACTCAATAATTGTTACAGTAATTACTGTTCAATATTTTATTTTATTGATTCAATAATTGCTACGTTGAAATTTTATATTATTGTTGTTCAATAATTGTTGCTGCACAGTATTTTCCATTATCAGATCAATAATTCATATTATTTGAATAGTATTATTAGATAGCATTATTGGCAATGTCTAGAAAGTTCTGTCTAAGGAGAGGTTTGGTCATCTAATTGCGCGCTAGTAAGGAGAAATCCTTATTGGAAAGCCCCCTCTTTCCTGGGAACGGCCTGGTTGTCATAAATGTGATTCTGTAATATTATTTGTGAATAATTAATTATTGATTTATATGATAAGAAAATATTTATTTTATGTGGATATAAATGAGGGATATATTTTTGTGGTTAAAATGAAGGAGTTAATGTTGAGGTTTTTATCAGTATTTTTGTCGGAATGGAGGTATTAAAAATCAGGGTTTTTGAGATATTTTGCGGGGGTTATAAT
Source organism: Panax notoginseng (assembly GCA_016801055.1). NCBI lineage: Eukaryota > Viridiplantae > Streptophyta > Magnoliopsida > Apiales > Araliaceae > Panax > Panax notoginseng. The sequence continues at coordinate 18,808,404 of CM029022.1, forward strand.
TTTTAATCCGACCGTTGGATCGTAGTAATATTTGGATATGTTATACATATATAAGTTGAGTATATGTCCACAAATTTTGAACCGTTAAAAATGAATGTATGATTTGTTATGAATTTTACGAGATGACTGGTTCAGAAATTGTTGAATTTTCGGAGTTTATCATTTTGGTGGAAAATTCTAGAATTGGTGGGCCCCACTTGTGGTTGGTAAAGAAATGTGCTGAATTATATTTCAAATGTGGTGGGTGGGAATAGTAGCAGGTAAAGCCATCAGGTTGCAGGTCAAACCTACCAAAATTTTCCTATAAATAGAGGGCTAAGTTAGAATTGAAAATCACACCAGAAACATAAGCTTTCTCTCTTTCTCTCTCTAGATTATTGAGTGTATTTTGTGAGTATTTAGATACTTTGAGAGTTGCTATTCAGTGCAAGTTTTCTTCAGCATCATATCCGATATCCAGCCAGAAGTACTGCTCTTTTGAGGTAAGGGATAGTACGGGATAGTAAGGGATATTAAGGGTTGTTATGATTTTCAGTTTCGTAATTTTTCTGATCTTCAAAAATTCTGGAAAAATTTGAAATGATATTTTGATGAGTTTTCTTGATTGTGTCCAAAAATGGTGATTTTTGGATGTATAGATTGAGAGTTATGAATTTTATGAGAAAAGACTAGTTTAAAAGTAACAGCTTATAATTCCTTGTGGTTAACTCCAAAATTGATGAAATTTTTATTGGGAGTACATGTATATGATAGAAGTATACTCTGTAAATTTCAGAATTTTTAGACAAAAGTACAATTTTTGATAAATGTCTAAATATTCGGCTATTTTGGCCATATGAAAAATAGTAAATGACTTTTAAAAATTCTGAGAAAAATATATGTTCACTATGGGACTATATTATGCTAAATCCCATAAAAGAAATATTTTTTGGAATTGATTTGGTATTTTTTTAAAATGGTCTAGTTATGAGTAAATGAATTAAATATGTTTTGTGAGGAAAGAAAATTGGAAAATAGGATTTTATGGCTTGAGAATCCTATATGAGGTATATGCAGATTTTTGATGAGGGTTTTGGCTATTGATGATGAAATCTTAAGAGTTGACATTTTATGATGATTAAATGCATTAATTAGTAAAGTGTAAATAATTTAAATAAATTGTTTATAAGCTTAAGAAATGTTATTCTTTCAATATCATTATACCGAAATATTGGTATAGATTTTATTGTTGAATTTCTACCTTTTTGAGTCGAGGTTACTATTCATGAGTTACTATTCACGATAAAATTGGTTTCTTTTTCTAACCAAATTATAGTTGATTTATGAATATTGCTCTTGAAATTAAATCCATGTTTTGACCATATTATTTTTATAATCATATATAACATTTTTATAACCTTGATGTTGAAATTCTCTTTCACTTGAGTGTAAAGATGGGTAAATTATTGGTATGATCATGACTATGGGTTCTCTTTGGTCAGTAGTGCAAAGTTGAATTGTTGACTGGTATGATCATGACCATTGAATTTGTAATTGAATATCTTTAGCTTAAGTGCAAAGGTGAAATGATCAACATGGTTATAATTATTGTTTATATAAATTCTTAAATGATTATATATTCTTTGAGGTATTAATATATTTGGCATGTAGTGCAAATATGAATTGTTGAGGAATATCTTTGGCCTGTAGTGCAAAGATGAATTGTAGATGAATATCTTTGGCCCGTAGTACAAAGATGACCTGTTGTTGAATATCTTTGGCCAGTAATGCAAAGATGAACGGTTGAGGAATATCTTTGGTCTGTAGTGCAAAGATGAATTGTAGATGAATATCTTTGGCCTGTAGTACAAAGATGGTCTGTTGATGAATATCTTTGGCCCGTAGTGCAAAGATAAACTGTTGTTGAATATCTTTGGTCGTAGTGCAAAGATGGATTTATTAGTATGATTATGAACAGGAACTGTGATTTGGTATAACCATGATCTTTGATGTTTCAGGTAAAGACATGTGATGAAAATATTCTTCGTCCTGGGTGCGAAGAAAAATTTAGAATCACAATTATGATTATGAGTTATTCATATGATTGTGGAAAGGAACTGTTGATTGATGTTACAGGGATAAAACATTGTTGATGGATTTTTAACATGGAGAAGATAATAGACTTTATAGTCTATTTGACTCTTCTAATGGATTGCTCGTTCCGCTGCAACTATGGTTGAAATTTTTATCATTTACCATATGTTCTAAATCTCTGATTTATTATTGATGAAGGCTACTGATAATTTAATTATCTTTAGTCATGATATTCTTTACTGGGCTAGTTGTGCTCACCCTTTTGCTTCACAATTCCTTTCAGGTAATAAGAGTGTAGCTGGGTCGAGCGAGGGTAACGGGAAAATAGAACAGTGGTCTCTAGCTGTGGATGTTCTCCCGAAGCAGTATAGAAAAGTTCATTTAGTAGTTATATTTGGTGAATCCAATAGGGTAAGGTGTACCCAACGTTGGAAGGGTGGTTTGCCACTATCATACAAGATGTCTAACGGCATACAACCTCGTGTCATCATAAGACAGGGATGTGCTCATCCACTTGCTGAGTATATATACGAACACTACCTATATAATCTTGGTGTTTGTTTAAAGTATAATTCTCAATTAGAGACAGTAGAGATAATGATATGTCAAGAGAAGACTCACCATTGGGAAGAATATGATAGTAATCTTCTCGTTTTTCTTTGGGGTCTATTGGGTCAACCAAGGATAATTCTGTGGCCATATGATATCTATCATAACCTAGACGCGTGGCCTCCCATGTACGAAGGTTTCCTTGAGCACTTCCCAAAGATTCTAATTTCTAAAACAGTTTTTGACTATACCTTTATGTAAGGTGTTATTGTGAGGTGATGTCCACGGTTGGAACATGAGTCACATTTGGTATATATTTGTATCCAAACTCACAGCATATGTGTTGTTGTATTTTGCACGACAATTGTTGTAATAAAGTTGTAGTTGTTTTCTGTATCATGTATTTGACGACTCAGAATGGGTTGGGTGGAATGAACCTATTTTGGGGTCGTCACAGTTGGTATCAGAGCTTAGGGATATGATCTCTGGTGGAGATCGGGGAATATAACTAGGAGGGGAGAGATGCGTAAATCCTTCGCTAGTGTGTCCTACCTAAGCTTATTTGTTGGTTAGTCATAATATTGGGATATTATGTGATATGTTAATTTGTTTAATTAACCCTTATTTTATGGCAGTATTTGAGAATGGCAGCTGAGAATGCTAACAATGGAGTGAATGAGACTGTGGGGATACCTCTAATCACTAACCATGATAATGTGATGTCAGACGAAGAAGGAATTAGAGATATCTATGTGGTGAGTGAAGAATTGATAGTTGCACCCGAGATAGTCGCAGAGGTAACAGCTGAGACTGAGGAAGAAGAGGAAGAAGAAGTACCAGAGGAGAGTTTATTAGAGGTATTATATGATCAAAATGTAGAATTTCAAAATCGTATTCATGAGTTAGAAGAGCAGGCAGAAGAACGACAGGCGGTCGTGGAACAAAAGGATGCAACAATTCAAGCTTGTGTTACCCGATATGTGATGCTTGAACAGAAGCATTCTTTGGCAGAGTATAAGATGATAAAAATGGAATCTGAGCTGAAAGAAGAAAAAATTGAACGAGTGAGAATAAGTGATGCATGGACAAAAGCCGCACGACACGTGGATATTGTGGAAAGAGATGTTCGATCTAAGAAGGCTAAAATAGATGATATGAATTTCTCTTTTTGGAAAGCAATTGGGAGAACCCAACATCGAGTTTTGAATTACCCTGTACATAGCGGTCAACCTGAATCCGATATGGATCGAAGATTGATGATTCAGATCATGAATGAGGAGTACGAAGAGGCAGTTGAGGGAGGAATATGTCCTATAGAAAGGTATATTCCAACGGTAATGATGACGCCAAATGCTGCTCCAGACAAGTCAAAGCCGAGTAGTTCGAGGGATGGCGGTTGTCATGACTTCCCAACAAATGAGGAACCCAAATGAAGTTATCATGGGAGATGAGCAATGGAGAAATCATGATGATCTGAGAGATAGAATCTGAAATGGAAGCAAGGTATTCTCAACTCTTCGAAATACCAGGTACGTAAATTTCGGGGACGAAATTTCATAAGGAGGGGAGATTGTAAGACCCCGAATTTTATGAAATAAAAGTATTCAATTTTTCTTATAATTACTATTCAGTAAATGGTTAAATTGATAAAAGTTTAAAGTTATGAGTGAAATATGATTTTTTTTTTCAAAATAAGCAAGAGGTTATAAAAAAATCATTGTTGTCGGGGAATATTCGTTTGGTCGTGGAATATTCTTTCTGTCGGGGAATATTCGTACGACGGCGCAGCTATTTGTGGGCCCCATAACAGAATAACTGTCGGATGAAGATAACGACAAAAATTGAGTTTTTATAATTAACGGCGTAGTTGTTATCGTTAACACTGTTGGAATACCCGGTGGTTAAAATACAGTAATACACGTTTTGCACAGTAGCACACGGTTTTACACAGTATTTTTGAATTATTGATCCTTACGTAAGAAGGCACTACTCAATAATTGTTACAGTAATTACTGTTCAATATTTTATTTTATTGATTCAATAATTGCTACGTTGAAATTTTATATTATTGTTGTTCAATAATTGTTACTGCACAGTATTTTCCATTATCAGATCAATAATTCATATTATTTGAATAGTATTATTAGATAGCATTATTGGCAATGTCTAGAAAGTTCTGTCTAAGGAGAGGTTTGGTCATCTAATTGCGCGCTAGTAAGGAGAAATCCTTATTGGAAAGCCCCCTCTTTCCTGGGAACGGCTTGGTTGTCATAAATGTGATTCTGTAATATTATTTGTGAATAATTAATTATTGATTTATATGATAAGAAAATATTTATTTTATGTGGATATAAATGAGGGATATATTTTTGTGGTTAAAATGAAGGAGTTAATGTTGAGGTTTTTATCAGTATTTTTGTCGGAATGGAGGTATTAAAAATCAGGGTTTTTGAGATATTTTGCGGGGGTTATAATTTTTAATCCGACCGTTGGATCGTAGTAATATTTGGATATGTTATACATATATAAGTTGAGTATATGTCCACAAATTTTGAACCGTTAAAAATGAATGTATGATTTGTTATGAATTTTACGAGATGACTGGTTCAGAAATTGTTGAATTTTCGGAGTTTATCATTTTGGTGGAAAATTCTAGAATTGGTGGGCCCCACTTGTGATTGGTAAAGAAATGTGCTGAATTATATTTCAAATGTGGTGGGTGGGAATAGTAGCAGGTAAAGCCATCAGGTTACAGGTCAAACCTACCAAAATTTTCCTATAAATAGAGGGCTAAGTTAGAATTGAAAATCACACCAGAAACATAAGCTTTCTCTCTTTCTCTCTCTAGATTATTGAGTGTATTTTGTGAGTATTTAGATACTTTGAGAGTTGCTATTCAGTGCAAGTTTTCTTCAGCATCATATCCGATATCCAGCCAGAAGTACTGCTCTTTTGAGGTAAGGGATAGTACGGGATAGTAAGGGATATTAAGGGTTGTTATGATTTTCAGTTTCGTAATTTTTCTGATCTTCAAAAATTCTGGAAAAATTTGAAATGATATTTTGATGAGTTTTCTTGATTGTGTCCAAAAATGGTGATTTTTGGATGTATAGATTGAGAGTTATGAATTTTATGAGAAAAGACTAGTTTAAAAGTAACAGCTTATAATTCCTTGTGGTTAACTCCAAAATTGATGAAATTTTTATTGGGAGTACATGTATATGATAGAAGTATACTCTGTAAATTTCAGAATTTTTAGACAAAAGTACAATTTTTGATAAATGTCTAAATATTCGGCTATTTTGGCCATATGAAAAATAGTAAATGACTTTTAAAAATTCTGAGAAAAATATATGTTCACTATGGGACTATATTATGCTAAATCCCATAAAAGAAATATTTTTGGAATTGATTTGGTATTTTTTTAAAATGGTCTAGTTATGAGTAAATGAATTAAATATGTTTTGTGAGGAAAGAAAATTGGAAAATAGGATTTTATAGCTTGAGAATCCTATATGAGGTATATGCAGATTTTTGATGAGGGTTTTGGCTATTGATGATGAAATCTTAAGAGTTGACATTTTATGATGATTAAATGCATTAATTAGTAAAGTGTAAACAATTTAAATAAATTGTTTATAAGCTTAAGAAATGTTATTCTTTCAATATCATTATACCGAAATATTGGTATAGATTTTATTGTTGAATTTCTACCTTTTTGAGTCGAGGTTACTATTCATGAGTTACTATTCACGATAAAATTGGTTTCTTTTTCTAACCAAATTATAGTTGATTTATGAATATTGCTCTTGAAATTAAATCCATGTTTTGACCATATTATTTTTATAATCATATATAACATTTTTATAACCTTGATGTTGAAATTCTCTTTCGCTTGAGTGTAAAGATGGGTAAATTATTGGTATGATCATGACTATGGGTTCTCTTTGGTCAGTAGTGCAAAGTTGAATTGTTGACTGGTATGATCATGACCATTGAATTTGTAATTGAATATCTTTAGCTTAAGTGAAAAGGTGAAATGATCAACATGGTTATAATTATTGTTTATATAAATTCTTAAATGATTATATATTCTTTGAGGTATTAATATATTTGGCATGTAGTGCAAATATGAATTGTTGAGGAATATCTTTGGCCTGTAGTGCAAAGATGAATTGTAGATGAATATCTTTGGCCCGTAGTACAAAGATGACCTGTTGTTGAATATCTTTGGCCAGTAATGCAAAGATGAACGGTTGAGGAATATCTTTGGCCTGTAGTGCAAAGATGAATTGTAGATGAATATCTTTGGCCTGTAGTACAAAGATGGTCTGTTGATGAATATCTTTGGCCCGTAGTGCAAAGATAAACTGTTGTTGAATATCTTTGGTCGTAGTGCAAAGATGGATTTATTAGTATGATTATGAACAGGAACTGTGATTTGGTATAACCATGATCTTTGATGTTTCAGGTAAAGACATGTGATGAAAATATTCTTCGTCCTGGGTGCGAAGAAAAATTTAGAATCACAATTATGATTATGAGTTATTCATATGATTGTGGAAAGGAACTGTTGATTGATGTTACAGGGATAAAACATTGTTGATAGATTTTTAACATGGAGAAGATAATAGACTTTATAGTCTATTTGACTCTTCTAATGGATTGCTCGTTCCGCTGCAACTATGGTTGAAATTTTTATCATTTACCATATGTTCTAAATCTCTGATTTATTATTGATGAAGGCTACTGATAATTTAATTATCTTTAGTCATGATATTCTTTACTGGGCTAGTTGTGCTCACCCTTTTGCTTCACAATTCCTTTCAGGTAATAAGAGTGTAGCTGGGTCGAGCGAGGGTAACGGGAAAATAGAACAGTGGTCTCTAGCTGTGGATGTTCTCCCGAAGCAGTATAGAAAAGTTCATTTAGTAGTTATATTTGGTGAATCCAATAGGGTAAGGTGTACCCAACGTTGGAAGGGTGGTTTGCCACTATCATACAAGATGTCTAACGGCATACAACCTCGTGTCATCATAAGACAGGGATGTGCTCATCCACTTGCTGAGTATATATACGAACACTACCTATATAATCTTGGTGTTTATTTAAAGTATAATTCTCAATTAGAGACAGTAGAGATAATGATATGTCAAGAGAAGACTCACCATTGGGAAGAATATGATAGTAATCTTCTCGTTTTTCTTTGGGGTCTATTGGGTTAACCAAGGATAATTCTGTGGCCATATGATATCTATCATAACCTAGACGCGTGGCCTCCCATGTACGAAGGTTTCCTTGAGCACTTCCCAAAGATTCTAATTTCTAAAACAGTTTTTGACTATACCTTTATGTAAGGTGTTATTGTGAGGTGATGTCCACGGTTGGAACATGAGTCACATTTGGTATATATTTGTATCCAAACTCACAGCATATGTGTTGTTGTATTTTGCACGACAATTGTTGTAATAAAGTTGTAGTTGTTTTCTGTATCATGTATTTGACGACTCAGAATGGGTTGGGTGGAATGAACCTATTTTGGGGTCGTCACAGTCTACCCTATACTTGGTGACATTCTTCTATTATTCTGTTGGAACATCCTGTCTGTGTGTTTTACACCGGACCTGGTTCCGTTTTTATTATTATTCTGTTGGACCATCCTGTCTGTGTGTTTTACACCGGACCTGGTTCCGTCTTGTTATTATTCTGTTGGAATATCCTGTCTGTGTGTTTTACACCGGACCTGGTTCCATTATTTATTATTCTGTCGGAATATCCTGTCTGTGCGTTTACGCCGGACCTGGTTTCATTATTTATTATTCTGTTGGAATAACCTGTCTGTGCGGTATATCGCATGCATGGTGATTTCTTTTGTTATTCCATTCTTTATTATACTCAATTGGTTAAGTTTTGACTTCTATACTCCATGAAATTAGTAAAATATCCTTGATAATTGCGGTTCATCCAGTATCTTTTCATGAAAATATTCTTCTAAGTATTCTTGAATTTTACTCCACAAAGCAGTATCATGTTGACAATTTGGACGTTGTTAATTCTTGGATAAATTAATTCTTGAACTTGTTTTATTGAATTCTTATATCATTGTCATCATCCTCATGTTTATAAAATGTTGAAAGTCATCTGTGGCCTGTAGTGCATAGATGGACTTGGTATGATTATGACCAGGGATTATTCGGTATAATCATGACCGTAATGTTACAAATGATGTGGTAAAATTCCTCATTGGCCCGTAGTGCATTGATGGACAGTTGTTGGCATGATCATGACCATTAATGAATATACGAATATCTTTGGCCGTAGTGCAGGGGTGATTCGATGATGTGGATTATTTTATTATGCCGAGTCTCAGCGATCACAGTGTTGGAAAATCTTTTAAATCATAAAAGATAGTAGAGTTTATTTTCTACTTGACTCTTTTAATGGATTGCTTGTTCCGTTGCAGTTAAACTTGATGTCTATTATATTTTATCAGTTTAACATTGTTGAAGGCTAATGATAATTTATTCTGCATTATCTTAGTCATAATATTTCTTACTGGGCTAGTTGAGCTCACCCTTTCTTTCACTGTTCTCTTCAGAAAATGAGAACGTAGCTGGGGCAAGTCGGGGAACGGAGTGATGGTCCGAATGATAGTATTAGTTAGTAGTCCTCACTATTCTATGTAATGGTGTGTTAATAAATGTAATAAGGACTCCTTTTGAGTATGAATACTCTCTAGAATATAATATTTGTATTCAAACTCACAGTTTATGTTTTGTCGTATTGTACACGACAGTTGTATTAGTAAGTTGTATTTGTATTCTGTACTATGTATCTGACGACCCAAGATGGGTGATGTATACCTAATTTTGGGGGCGTCACAGTTGGTATCAGAGCTTAGGGATATGATCCCTGGCTATGATGTGAGAATAGAACTAGGAGGGGAGAGACGGGGAATTCCTTCGCTGGTATGACCTACCTAAGTTTATTTGTATGGTATTTAATTGGTCGGTCATAATATAAGGATAATATATGACATAACAATTAACTTTTATTTTGTGGCAGTATCTGAAAATGGCATCTGAGAATGTTGAGAATAGCAATGGAGCACAGGCGATTATTGATTCACCACATATCAATAATCGGGATAATGTTCATCAGGAAGGTGACAATCCTCATGCAAACAACAACACTGACCAGATGATGAATGATGGAATGTTCAGAGGTTTTATGCAATTCATGCAACAACAGGTGAAAGCGGCTCATATTCACAACGTAGGTGGAAATACTGGAAACTCTCAGGCGGTCACCGCTAAACAGTTTAAGGAGCTGGGACCACCGGAGTTTAAGGGAGAACCCAAACCACTTGTAGCTGAAACATGGATAAAACAGATCACCAAGATATTTGATGTCTTGGGATGCTCCGAGGAGCAAAAGGTTCCCTTTGCCGCCTTTATGTTGCGAGGAGAGGCAGATTACTGGTGAGAATCGATAAAGCATACTCAACATGTCGCACTGAAGATATCCTGGGAGAAGTTCCAAGAGCTGTTTAATGACAAATACTTTCCCGAGAGTATTCGTCACATGAAGGAGGTGAAGTTTATCAAATTAGAGCAGAATAATATGACCGTATCGCAGTACGAGGCAAAATTTACGGAGTTATCCCGGTTTGCGTCCCACCTGGTGGATAATGAAGAAAGAATGACGCGGATGTTTTTAAGAGGTTTGAAGCCGGAGATACGTCAATATCTTGTTTCTCATAAATTGTGTTTGTATTCAGATATTGTAAATAGGGCTCAGTTGGTGGAGCGCGATAACGAGACAACGCAACCAAAAGAGAGCAGCCGGAAAAATGATAATACCAGTGAGAGCAGTCATCGAAGCGGTGACAACAAGCGTTGAGGGAATCAACAGGCCAGAAATGGTAACCACTTCGGTGGTAATCAGGGCCAAAACAATAAGAATGGATATTTCAAGAAGAGGAGATTCAACAATGATGGAAAGACGTCAGCACCAGCACCTGTCGTTAAGGAAGAAGAACGACTGTAAGACCCCAACTTATTAATGAATAAAATCAAATTTTCTCTAAATATTATTGTGAATAATAAGAGGGTTAATTTGATATAATACTTTGGTTATGGGTGAAATGTGCAAATTTTGTAAAATAAGCAAGTGGTTATAAAATATTTATTTTTGGTCGGTGAATATTCGGTTGGTCGTGGAATATTCTTGCTGTCGGGGAATATTCGTACGACGACGCAGCCTTGTGTGGGCCCCATAACGGAAAGTGATTGGATGAAGAAAACGACAAGTATAAGTTGTTTATTAATAATGGGGTAGTTATTACCGTTAACACTGTTTAAATACCCGGTGGTTAAAAATACAGTAATAACGCGTGGTTGCATAGTAGCACACGGATTGCACAGTATAGTTGAATTATTGATTCGTACGTAAGAAGGCACTACTCAATAATTGTTACAGTGATTACTGTTCAATATTTTATTTTATTGGTTCAATAATTGCTGCATTGATATTTTATATTATTGTTGTTTCAATAATTATTGCTGCACAGTATTTTCATTTATCAGATCAATAATTCATATTATTTGAATAATATTATTAGATAACATTATTGGCAATGTCTAGAAAGTTCTGTCTAAGGAGAGGTTTGGTCATCTAATTGCGCGCCAGTAAGGAGAAATCCTTATTGGAAAGCCCCCTCTTTCCTGGGAACGGCCTGGTTGTCATAAATGTGATTCTGTAATATTATTTATGAATAATTAATTATTGATTCATATGATAAGGAAATATTTATTTTATGTGGATATAAATGAGGGATATATTTTTGTGGTTAAAAATGAAGGAGTTAATGTTGAGGTTTTTATCCATATTTTTGTCGGAATGGAGGTATTAAAAATCAGGGTTTTTGAGATATTTTGCGGGGGTTATAATTTTTAATCCGACCGTTGGATCGTGGTAATTTTTGGATATGTTATACATATATAAGTTGAGTATATCCCACAAATTTTGAACCGTTAAAAATGAACGTATGATTTATTATGAATTTTACAAGATGACTGGTTCAGAAATTGTTGAATTTTCGGAGTTTATCATTTTGATGGAAAATTCTAGAATTGGTGGGCCCCACTTGTGGTTGGTGAAGAAATGTGCTGAATTATATTTTAAATGTGGTAGGTGGGAATAGTAGCAGGTAAAGCCATCAGGTTGCAGGTCAAACCTACCAAAATTTTCCTATAAATAGAGGGCTAAGTTAGAATTGAAAATCACACCAGAAACAAGTTTTCTCTCTTTCTCTCTCTAGATTATTGAGTGTATTTTGTGAGTATTTAGATACTTTGAGAGTTTCTATTCATCAGAGCAAGTTTCTTTCAGCCTTATACCGGTATTCCGACCAGAAGTACTGATATTTTGAGGTAAGGGATATTATTTTCTTCTTAAATGATATTATTTTCTTCAATATCATTATGCTGAAATATTGATATGAGTTTTTATCAAATTTGGAACTTTTTGTGTCGGGAGTTACTATTCACGTATACGGCACTATTCACGAATACGGCACTATTCACCGAAAAATAAAATTTTCCCTTTTTGTCCAAGATGTCTATTATGGTTACTATCTTTGATTGTATCCATGTTTTGATCTTTATTTTTGAATTCTGCTTCACAATTGATTATTATGAAGTATTATTGATCTTGGATAAACTGTTATACGAATCCCTACTATTTGTCCTTCTGTCTCATTGGATTCGTTCTCTTTAAGATATTTTTCATCATCCTCAGTCCTAAATGATGATATTACTGAATATCTTTGGCCTGTAGTGCAAAGATGTATAATTACTTGATGAATATCTTTGGCCTGTAGTGCAAAGATGAACAGGTGTTGAGATGAACATGACCGACTGATGATACAAATGAATATCTTTGGCCTGTAGTGCAAAGATGAATATTTGGTTAAAGATGATTATTAATTGATGTTACAGGGATAAAATATTGATGATGGACTTTTAAATCTTAGAAGATAGTAGAATTCTTTCTCTACTTGACTCTTCTAATGGTTTGCTGTTTCCGCTGCAGTTGTTGATCTAAAACTTGTTGTCGATTATATTTTATCAGATTTTTCCCTGTTGAAGACTAACGATAATTTGTTGTATATTATCTTAGTCATAATATTCTTTACTGGGCTAGTTGAGCTCACCCTTTTCCTTTTTGTTCCATTTTTCTTCTCAGGAGGTGAGAACATAGCAGGATCTAGTCGGGGTATGGAGTGATGGTTCTAGAAAGATGTATTAGCAGTCCTCACTATTTCTGTAAAATAGTGTTTGAATAATTGTAATGAGGATTTATTTGAGTGTGGATATTGTCTAGAAGACAATATTTGTATTTAAACTCACAGTATGTGTTGTCGTATTTTGCACGACAATTGTATTATTGAAGTTGTAGTTTGCTTTCTGTACCATGTATTTGGCGACTCAGAATGGGTGTTGTATACCTATTCTGGGGGCGTCACAGTTGGTATCAGAGCTATAAGTGATCTCGCTGGTGACTTCCTGTTGATGGGGATGATAGGGACGTGCGGTGGACTGATAGGTATCAATGTAAGGTGCTGACATAGGTTGGTGTCCAGAGTTACAGTTGGTATCAGAGCTTAGGGATATGATCCCTGGCTGAGATGTGAGACAAGAACTAGGAGGGGAGAGACGGGGAATTCCTTCGCTAGTATGACCTGACTAAGTTTATTTGGTGTTTATTTGGTCGGTCAGAGTATAGGGATAATATATGACATGACTATTAACCCTTGTTTTATGGCAGTATTTAAGAATGGCAGCTGAGAACGTTAATAATGGAGTAAATCAGACCGTGGAGACACCTTTGATCACTACCCAGGGGAACGTGCAACAGGAAGGCAATATTCCTCCTGTAAACAACGTTACCGAGCAAACGATGAATGATGGAATGTTTAGGAGCTTTTTGCAGTTCATGCAAAATCAGACGAGGGAGACTCGTGTGCAGAATACGGGTGGAAATGATAACAACGCGCGGTTTGTCACAGCTAAGCAGTTCAAAGAATTGGGACCACCAGAATTTAAGGGAAAGCCGGATCCGATCATGGCGGAAACGTGGGTCAAGCAAATTACCAAGATATTTGATGTCTTGGGATGCACGGAGGAACAGAAGGTTCCATTCGCCACATTTATGTTCCGCGGTGAGGCAGACTACTGGTGGGAGTCTGTGAAGCGTACCCAGCCTGACGCACTCAACATGTCCTGGGAAACATTTCAAAAACTGTTCAATGACAAGTACTTTCCTGAAAGTATTCGTCATATGAAGGAGGTTGAGTTTATTAGACTGGAACAAAACAACATGACGGTGTCCCAGTACGAGGCGAAGTTTGCAGAGTTATCCAGGTTTGCACCTCATTTGGTCGAAAATGAGGAACGAATGACGCGGATGTTTCTGAGAGGTTTAAAACCTGAGATTCGTCAATACCTTATCTCTCATAAATTTTCTCTGTATTCAGACGTTGTCAACAGGGCCCAATTATTAGAGAGAGATAATGAGTATACTCAACCGAGGGACCACAACCAGGGTCATACCGGTGACAGCAATCATCAGAGCGATGATAACCAACGAGGAGGGAAAAATACGAACAAAGGCGGTAACCACTCGGGTGGTCATCGTGGCCATGATAATAGGAGAGGTGAGTCAAGTGGAAATTTCAGAAAGAGGAGATTCAACAATGACGGAAAGACATCAGCACCAGCACCAGCACCAACAACAAATTTTAGGGGAGGAGAACGACCGCCAGTTAGATGTTACAAATGCGGGAAAGAGGGACATATCAGCCCAAACTGTCCACAACAATCCAAGGTGTGTTACAACTGTGGGAAGGAAGGCCACATCGCTCGAGATTGTACTATAGCGAAACCAAGTTCAGCGGGAGTGGTGATTCCAAGGGCTGTCCCGGATAAGGCGAAATCAGCGGTTCCTGGAAGAGCGTTTGTCGTAACTGGCCAAAACGTGAGAAACCCGAACGAGGTGATCACGGGTAAGCTAATCTTGAATTCTTGCGAAGTTTATACTTTACTAGATACCGGTTCTACCCATTCTTTTATCTCTCCTGCTTGTGCTCAACGTTTAAACTTGACTCCGGAGAAATTGGACTTTAACTTATCTGTTGAAACTCCGTTGGGTGAAACCTTCGTTACATCTACAGTTTATAAATCTTGCATGATCCAAGTTGGCACTATCACATTACCTGTTGATCTTATCTCTTTAAAGATACTTGCTTTTGATGTGATTTTAGGAATTGATTGGTTAACCACTCATCATGCTAAAATTGATTGTTTTCGTAAGGTTGTTAGTTTTCATATTCCTAACCAACCTGTCATACGAATTCAAACTACTAAACCACTAAAATCAGTCACTGTCATATCAAGCCACAAAGCTATTCGTTTATTGAAAAACGGATGTCAAGCTTTCTTAGCCCATGTTATGGATTTGAACAAAGACAAGTCAGATTTGAATAATATTTCTATTGTTAGAGAATTTTCCGATGTATTTCCTGAAGAACTTCCCGGTCTACCCCCGGAACGAGAAATTGAATTCTTTATTGACCTTGAACCCGGTACAAAGCCCATTTCTAAAACCCCATATCGAATGGCTCCTATTGAACTTCAGGAGTTAAAAGTCCAACTACAGGAGTTGTTGGACATCGGTTTTATTCGTCCTAGTACGTCTCCTTGGGGTGCTCCTGTTTTATTCGTAAAGAAGAAAGACGGGAGTATGCGACTTTGTATTGACTATCGAGAATTGAACCATGTCACCATCAAGAATAGGTATCCGCTACCTCGCATTGATGACCTGTTTGACCAGTTGCAAGGAGCACAATTCTTTTCAAAGATCGATCTTCGTTCTGGATATCATCAGCTGAAGATTAAAACTGAGGATATTCCAAAGACTGCCTTCAGAACTCGGTACGGGCATTATGAATTCTTAGTAATGTCTTTTGGATTGACTAATGCTCCTGCTGCCTTCATGGATATGATGAACCGTGTATTCAAAGAATATTTGGATCAGTTCGTTGTTGTCTTTATTGATGACATCCTCATCTATTCCAAAAGCCGTGAAGATCATGAGCGCCATTTGAAGCTGGTACTGCAAAGGCTTCGTGAAAACAAGCTATATGCCAAACTGAAGAAATGCGAGTTCTGGCTTGAGGAAGTAGCATTCCTTGGGCACGTGGTGTCAAAACATGGAGTATCTGTCGACCCGGCGAAGATTGAAGCCATACAAAGTTGGGAGCAACCGAAGTCGGTAACCGAAGTACGTAGCTTTCTGGGCTTAGCTGGTTATTATCGGAGATTTGTGGAAGGATTTTCTCGAATCGCTACTCCGTTAACTCAGCTGACTCGGAAAGATACAAAATTCGTATGGAGTGAGGAATGCGAGAAGAGTTTCCAAGAACTCAAGAGGAGACTCATTTCGGCACCTGTTTTGACAATACCATCTGGTTCGGATGGATTTGTTATCTACAGCGATGCTTCAGGCAAAGGGTTAGGATGTGTTCTCATGCAACATGGGAAAGTCATAGCCTATGCCTCACGACAACTCAAAGAATATGAGAGGAATTATCCTACTCATGATTTGGAGTTGGCAGCAGTCGTTTTTGCGTTGAAGATCTGGAGACACTACCTGTATGGGGAGAAAGTGGAGATCTATACAGATCATAAAAGCCTCAAATATTTCTTCACCCAAAAGGAACTCAACATGCGGCAACGACGTTGGCTTGAGCTGTTGAAAGATTACGATCATACCATCCAATACCATCCTGGAAAAGCAAACGTAGTAGCTGACGCATTGAGTAGAAGATCATATGCGGGTACGAGTGCAATGTTTTTAACACAAAGGCCCATTTTGTATGACTTGCAAAGGATGGAGATAGAGATGAAGGCTCCAAGTACCCACATGATGATATCAAATATACGAGTAGAACCGACTTTAATCGATAAAGTTAAAGCTGCTCAAGCTACGGATATAGAGCTGATGCGTATGAAGAAGAAAGTGCAAGAAGGTGCTATTCCAGAAGCAAGAATCGATGAAGAAGGAATACTTCGAGTCAACTCCAGACTTTGTGTTCCTAACGATTTTGACTTGAAGCATAGAATAATGATGGAGGCACACAACACACCGTTTGCAATCCATCCTGGGAGTACCAAAATGTATCACGATCTTCGACATACATTTTGGTGGAGCAATATGAAAAGAGAGATCGCGGAGTTTATCTCGAGGTGTTTAACTTGTCAACGTGTAAAGGCGGAGCATCAAGTGCCAAAGGGTCCATTGCAACCACTTGAGATCCCGAAATGGAAGTGGGAACACATTACTATGGATTTTGTTACAGGTCTTCCCAAGGTTTCTCAAGGCATAGATGCGATTTGGGTTATTGTTGATAGATTAACCAAGTCCGCTCATTTCTTGCCGATACGTGAGACTTATTCCCTTGAACGTCTTGCTAGTATGTACGTGAACGAGATTGTGAGATTGCATGGCATGCCAGTATCCATAGTTTCGGATCGTGACCCAAGATTCACTTCACGATTTTGGGTTAGCTTGCAGAAAGCTATGGGCACGGATTTACGATTCAGTTCAGCATACCATCCTCAAACGGACGGACAATCAGAGAGGACTATTCAAACTCTTGAAGATCTATTAAGACTTTGTGTCTTAGATCTCAAAGGGAGTTGGGATAAGTACCTACCATTGGTGGAATTCTCCTACAACAACAGTTATCAGGCGAGCATAGGTATGGCTCCATTTGAGGCGTTGTATGGAAGAAAATGTCGTTCTCCAGTATGCTGGGACGAGGTGGGTGAAGCAACATTGTTGGGACCAGAATTGGTACGCATTACTACAGAGAAGATCCAAACGATTCGACAACGTATACAAACGGCACAGGATCGACAAAAGAGTTATGCGGATCTTCATCGGAAGGACGTGGAATTTAATATTGGGGATCATGTATTGTTACGTGTTGCACCATGGAAGGGAGTTACAAGATTTGGGAAGAGAGGAAAGCTCAATCCAAGATTTGTTGGTCCATTTGAGATTCTTGAGCGAATAGGAAATGTGGCATATAGACTCGCATTACCTCCAAGCATGTCTCGTGTTCATAATGTTTTTCACATATCTATGCTTCGTAAATATGTTAAAGACCCGAACCACATTATTGAGTTAGAACCAGACGAGATAGCTGAAGATTTAACGTACGAGGAGGTACCTGTTAAGATCTTGGATAGGAAAGAGCATGTCCTACGCACGAAGGTTATACCACAAGTTAAGGTTTTGTGGAGAAACCATGCTATTGAAGAAATGACCTGGGAGTTGGAATCAGAAATGAAAGCGAGGTATCCTCACCTTTTTGAAACATCAGGTACGTACGTCAATTTCGAGGACGAAATTTCATAAGGAGGGGAGGTTGTAAGACCCCAACTTATTAATGAATAAAATCAAATTTTCTCTAAATATTATTGTGAATAATAAGGGGTTAATTTGATATAATACTTTGGTTATGGGTGAAATGTGCAAATTTTGCAAAATAAGCAAGTGGTTATAAAATATTTATTTTTGGTCGGTGAATATTCGGTTGGTCGTGGAATATTCTTGCTGTCGGGGAATATTCGTACGACGACGCAGCCTTGTGTGGGCCCCATAACGGAAAGCGATTGGATGAAGAAAACGACAAGTATAAGTTGTTTATTAATAACGGCGTAGTTGTTACCGTTAATACTGTTGGAATACCCGGTGGTTAAAATACAGTAATAACGCGTGGTTGCATAGTAGCACACGGATTGCACAGTTATTGAATTATTGATTCTTACGTAAGAAGGCACTACTCAATAATTGTTACAGTAGTTATTGTTCAATATTTTATTTTATTGATTCAATAATTGCTGCGTTGATATTTTATATTATTGTTGTTTCAATAATTGTTGCTGCACAGTATTTTCATTTATCAGATCAATAATTCATATTATTTGAATAATATTATTAGATAACATTATTGGCAATGTCTAGAAAGTTCTGTCTAAGGAGAGGTTTGGTCATCTAATTGCGCGCCAGTAAGGAGAAATCCTTATTGGAAAGCCCCCTCTTTCCTGGGAACGGCCTGGTTGTCATAAATGTGATTCTGTAATATTATTTGTGAATAATTAATTATTGATTCATATGATAAGGAAATATTTATTTTATGTGGATATAAATGAGGGATATATTTTTGTGGTTAAAAATGAAGGAGTTAATGTTGAGGTTTTTATCAGTATTTTTGTCGGAATGGAGGTATTAAAAATCAGGGTTTTTGAGATATTTTGCGGGGGTTATAATTTTTAATCCGACCGTTGGATCGTGGTAATTTTTGGATATGTTATACATATATAAGTTGAGTATATGTCCACAAATTTTGAACCGTTAAAAATGAACGTATGATTTATTATGAATTTTACAAGATGACTGGTTCAGAAATTGTTGAATTTTCGGAGTTTATCATTTTGATGGAAAATTCTAGAATTGGTGGGCCCCACTTGTGGTTGGTGAAGAAATGTGCTGAATTATATTTCAAATGTGGTAGGTGGGAATAGTAGCAGGTAAAGCCATCAGGTTGCAGGTCAAACCTACCAAAATTTTCCTATAAATAGAGGGCTAAGTTAGAATTGAAAATCACACCAGAAACAAGTTTTCTCTCTTTCTCTCTCTAGATTATTGAGTGTATTTTGTGAGTATTTAGATACTTTGAGAGTTTCTATTCATCAGAGCAAGTTTCTTTCAGCCTTATACCGGTATTCCGACCAGAAGTACTGATATTTTGAGGTAAGGGATATTATTTTCTTCTTAATGATATTATTTTCTTCAATATCATTATGCTGAAATATTGATATGAGTTTTTATCAAATTTGGAACTTTTTGTGTCGGGGGTTACTATTCACGTATACGGCACTATTCACGAATACGGCACTATTCACCGAAAAATAAAATTTTCCCTTTTTGTCCAAGATGTCTATTATGGTTACTATCTTTGATTGTATCCATGTTTTGATCTTTATTTTTGAATTCTGCTTCACAATTGATTATTATGAAGTATTATTGATCTTGGATAAACTGTTATACGAATCCCTACTATTTGTCCTTCTGTCTCATTGGATTCGTTCTCTTTAAGATATTTTTCATCATCCTCAGTCCTAAATGATGATATTACTGAATATCTTTGGCCTGTAGTGCAAAGATGTATAATTACTTGATGAATATCTTTGGCCTGTAGTGCAAAGATGAACAGGTGTTGAGATGAACATGACCGACTGATGATACAAATGAATATCTTTGGCCTGTAGTGCAAAGATGAATATTTGGTTAAAGATGATTATTAATTGATGTTACAGGGATAAAATATTGATGATGGACTTTTAAATCTTAGAAGATAGTAGAATTCTTTCTCTACTTGACTCTTCTAATGGTTTGCTGTTTCCGCTGCAGTTGTTGATCTAAAACTTGTTGTCGATTATATTTTATCAGATTTTTCCCTGTTGAAGACTAACGATAATTTGTTGTATATTATCTTAGTCATAATATTCTTTACTGGGCTAGTTGAGCTCACCCTTTTCCTTTTTGTTCCATTTTTCTTCTCAGGAGGTGAGAACATAGCAGGATCTAGTCGGGGTATGGAGTGATGGTTCTAGAAAGATGTATTAGCAGTCCTCACTATTTCTGTAAAATAGTGTTTGAATAATTGTAATGAGGATTTATTTGAGTGTGGATATTGTCTAGAAGACAATATTTGTATTTAAACTCACAGTATGTGTTGTCGTATTTTGCACGACAATTGTATTATTGAAGTTGTAGTTTGCTTTCTGTACCATGTATTTGGCGACTCAGAATGGGTGTTGTATACCTATTCTGGGGGCGTCACAGTTGGTATCAGAGCTATAAGTAAAGAGCCCCGAGCCTCTCGCTGGTGACTTCCTGTTGATGGGGGATGCACCGAAGCCAGACTCTCCGTAGGGGACGCCGTTCTGCGGTGGCAAACTGATAGGTATCAATGTAAGGTGCTGACATAGGTTGGTGTCCAGAGTTACAGTTGGTATCAGAGCTTAGGGATATGATCCCTGGCTGAGATGTGAGACAAGAACTAGGAGGGGAGAGACGGGAAATTCCTTCGCTAGTATGACCTGACTAAGTTTATTTGATGTTTATTTGGTCGGTCAGAGTATAGGGATAATATATGACATGACTATTAACCCTTGTTTTATGGCAGTATTTAAGAATGGCAGCTGAGAACGTTAATAATGGAGTAAATCAGACCGTGGAGACACCTTTGATCACTACCCAGGGGAACGTGCAACAGGAAGGCAATATTCCTCCTGTAAACAACGTTACGAGCAAACGATGAATGATGGAATGTTTAGGAGCTTTTTGCAGTTCATGCAAAATCAGACGAGGGAGACTCGTGTGCAGAATACGGGTGGAAATGATAACAACGCGCGATTTGTCACAGCTAAGCAGTTCAAAGAATTGGGTCCACCAGAATTTAAGGGAAAGCCGGATCCGATCATGGCGGAAACGTGGGTCAAGCAAATTACCAAGATATTTGATGTCTTGGGATGCACGGAGGAACAGAAGGTTCCATTCGCCACATTTATGTTCCGCGGTGAGGCAGACTACTGGTGGGAGTCTGTGAAGCGTACCCAGTCTGACGCACTCAACATGTCCTGGGAAACATTTCAAAAACTGTTCAATGACAAGTACTTTCCTGAAAGTATTCGTCATATGAAGGAGGTTGAGTTTATTAGACTGGAACAAAACAACATGACGGTGTCCCAGTACGAGGCGAAGTTTGCAGAGTTATCCAGGTTTGCACCTCATTTGGTCGAAAATGAGAAACGAATGACGCGGATGTTTCTGAGAGGTTTAAAACCTGAGATTCGTCAATACCTTATCTCTCATAAATTTTCTCTGTATTCAGACGTTGTCAACAGGGCCCAATTATTAGAGAGAGATAATGAGTATACTCAACCGAGGGACCACAACCAGGGTCATACCGGTGACAGCAATCATCAGAGCGATGATAATAGAAAATACTGTGCAGTGACAATTATTGAACAATAATAATTTAAAATTTCAACGTAGCAATTATTGAATCAATAAAATAAAATATTGAACAGTAATTACTGTAACAATTATTGAGTAGTGCCTTCCTCCGTAAGAATCAATAATTCAAAAATACTGTGCAATCCGTGTGCTACTGTGTAACAACGCGTATTACTGTATTTTAACCACCGGGTATTCCAACAGTGTTAACGGTAACAACTACGCCGTTAATTATAAAAACTCAATTTTTGTCGTTATCTTCATCCGACAGTTATTCGTTATGGGGCCCACAAATAGCTGCGCCGTCGTACGAATATTTCCCGACAGAAAGAATATTCCACGACCAAACGAATATTCCCCGACAACAATGATTATTTTATAACCACTTGCTTATTTTGAAAAAAATTCATATATCACCTTTAACTTTAACTTTTTATCAATTTAACCATTTACTGAATCGTAATTATAAGAAAAATTGAATACTTTTATTTCATAAAATTCAGGGTCTTACATATAACATATGGTAGATGATAAAAATTTTCAACCATAGTTGCAGCGGAACGAGCAATCCATTAGAAGAGTTAAATAGACTATAAAGTCTTTTATCTTCTTCATGTTAAAAATTCACCAACAATATTTTATTCCTGTAACATCAATCAACAATTCTGGTCCACAATCATATGAATAACTCATAATCATAACTGTAGTTCTAAATTCCTCTTCTCATCCAGGACGAAGATAATTTTCATCACCTATCTTTACCTGAAACATCAAAGATCATGGTTACACCATATCACATTTCTTGTTCATAATCATACTAATAACTTCATCTTTGCACTACGGTCAAAGATATTTATTTGTATTACCAATTGGTCATATTCATCTCAACACATGTTCATCTTTGCACTATAGGCCAAAGATATTCATCTACAATTCATCTTTGCACTACAGGCCAAAGATATTCCTCAACAATTCATCTTTGCACTACATGCCAAAGATATTCCTCAACAGTTCATATTTGCACTACAGGCCAAATATATTCCTCAACAGTTCATATTTGCATGCCAAATATATTTATCAACAGTTCATATTTGCACTACAGACCAAATATATTAATATCTCAAAGAATATATAATCATTTCAGAATTTATATAAATAATAATTATAACCATGTTGATCATTTCACCTTTGCACTTAAGCTAAAGATATTCAATTATAAATTCAATGGTCATGATCATACCAGTCAACAATTCAACTTTGGACTACTGGCCAAAGAGAACACATAGTCATGATCATACCAATAATCTACCCATCCTTACACTTAAGTCAAAGAGAAATATCATCATTAGGGTTATAAAAATGTTATATGTAATAATAAAAATAATATGATCAACATATAGTTTTAATCTCAAGAGTAATATTTATAAATCAACTGTAATTTGGTCTGAAAAAGAAACCAATTTTGTCGTGAATAGTACCCGTGAATAGTAACTCGTGAATAGTAACCCCGACACAAAAAGGTAAAAATTTTACAATAAAATACATGCCAATATTTCGGCATAATGATATTGAAAGAATAATATTTCTTAAGTTATAAACAATTTATTTTAATTGTTTACACTTTACTAAATAATGCATTTAATCATCCTAAAATACCAAACTCATAAGATTTCATCACCAATAACCAAAAACCCTCATAAAAAATTTACATATACCTCATATAGGATTCTCAAGCCATAAAATTATATATTCCAATTTTCTTACTTCACATAACATATTTAATTCATTTACTCATAACTAGTCTATTTTCATGAAAATACCAAATCAGTTCTAAAAATAATTTTTTTTCTGAGATTTAGCAGAATATAGTCCCATATTGAACATATATTTTTTTTTCAGAATTTTTAAAATTCATTTACTATTTTTCATATGGCCAAAACCGCCGAATATTTAGATATTTATCATAAATTGTACTTTTATCCAAAAATTCCAAAACTCACAGAGTATGCTGATATTATATTGATATATTTCTAATAAAAATTTCATCAATTTTGGAGTTAATCACAAGGAGTTATAAGCGGTTACTTTTAAAATAGTCTTTTCCCATAAAATTTATAACTCTTAATCTATACATCTAAAAATCACTATTTTTGGACACAATCAAGAAAACTCATCAAAATATCATTTCAAATTTTTTTAAAATTTTCTGAAGGTTAGAAAAAGTACGAACTGAAAAACATAACAACCCTTAAAATCCCTTACCTCAAAACAGCAGTATTTCTGACTGGAATATCGGATGAAAAATCGAAGTATCTAAATACTCTAAAAAATATGCTTGATAATATAGAGAGAAAGAAAGCTTATTTCTGGTGTGCTCTTCAATTTTAACATAAACACCTATTTATAGGAAAATGTTAGAACGCCAAAGGAAACTAAATTAATAAAATATAATTTTTTTTTTTCTTTCTCCACGCATGCCAACCTTTGAAATCAGTAGCCAGCCACCATTGAACCAAAAATAGCAGCCCATGTGTATTCAACACAAGTGGGTCCCACCCATAAATTAATAAAAATCATTTTATTTTTCGAAACTTCAACAATTCATAGAAAATAGTCCGATTATCAGAAAAATACGAATTTTATGTCCGTTCTGACTGAAATCGAATTCTCTACAACTCTTTAGCTTTGAGTTTTTTCAAATTCCAGATCGAAAATATCCAAAATCCACAAACGGATTATTTTAAACATCGTTTCAACACCCTTTAAAATTCATAACAAATCATGCGTTAATTTTCAACGGTTCAAAATTTTTGGACATATACTCAACTCATATATGTACAACATAACCAAAAATTACAACGATCCAACGGTCAGATCAAAATTATAACTCACGTAATAGAGCTTTAAGAACACCGATTTGATCTTTTAATACCTCCAATCCGACAAAATACTGATAAAATACCTCAACATTAATTCTTTTATTTTTATCCACATAAAAATAAATATATCCATCATTTATATCTACATCAAATAAATATTTCCTTATTATATAAATCAATAATTAATTATTCATAAATTATATTACAGAATCATAATTATGACAACCAGGCCGTTCCCAAGAAAGATGGAATTTTCCAATAATGATTTTTTCTTACTAGCGCGCAATTAGGTGACCAAACCTCTCCTTGACAGAATTTTCTAGACATTGACAATAATGCTATCTAATAATATTATTCAACTAATATGAATTATTGATCTGATAATGAAGATACTGTGCAGTGACAATTATTGAAACAACAATAATATAAAATATCAACGCAGCAATTATTGAATCAATAAAATAAAATATTGAACAATAATTACTGTGATAATTATTCAGTAGTGTCTTCTTACGTAAAAATCAATAATTTCAAAAATACTGTGCAATACCGTGTGCTACTGTCCAATAATGCGTATTACTGTATTTTAACCACTGGGTATTCCAACAGTGTTAACGGTAACGATTACGCCGTTATTTATAAAAAAACTCAAATTTGTCGTTTTTTCCATCCGACAGTTATCCATTATGGGGCCCACAAATAGCTGCGCTGTAACGACCCCAAAATAGGTTCATTCCACCCAACCCATTCTGAGTCGTCAAATACATGGTACAGAAAACAACTACAACTTTATTACAACAATTGTCGTGCAAAATACAACAACACATATGCTGTGAGTTTGGATACAAATATATACCAAATGTGACATTGGACACCATCATGTATCAGCACCTCACAAAGGTACCTTACATAAAGGTATAGTCAAAAACTGTTTTAGAAATTAGAATCTTTGGGAAGTGCTCAAGAAAACCTTCGTACATGGGAGGCCACGCGTCTAGGTTATGATAGATATCATATGGCCACAGAATTATCCTTGGTTTACCCAATAGACCCCAAAGAAAAACGAGAAGATTACTATCATATTCTTCCCAATGGTGAGTCTTCTCTTGACTTATCATTATCTCCACTGTCTCTAATTGAGAATTATACTTCAAACAAACACCAAGATTATATAGGTAGTGCCCATAGATATACTCAGCAAGTGGATGAGCACAACCCTGTCCTATGATGACACGAGGTTGTATGTCATTAGACATCTTGTATGATAGTGACAAAACACCCTTCCAACGTTGGGTTCGCCTCACCCTATTTTCTTCACCAAATATAACTACTAAATGATGACCACCGTTCTATTCCCTTGTTACCCCCGCTCGACCCAGCTACACTCTTATTACCTGAAAGGAATTGTGAAACAGAAGGGTGAGCACAACTAGCCCAGTAAAGAATATCATGACTAAAGATAAATAAATTATCAATAGTCTTCATCAATAATAAATCAGAGATTTAGAACATATGGTAGATGATAAAAATTTCAACCATAGTTGCAGCGGAACATGCAATCCATTAGAAGAGTCAAATAGACCATAAAGTCCATTATCTCTTCCATGTTAAAAATCCACCAACAATGTTTTATCCATGTAATATCACTCAACAGTTCCTTTCCACAATCATATGAATAACTCATAATCATAATTGTGACTATAAATTTTTCTTCGCACCCAAGACGAAGAATATTTTCATCACCTATCTTTACCTGAAACATCAAAGATCATGGTTATACCAAATCACAGTTCCTGTTTATAATCATACTAACAAATCCATCTTTGCACTACGGGCCAAAGATATTCATC
The DNA here is from genome assembly GCA_016801055.1 of Panax notoginseng. Taxonomy (NCBI): domain Eukaryota; kingdom Viridiplantae; phylum Streptophyta; class Magnoliopsida; order Apiales; family Araliaceae; genus Panax; species Panax notoginseng. Next base: position 18,834,910 of record CM029022.1, read on the forward strand.
AACAAACCATCTTTGCACTACGGGCCAAAGATATTCAACAACAGTTCATCTTTGCACTACAGGCCAAAGATATTCATCAACAGGCCATCTTTGCACTACATGCCAAAGATATTCATCAACAATTCATATTTGCACTACAGGCCAAATATATTCATATCTCAAAGAAATATATAATCATTTCAGAATTTATATAAACAATAATTATAACCATGTTGATCAATTCACCTTTGCACTTAAGCTTAAGATATTCAATTATAAATTCAATGGTCATGATCATACCAATCACAATTCAACTTTGCACTACAGGCCAAAGAGAACCCTAGTCATGATCATACCAATAATCTACCCATCTTTACACTCCAGTGAAAGAGAATTTCAACATCAGGGTTATAAAAATATTATATATGATGATAAAAACAATATGATCAACATATAAATTTAATCTCAAGAATAATATTCATAAATCAACTATAATTTGGTTAGAAAAAGAAACCAATTTTGTCGTGAATAGTAACTCGTGAATAGTAACTCGTGAATAGTAACTCGTGAATAGTAACCCTGACATGAAAAAGGTAGAAATTCCACAATAATATACATACTAATATTTCAGTATAATTGTGACGCCCCCAGAATAGGTATACAACACCCATTCTGAGTCGCCAAATACATGGTACAGAAAGCAAACTACAACTTCAATAATACAATTGTCGTGCAAAATACGACAACACATACTGTGAGTTTAAATACAAATATTGTCTTCTAGACAATATCCACACTCAAATAAATCCTCATTATAATTATTCAAACACTATTTTACAGAAATAGTGAGGACTGCTAATACATCTTTCTAGAACCATCACTCCATACCCCGACTAGATCCTGCTATGTTCTCACCTCCTGAGAAGAAAAATGGAACAAAAAGGAAAAGGGTGAGCTCAACTAGCCCAGTAAAGAATATTATGACTAAGATAATATACAACAAATTATCGTTAGTCTTCAACAGGGAAAAATCTAATAGAATACAATAGACAACAAGTTTTAAATCAATAACTGCAGCGGAAACAGCAAACCATTAGAAGAGTCAAGTAGAGAATGAGTTCTACTATCTTCTAAGATTTAAAAGTCCATCATCAATATTTTATCCCCGTAACAACAATCAATAACCATCTTTAATCAAATATTCATCTTTGCACTACAGGCCAAAGATATTCATTTGTATCACCAGTCGGTCATGTTCATCTCAACACCTGTTCATCTTAGCACTACGGGCCAAAGATATTCATCAGTGAATCATTCATCTTTGCACTACGACCAAAGATATTCAGTAATATCATCATTTAGGACTGAGGATGATGAAAAATATCTTAAAGAAAACGAATCCAGTGAAACAAAATAACAATATTAAGGATTCGTATTTCGATTTATTCATGTCCAAAAATACCTTATAATTATTCATAGTGAAGTAGAATTCAAGAATGATCAAAACATGGATACAATCAAAGCTAGTACCCAGAATAGATATTTTGGGCGAAAAGAAGAAATTTTATTTTTCGGTGAATAGTAACTCGTGAATAGTAACTCATGAATAGTAACCCCGACGTGAAAAGTTCTAAATTTGATAAAAATTTCCAACCAATATTTCGGCATAATGATATTGAAGAAATAATATCATTTTTGAATAAAATAACATCCCTTACCTCGTACAGACAGTACTTCTGGTCGGAATACCGGTATAAGGCTGAAAGACACTTGCTCTGATGAATAGAAACTCTCAAAGTATCTAAATACTCACAAAATACACTCAATAATCTAGAGAGAGAAAGAGAGAAAACTTGTTTCTGGTGTGATTTTCAATTCTAACTTAGCCCTCTATTTATAGGAAAATGTTAGCACGCCGAAGCAGACTTAACCTGCAACCTGATGGCTTTACCTGCTACTATTCCCATCCACCACATTTGAATAAAAATCTCAGCACATTTCTTCACCAACCAAGAGTGGGGCCCACCAATTCTAGAATTTTCTACCAAATGATTAACTCCGAAAATTCAACAATTTCTGAACCAGTCATCTCGTAAAATTCATAATAAATCATACGTTCATTTTTAACGGTTCAAAATTTGTGGACATATACTCAACTTATATATGTATAACATATCTAAAAATTACCACGATCCAACGGTCGGATTAAAAATTATAACTCCCGCAAAATATCTCAAAAATCCTGATTTTTAATATCTCCATTCCGACAAAAATACTGATAAAAACCTCAACATTAACTCCTTCATTTTTAACCACAAAAATATATCCCTCATTTATATCCACAAAAATAAATATTTCCTTATCATATGAATCAATAATTAATTATTTACAAATAATATTACAGAATCACATTTATGACAACCAGGCCGTTCCCAGGAAAGAGGGGGCTTTCCAATAAGGATTTCTCCTTACTGGCGCGCAATTAGATGACCAAACCTCTCCTTAGACAGAACTTTCTAGACATTGCCAATAATGTTATCTAATAATATTATTCAAATAATATGAATTATTGATCTGATAATGGGAAATACTGTGTAGTGACAATTATTGAAACAACAGTAATATAAAATATCAACGCAGCAATTATTGAATCAATAAAATAAAATACTGAACAGTAATTACTGTAACCATTATTGAGTAGTGCCTTCTTACGTAAGAATCAATAATTGGTGCAATACAGTGTGCTACTGTGTAACAACGCGTATTACTGTGTTTTAACCACCGGGTATTCCAACAGTATTAACGGTAACAACTACGCCGTTATTAATAAAAAACATATACTTGTTGTTTTCTTCATCCAATCGCTTTCCGTTATGGGCCCACAAAAGACTGCGCCGTCGTACGAATATCCCCGACAGGAAGAATATTCCACGACCAAACGAATATTCCCCGACAACAATGAATATTTTATAACCACTTGCTTATTTAAAATATTTACGCATTTTACCCATAACTAACCTCATTAATCAATTTAACACTTACTATTTCAAAATAATAAATAGAGGGAATTTAAATTTCATTTATTAATAATTTGGGGTCTTACAACCTCCCCTCCTTATGAAATTTCGTCCTCGAAATTGACGTACGTACCTGGTGTTTCGAAAAGATGAGGATACCTCGCTTTCATTTCCGTTTCCAACTCCCAGGTCATTTCCTCAATAGCATGGTTTCTCCACAAAACTTTAACTTGTGGTATGACCTTCGTGCGTAGGACATGCTCCTTTCTATCCAAGATCTTGACAGGTACCTCTTCGTACGTTAAGTCTTCAGCTATCTCGTCCGGTTCTAACTCAATAACGTGGTCTGGGTCTTTCACATATTTACGTAACACAGATATATGAAAAACATTATGAACACGAGACATACTTGGAGGTAACGCAAGTCTATAGGCCACATTTCCTACTCGGTCAAGAATCTGAAATGGACCAATAAATCGTGGATTGAGCTTTCCTCTCTTCCCAAATCTTGTAACTCCTTTCCATGGAGCCACACGCAACAATACATGATCCCCAATGTCAAATTCCACGTCCTTCGATGAAGATCCGCATAACTCTTTTGTCGATCCTGTGCCGTTTGTATACGTTGTCGAATCGTTTGGATCTTCTCTGTAGTCATGCGTACCAACTCTGGTCCCAACAATGTTGCTTCACCCACCTCGTCCCAGCATACTGGAGAGCGACACTTTCGTCCATATAATGCTTCAAATGGGGCCACACCTATACTTGCCTGATAACTGTTATTGTAAGAGAATTCCACCAATGGTAGGTACTTATCCCAACTCCCTTTGAAATCTAGGACACAAAGTCTTAATAGATCTTCAAGAGTTTGAATAGTCCTCTCTGATTGTCCGTCCGTTTGAGGATGGTATGCCGAACTAAATCGTAAATCTGTGCCCATAGCTTTTTGCAAGCTAACCCAAAATCTTGAAGTGAATCTTGGGTCACGATCCGAAACTATGGATACTGGCATGCCATGCAGTCTCACAATCTCATCTACGTATATACGAGCAAGACGTTCAAGGGAATAAGTCTCCCGTATCGGCAAGAAATGAGCAGACTTGGTTAATCTATCAACAATAACCCAAATAGCATTTATGCCTTGAGAAACCGTGGGAAGACCCGTAACGAAATCTATGGTAATGTGTTCCCACTTCCATTTCGGAATCTCAAGTGGTTGCAATGGACCCTTTGGTACTTGATGTTCCGCCTTTACACGTTGACAAGTTAAACACCTCGAGATAAACTTTGCAATCTCTCTCTTCATATTATTCCACCAAAATGTATGTCGTAGATCACGATACATTTTGGTACTTCCAGGATGGATTGCAAATGGTGTATTGTGTGCTTCCATCATGATCTTGTACTTCAAATCAGAATTGTTAGGAACACAGAGTCTAGAGTGAACTCGAAGTATTCCTTCTTCATCGATTCTTGCTTCTGGAATAGAACCTTCTTGCACTTTCTTCTTCATACGCATCAGCTCTATGTCCGTAGCTTGAGCAGCTTTAACTTTATCGATTAAAGTCGGTTCTACTCGTATATTTGATATCATCATGTGGGTACTTGGAGCCTTCATCTCTATCTCCATCCTTTGCAAGTCATACAAAATGGGCCTTTGTGTTAACAACATTGCACTCGTACCCGCATATGATCTTCTACTCAATGCGTCAGCTACTACGTTTACTTTTCCAGGATGATATTGGATGGTATGATCGTAATCTTTCAACAGCTCGAGCCAACGTCGCTGCCGCATGTTGAGTTCCTTTTGGGTGAAGAAATATTTAAGGCTTTTATGATCTGTATAGATCTCCACTTTCTCCCATACAGGTAGTGTCTCCAGATCTTCAACGCGAAAACTACTGCTGCCAACTCCAATCATGAGTAGGATAATTCCTGTCATATTCTTTGAGTTGTCGCGAGGCATAGGCTATGACTTTCCCATGTTGCATGAGAACACATCCTAACCCTTTGCCTGAAGCATCACTGTAGATAACAAATCCATCCGAACCAGATGGTATTGTCAGAACAGGTGCCGAAATGAGTCTCCTCTTAAGCTCTTGAAAACTCGTCTCGCATTCCTTGCTCCATACGAATTTGATATCTTTCCGAGTCAGCTGAGTTAACGAGGGTAGCGATTCGAGAAAACCCTTCCACGAATCTTCGATAATAACCAGCTAAGCCTAGAAAGCTACGTACTTCGGTCACCGTCTTTGGTTGCTCCCAACTTTGTATTGCTTCAATCTTCGCCGGGTCAACAGATACTCCATGTTTTGACACCACGTGCCCTAGGAAAGCTACTTCCTCAAGCCAGAACTCGCATTTCTTCAACTTGGCATATAACTTATTTTCACGCAGCCTTTGGAGTACCAGCTTCAAATGATGCTCATGATCTTCACGGCTTTTGGAATATATGAGGATGTCATCAATAAAGACAACAACGAACTGATCCAAATAATCCTTAAATACTCGGTTCATCATATCCATGAAAGCCGCAGGAGCATTAGTCAATCCAAAAGACATAACTAGGAACTCATAATGCCCGTACCGAGTTCTGAAGGCAGTCTTTGGAATATCCTCAGTTTTAACCTTCAGCTGATGATATCCAGAACGAAGATCGATCTTTGAAAAGAACTGTGCTCCTTGTAACTGGTCAAACAGGTCATCAATACGAGGTAGCGGATACCTATTCTTAATAGTGACATGGTTTAATTCCCGGTAATCAATACAAAGTCGCATACTCCCGTCTTTCTTCTTTACAAATAAAACAGGAGCACCCCAAGGAGATGTACTAGGACGAATGAAACCGATGTCCAACAACTCTTGTAGTTGGACCTTTAACTCCTGAAGTTCAATAGGAGCCATTCGATATGGGGTTTTAGAAATGGGCTTTGTACCAGGTTCAAGATCAATAAAGAATTCAATTTCTCGTTCCGGGGGTAGACCGGGAAGTTCTTCAGGAAATACGTCAGGAAAGTCAATAACAACAGGAATATTATTCAAATTTGACGTGTCTTTATTCAAATCCATAACATGGGCTAAGAAAGCTTGACATCCGTTTTTTAATAAACGAATGGCTTTATGGCTTGATATAACAGTGATTGATTTTAATGGCTTAGTTGTTTGAATTCGTACAACAGGTTGGTTAGGAATATGAAAACTAACAACCTTACGAAAACAATCAATTTTGGCATGATGAGTAGTTAGCCAATCAATCCCTAAAATCACATCAAAAGCAAGTATCTTTAAAGAGATAAGGTCAACAGGTAGGTGATGGTACCAACTTGGATCACACAAGATTTATAAACAGTGGATGTGATGAAAGTTTCTCCTAACGGAGTCTCCACAGATAAATCAAAGTCTAACTTCTCCGGAGTCAAGTTTAAACGTTGAGCACAAGCAGGAGAGATAAAAGAATGGGTAGAACCGGTATCTAATAAGGTATAAACTTCGCATGAATTTATGATTAGCTTACCCGTGATCACCTCGTTTGGGTTCCTCGCATGTTGACCAGTCACGACAAACGCTCTTCCAGGAACCGTTGACTTTATCTTTTCTGGGACAGCTTTTTGAGTCACCATCCCCGCTGGACTTGGTTTTGCTACAGTGCAATCTCGAGCGATATGTCCTTCCTTTCCACAATTATAACATACCTTAAACTGTTGTGGACAGTTTGGGCTGATATGTCCTTCTTTTCCGCACTTATAGCATATAACCGGTGGTCGTTCTCCTCCCTTGGAACCAATTGCTGTTGGTGCTGACGTCTTCGTATTGTCATTGTTGAATCTCCTCTTTTTAAAATCTCCTCTCGACTCGCTTTTTCTATTTTCATAGCCACGATTACCACCAGAGTGATTGCCGTTCTTGTCTGTATTTTTCTTTCTCCGCTGGTTATCATTGTTCTGATGACTGCTGTCGCCGATATGATCCTGGTTGTGATCCCTCGGTTGCACATACTCATTATCTCGCTCTAATAATTGAGCCCTGTTTACAACATCTGAATATAAAGAAAATTTATGAGAGATAAGATATTGCCGAATCTCGGGTTTTAGACCTCTCAGAAACATCCTTGTCATTCGTTCCTCATTTTCGACCAAATGAGGTGCAAACCTGGATAACTCTGCAAACTTCGCCTCGTACTGGGACACCGTCATGTTGTTTTGTTCCAGTCTAATAAACTCAATCTCCTTCATATGACGAATACTTTCAGGAAAGTACTTGTCATTGAACAGTTTTTGAAATGTTTCCCAGGACATGTTGAGTGCGTCAGGCTGGGTACGCTTCACAGACTCCCACCAGTAGTCTGCCTCACCGCGGAACATAAAGGTGGCGAATGGAACCTTCTGTTCCTCCGTGCATCCCAAGACATCGAATATCTTGGTAATTTGCTTGACTCACGTTTCCGCCATGATCGGATCCGGCTTTCCCTTAAATTCTGGTGGTCCCAATTCTTTAAACTGCTTAGCTGTGACAAACCGCGCGTTATCATTTCCACCCGTATTCTGCACACGAGTCTCCCTCGTCTGATTTTGCATGAACTGCAAAAAGCTCCTATGTAAGACCCCAACTTTTATAAATAAAGATGAATTTTCTATAAATATCATTTTTGAATATTATGAAGTTAATTTGATATAATGTTATAGTTGTGGGTAATATTTATAAATTTTGCAAAGTAAGCAAGTTGTTATAAAATATTCGTTTGGTCGGAGAATATTCTTTTTGTCGGGGAATATTCGTACGACGGCACAATCATTGGTGGACCCCACAACGGAATTATTGTCGGATTGAGAAAACGACAGAATTATCTTTCTATAAAAATAACGGCTGAGGTGTTACCGTTAAAACCGTTAAAACTGTTGAACTACTCGGTAGTAAAAGTACAGTAATACGCGTGGTTGCATAGTAGCACACGGTATTGATTATTGATGCTTACGTGAGAAGTCACTCAGCTATACTCAATTATTGCTACAGTAATTGCTGCATCATATCTCTTAAATTATTGTCATAGTATCATCTGTATAATATGTTATATTATTGAGACGTTGTGGTAAGTTTGGTTATTTTATGGGGGGCCATATGTCATCATCTAAGAGTCTCTTCGTCAATAGTAATTACCGTCGTCAATAGTAATTACCGTCGTCAATAATAATTACCGTCGTCAATAGTAATTACCGTCGTCAATAGTATTTACCTTGGTCAATAGTATTTCCCTTGGTCAATAGTAATTACTTTCGTCAATAGTAGTTGTCCCTTCAATATTACCAAGAGTCATTTGACCCTTCGTTAAGACCAAGAGTCATTTGACCCTTCGTTAAGACCAAGAGCCACCCTCAGTTTTTCTATAAATAGAGGCCTAGGGCTTCATTATTTTTCACGAATTCATTCAAGCTATAGAGAGAGAAAGTATAGAGAGAATAAGAAAGAGAGAGACTAAAAGTATTCTGCTACATCACTTTTCCAATATCCAGTTCTTTTAAGGTAGGGAATATTATTTCTTTTATATTCATGAAGAGAACTTCTGTTATTCCATTCGTTATTATTCTGTGGGAATAACCAGTATACGCGGTCTACCCTATACTTGGTGACATTCTTCTATTATTCTGTTGGAACATCCTGTCTGTGTGTTTTACACCGGACCTGGTTCCGTTTATTATTCTGTTGGAACATCCTGTCTGTGTGTTTTACACCGGACCTGGTTCCGTTTTATTATTATTCTGTTGGAATATCCTGTCTGTGTGTTTTACACCAGACCTGGTTCCATTATTTATTATTCTGTCGGAATATCCTGTCTGTGCGTTTACGCCGGACCTGGTTCCATTATTTATTATTCTGTTGGAATAACCTGTTTGTGCGGTCTATCGCATGCATGGTGATTTCTTTTGTTATTCCATTCTTTATTGTACTCAGTTGGTTAAGTTTTGACTTCTATACTCCATGAAATTTGTGGAATATCCTTGATAGTTGCGTTTCATCCAGTATCTTTTCAAGAAAATATTCTTCTAAGCGTTCTTGAATTTTACTCCACAATGCAGTATCATGTTGACAATTTGGACGTTGTTAATTCCTGGATAAATTAATTCTTGAACTTGTTTTATTGAATTCTTATATCATTGTCATCATCCTCATGTTTATAAAATGTTGAAAGTCATCTGTGGCATGTAGTGCATAGATGGACTTGGTATGATTATGACCAGGGATTATTCGGTATAATCATGACCGTAATGTTACAAATGATGTGGTAAAAGTCCTCATTGGCCCGTAGTGCATTGATGGACAGTTGTTGGCATGATCATGACCATTAATGAATACACGAATATCCTTGGCCGTAGTGCAGGGGTGATTCGATGATGTGGATTATTTTATTAAGCTGAGTCTCAGCGATCGCAGTGTTGAAAAACCTTTTAAATCATAAAAGATAGTAGAGTTTATTTTCTACTTGACTCTTTTAATGGATTGCTTGTTCCGCTGCAGTTAAACTTGATGTCTATTATATTTTATCAGTTTAACATTGTTGAAGGCTAATGATAATTTATTCTGCATTATCTTAGTCATAATATTTCTTACTGGGCTAGTTGAGCTCACCCTTTCTTTCACTGTTCTCTTCAGGAAATGAGAACGTAGCTGGGACAAGTCGGGGTACGGAGTGATGGTCCGAATGATAGTATTAGTTAGTAGTCCTCACTATTCTATGTAATGGTGTGTTAATAAATGTAATGAGGACTCCTTTTGAGTATGAATACTCTCTAGAAGATAATATTTGTATTCAAACTCACAGTTTATGTTTTGTCGTATTGTACACGACAGTTGTATTATTAAGTTGTATTTGTATTCTGTACTATGTATCTGACGACCCAAGATGGGTGATGTATACCTAATTTTGGGGGGTCACAGTTGGTATCAGAGCTTAGGGATATGATCCCTGGCTAAGATGTGAGAATAGAACTAGGAGGGGAGAGACGGGGAATTCCTTCGCTAGTATGACATACCTAAGTTTATTTGCATGGTATTTAATTGGTCGGTCATAATATAAGGATAATATATGACATATCAATTAATTTTTATTTTGTGGCAGTATCTGAAAATGGCATCTGAGAATGTTGAGAATAGCAATGGAGCACAGACGACTGTTGATTCACCACATATCAATAATCAGGATAATGTGCATCAGGAAGGTGTCAATCCTCATGCAAACAACAACACTGACCAAATGATGAATGATCAAATGTTCAGAGGCTTTATGCAATTCATGCAACAACAGGTGAAAGCGGCTCCTGTCCACAACGTAGGTGGAAATACTGGAAACTCTCAGGCGGTCACCGCTAAACAGTTTAAGGAGCTGGGACCACCGGAGTTTAAGGGAGAACCCAAACCACTTGTAGCTGAAACATGGATAAAGCAGATCACCAAGATATTTGATGTCTTGGGTTGCTCCGAGGAGCAAAAGGTTCCCTTTGCCGCCTTTATGTTGCGAGGAGAGGCAGATTACTGGTGGGAATCGATAAAGCGTACTCAACCTGCCGCACTGAAGATGTCTTGGGAGAAGTTCCAAGAGCTGTTTAACGACAAATACTTTCCCGAGAGTATTCGTCACATGAAGGAGGTGGAGTTCATCAAATTGGAGCAGAATAATATGACCGTGTCGCAGTACGAGGCAAAATTTGCGGAGTTATCCCGGTTTGCGTCCCACCTGGTGGATAATGAAGAAAGAATGACGCGGATGTTTTTAAGAGGTTTGAAGCCGGAGATACGTCAACATCTTGTTTCTCATAAACTGTGTTTGTATTCAGATGTTGTAAATAGGGCTCAGTTGGTGGAGCGCGATAACGAGACAACGCAACCAAAAGAGAGCAGCCGGCAAAATGATAATACCAGTGAGAGCAGTCATCGAAGCGGTGACAACAAGCGTGGAGGGAATCAACAGGCCAGAAATGGTAACCACTTCGGTGGTAATCAGGGCCAAAACAATAAGAATGGACATTTCAAGAAGAGGAGATTCAACAATGATGGAAAGACGTCAGCACCAGCACCTGTCGTTAAGGAAGGAGAACGACCACCTATCATATGTTTCAAATGCGGAGGGGAGGGGCACATCAGTCCAAACTGCGCGATGCCGTCCAAAGCATGTTATAATTGTGGAAGAGAAGGTCATTTAGCCCGATTTTGTCGTTTACCGAAGACAAATTCAGCTAGGATGGAGGCACCAAAGCCGTCCCAGAAAAGTCAAAACCGGTTGTGCAAGGGAGAGCGTTTGTTGTGACCTCCCAGAACGCAAGGAACCCGAATGAGGTCATCACGGGTAAGCTTATCATAAACTCTAACGAAGTCTATACTTTATTTGATACCGGTTCAACCCATTCTTTTATTTCTCCTACTTGCGCTCATCGATTAAATTTGATTCCGGAGAAATTAGACTTTGACTTAGCAGTTGAAACTCCATTGGGAGAAACCTTCATTACATCCACGGTTTATAAGTCTTGTTTGGTTCAAGTTGGTACCCACACATTACCTGTCGATCTTATTTCATTAAAAATACTTGCATTTGACGTGATTCTAGGGATTGATTGGTTAACTACTCATCATGCAAAAATTGATTGTTTTCGTAAGGTTGTTAGCTTTCATATTCCTAATCGACCTATTATGCGAATTCAAGCAACCAAACCATTAAAATCAATCGCTGTCATCTCAAGCCATAAAGCTATTCGTTTATTGAAAAACGGATGTCAAGCTTTCTTAGCTCATGTCACAGATCTAAACAAAAATACGTCAGCTTTGAATGATATTTCTGTTGTTAATAAATTTCCTGACGTATTTCCCGAAGAACTTCCTGGCCTACCCCCAGAGCGTGAAATTGAATTTTGTATCGACCTTGAACCTGGTACAAAACCCATTTCCAAAGCCCCATATCGAATGGCTCCTATTGAACTTCAGGAGTTAAAGATCCAACTGCAGGAATTGTTAGACATTGGCTTTATTCGTCCTAGTACTTCTCCTTGGGGTGCTCCTGTTCTGTTCGTGAAGAAGAAAGATGGGAGTATGCGACTTTGTATTGATTATCGGGAGTTGAATCATGTCACCATAAAAAATAGGTACCCATTGCCACGTATTGATGACCTGTTTGACCAGTTGCAAGGAGCACAATTCTTTTCAAAGATCGATCTTCGTTCTGGATATCATCAGCTGAAGGTTAGAACTGAGGATATTCCAAAGACGGCTTTTAGAACTCGGTACGGGCATTATGAATTCTTAGTTATGTCTTTTGGATTGACTAATGCTCCTGCTGCCTTCATGGATATGATGAACAGGGTATTTAAGGAATATTTGGATCACTTTGTGGTCGTCTTTATCGATGACATCCTTATTTATTCCAAAAGCCGTGAAGATCATGAGCAACACTTGAGACTGGTACTCCAAAAGCTTCGTGAATACAAGCTTTATGCCAAGTTGAAGAAATGCGAGTTCTGGCTGGAAGAGGTAGCATTCCTTGGGCACGTAGTATCAAGTCGTGGAATATCTGTTGACCCGGCAAAGATTGAAGCTATTCAAAGCTGGGAGCAACCTAAATCAGTGACCGAGGTACGTAGCTTTCTTGGTTTAGCTGGTTATTATCGGAGATTCGTGGAAGGATTTTCTCGAATCGCTACTCCATTAACTCAGCTGACTCGGAAAGATACAAAGTTTGGTTGGAGCGAAGAATGTGAGCAGAGTTTTCAAGAACTCAAGAGGAGACTCATTTCAGCACCTGTTCTAACAATACCATCTGGCTCGGAGGGATTTGTCATCTACAGTGATGCTTCGAGCAAAGGGTTGGGATGCGTTCTCATGCAACATGGAAAAGTCATAGCCTATGCATCAAGACAACTCAAGGAATATGAGAGAATTATCCTACTCATGATCTAGAGTTGGCAGCTGTTGTCTTTGCACTTAAAATTTGGAGGCATTACTTGTATGGGGAGAAAGTGGAGATCTTTACGGATCATAAAAGCCTCAAATATTTCTTCACTCAAAAGGAACTCAACATGCGACAACGACGTTGGCTTGAACTGTTGAAAGATTATGATCATACCATTCAATACCATCCTGGAAAAGCGAACGTGGTAGCTGACGCATTGAGTAGAAGATCATATGCGGGTACAAGTGCAATATTAACAACGCAAAGGCCCATTTTGTGTGACTTGCAAAGGATGGAGATAGAGTTGAAGACTCCAGGGACCCATGTGATGATGGCAAATATACGAGTAGAACCGACTTTAATCGATAAAGTTAAAGCTGCTCAAGCTACAGACCTGGAGCTGATGCGTATGAAGAAGAAAGTGCAAGAAGGTGCTATGCCGGAAGCAAGAATCGATGAAGAAGGAATACTTCGAGTCAACTCCAGACTTTGTGTTCCTAACAACCCTGATTTAAAGTATGAAATCATGATGGAGGCGCACAACACACCGTTTGCAATCCATCCTGGAAGTACCAAAATGTATCATGATCTTCGTCATACATTTTGGTGGAGCAATATGAAGAGAGAGATAGCGTTGTTTATCTCAAGGTGTCTAACTTGTCAACGAGTCAAAGCGGAGCATCAAGTACCAAAAGGTCCATTGCAACCACTTGAAATTCCAGAATGGAAGTGGGAGCACATTACCATGGATTTCGTTACCGGTCTTCCTAGGGTTTCTCAAGGTATTGATGCGATTTGGGTCATTGTTGATAGATTGACCAAGTCTGCTCATTTCTTACCGATACGAGAAACTTATACACTTGAACGTCTTGCTCGTATGTACATAAACGAGATTGTAAGACTGCATGGTATGCCAGTATCCATAGTTTCTGACCGAGACCCAAGATTCACTTCACGATTTTGGGTTAGTTTACAAAAAGCTATGGGCACGGAGTTACGATTTAGTTCAGCATATCATCCTCAGACGGACGGACAATCAGAGAGGACTATTCAAACTCTTGAAGATCTATTAAGACTCTGTGTCTTTGACTTCAAGGGAAGTTGGGACAAGTTCTTACCATTGGTGGAGTTTTCCTACAACAACAGTTATCAAGCAAGTATTGGCATGGCTCCATTCGAAGCATTGTATGGAAGAAAATGTCGTTCTCCAGTATGCTGGGATGAGGTGGGCGAAGCAACGTTGTTGGGACCGGAGTTGGTACGTATGACTACAGAAAAGATTCAAACGATCCGACAACGTATAAAAACCTCACAAGATCGACAAAAGAGTTATGCTGATCTTCATCGAAAGGACGTGGAATTTGATGTAGGAGATCATGTGTTCTTACGTGTTGCTCCATGGAAAGGAGTTACGAGATTTGGAAAGAGAGGAAAGCTAAATCCTCGATTCATCGGTCCATTTTTAATCCTCGATCGAGTAGGAACTGTGGCTTATAGACTCGCTTTACCGCCAAGTATGTCTCGTGTTCATAACGTTTTCCACATATCCATGTTACGCAAATATGTGGAAGACCCGAACCACATTATTGAGTTAGAACCGGACGAAATAGCGGAGGATTTGACGTATGAAGAAGTTCCTGTTCAAATCTTGGATAAGAAGGAACATATTCTACGCTCCAAGGTTATACCTCAAGTCAAAGTTTTGTGGAGAAACCACGATGTTGAGGAAATGACTTGGGAGTTAGAATCAGAAATGAAATCAAGGTATCCTTACCTCTTCGACATACCAGGTACGTACCCTAATTTCGAGGGCGAAATTTCATAAGAAGGGGAGGTTGTAAGACCCCAACTTTTATAAATAAAGATGAATTTTCTATAAATATCATTTTTGAATATTATGGAGTTAATTTGATATAATGTTATAGTTGTGGGTAATATTTATAAATTTTGCAAAGTAAGCAAGTTGTTATAAAATATTCGTTTGGTCGGGGAATATTCTTTTTGTCGGGGAATATTCGTACGACGGCACAATCATTGGTGGACCCCACAACGAATTATTGTCGGATTGAGAAAACGACAGAATTATCTTTCTATAAAAATAACGGCTGAGGTGTTACCGTTAAATCGTTAAAACTGTTGAACTACTCGGTAGTAAAAGTACAGTAATACGCGTGGTTGCATAGTAGCACACGGTATTGATTATTGATGCTTACGTGAGAAGTCACTCAGCTATACTCAATTATTGCTACAGTAATTGCTGCATCATATCTCTTAAATTATTGTCATAGTATCATCTGTATAATATGTTATATTATTGAGACGTTGTGGTAAGTTTGTTTATTTTATGGGGGGCCATATGTCATCATCTAAGAGTCTCTTCGTCAATAGTAATTACCGTCGTCAATAGTAATTACCGTCGTCAATAATAATTACCTTCGTCAATAGTAATTACGTCGTCAATAGTATTTACCTTGGTCAATAGTATTACCTTGGTCAATAGTAATTACTTTCGTCAATAGTAGTTGTCCCTTCAATATTACCAAGAGTCATTTGACCCTTCGTTAAGACCAAGAGTCATTTGACCCTTCGTTAAGACCAAGAGCCACCCTCAGTTTTTCTATAAATAGAGGCCTAGGGCTTCATTATTTTTCACGAATTCATTCAAGCTATAGAGAGAGAAAGTATAGAGAGAATAAGAAAGAGAGAGATAAAAGTATTCTGCTACATCACTTTTCCAATATCCAGTTCTTTTAAGGTAGGGAATATTATTTCTTTTATATTCATGAAGAGAACTTCTGTTATTCCATTCGTTATTATTCTGTTGGAATAACCAGTATACGCGGTTACCCTATACTTGGTGACATTCTTCTATTATTCTGTTGGAACATCCTGTCTGTGTGTTTTACACTGGACCTGGTTCCGTTTATTATTCTGTTGGAACATCCTGTCTGTGTGTTTTACACCGGACCTGGTTCCGTTTTATTATTATTCTGTTGGAATATCCTGTCTGTGTGTTTTACACCAGACCTGGTTCCATTATTTATTATTCTGTCGGAATATCCTGTCTGTGCGTTTACGCCGGACCTGGTTCCATTATTTATTATTCTGTTGGAATAACCTGTTTGTGCGGTCTATCGCATGCATGGTGATTTCTTTTGTTATTCCATTCTTTATTGTACTCAATTGGTTAAGTTTTGACTTCTATACTCCATGAAATTTGTGGAATATCCTTGATAGTTGCGTTTCATCCAGTATCTTTTCAAGAAAATATTCTTCTAAGCATTCTTGAATTTTACTCCACAATGCAATATCATGTTGACAATTTGGACGTTGTTAATTCCTGGATAAATTAATTCTTGAACTTGTTTTATTGAATTCTTATATCATTGTCATCATCCTCATGTTTATAAAATGTTGAAAGTCATCTGTGGCATGTAGTGCATAGATGGACTTGGTATGATTATGACCAGGGATTATTCGGTATAATCATGACCGTAATGTTACAAATGATGTGGTTAAAAGTCCTCATTGGCCCGTAGTGCATTGATGGACAGTTGTTGGCATGATCATGACCATTAATGAATACACGAATATCCTTGGCCGTAGTGCAGGGGTGATTCGATGATGTGGATTATTTTATTAAGCTGAGTCTCAGCGATCGCAGTGTTGAAAAACCTTTTAAATCATAAAAGATAGTAGAGTTTATTTTCTACTTGACTCTGTTAATGGATTGCTTGTTCCGCTGCAGTTAAACTTGATGTCTATTAATTTTATCAGTTAACATTGTTGAGGCTAATGATAATTTATTCTGCATTATCTTAGTCATAATATTTCTTACTGGGCTAGTTGAGCTCACCCTTTCTTTCACTGTTCTCTTCAGGAAATGAGAACGTAGCTGGGACAAGTCGGGGTACGGAGTGATGGTCCGAATGATAGTATTAGTTAGTAGTCCTCACTATTCTATGTAATGGTGTGTTAATAAATGTAATGAGGACTCCTTTTGAGTATGAATACTCTCTAGAAGATAATATTTGTATTCAAACTCACAGTTTATGTTTTGTCGTATTGTACACGACAGTTGTATTATTAAGTTGTATTTGTATTCTGTACTATGTATCTGACGACCCAAGATGGGTGATGTATACCTAATTTTGGGGGTGTCACATCCTAAACATTCCATCATTCATCGTTTGCTCGGTAACGTTGTTTACAGGAGGAATATTGCCTTCCTGTTGCACGTTCCCCTGGGTAGTGATCAAAGGTGTCTCCACGGTCTGATTTACTCCATTATTAACGTTCTCAGCTGCCATTCTTAAATACTGCCATAAAACAAGGGTTAATAGTCATGTCATAATTATCCCTATACTCTGACCGACCAAATAAACATCATATAAACTTAGTCAGGTATACTAGCGAAGGAATTCCCCGTCTCTCCCCTCCTAGTTCTTGTCTCACATCTCAGCCAGGGGATCATATCCCTAAGCTCTGATACCTAACTGTGAGCCCCCAGAATAGGTATACAACACCATTCTGAGTCGCCAAATACATGTACAGAAAGCCAAAATAAACTTCAATATACAATTGTCGTGCAAAATACGACAACACATACTGTGAGTTTAATACAAATAGTGTCTTCTAGACAATATCCCCCACTCAAATAAATCTCATTATAATTATTCAAACACTATTTACAGAATAGTGAGGACTGTAATACATCTTTCTAGAACCATCACTCCATACCCCGACTAGATCCTGCTATGTTCTCACCTCCTGAGAAGAAAAATGGAACAAAAAGGAAAAAGGGTGAGCTCAAATAGCCCAGTAAAGAATATTATGACTAAGATAATATACAACAAATTATCGTTAGTCTTCACAGGGAAAAATCTAATAGAATACAATAGACAACAAGTTTTTAAATCAATAACTGCAGCGGAAACAGCAAACCATTAGAAGAGTAAGTAGAGAATGAGTTTACTATCTTCTAAGATTTTAAAGTCCATCATCAATATTTTATCCCTGTAACAACAATCAATAAACCATCTTTTATCAAATATTCATCTTTGCACTACAGGCCAAAGATATTCATTTGTATCACCAGTCGGTCATGTTCTCACACCACCTGTTCATCTTAGCATCGGCCAAAGATATTCATCAGTGAATCATTCTTTTTGCACTACGGCCAAAGATATTCAGTAATATCATCATTTAGGACTGAGGATGATGAAAAATATCTTAAAGAAAACGAAATCAGTGTGAAACAAAATAACAATATTAAGGATTCGTATTTCGATTTATTCATGTCCAAAAATACCTTATAATTATCATAGTGAAGTAGAATTCAAGAATGATCAAAACATGGATACAATTCAAAGCTAGTACCCAGAATAGATATTTTGGAGCGAAAAGAAGAAATTTTATTTTTCGGTGAATAGTAACTCGTGAATAGTAACTCCGAATTATCTATACTTTTATGAATAGTAACCCGACGTGAAAAGTTCCAAATTTGATAAAAATTTCCAACCAATATTTCGGCATAATGATATTGAAGAATAATATCATTTTGAATAAAAATAGCATCCCTTACTCGTACAGGAAGTACTTCTGGTCGGAATACGGTATAAGCTGAAAGTCACTTGCTCTGATGAATAGAAACTCTAAAGTATCTAAATACTCACAAAATACACTCAATAATCTAGAGAGAGAAAGAGAGAAAACTTGTTTCTGGTGTGATTTTCAATTCTAACTTAGCCCTCTATTTATAGGAAAATGTTAGCACGACGAAGCAGACTTAACCTGCAACCTGATGGCTTTACCTGCTACTATTCCCACCACCACATTTGAATAAAATCTCAGCACATTTCTTCACCAACCAAGAGTGGGGCCCACCAATTCTAGAATTTTCTACCAAAATGATTAACTCCGAAAATTCAACAATTTCTGAACCAGTCATCTCGTAAAATTCATAATAAAATCATACGTTCATTTTTAACGGTTCAAAATTTGTGGACATATACTCAACTTATATATGTATAAACATATCGAAAAATTACCACGATCAACGGTCGATTAAAAATTATAACTCCCGCAAAAATATCTCAAAAACCCTGATTTTTAATACATCCATTCCGACAAAAAATATGATAAAAACCTCAACATTAACTCCTTCATTTTTAAACCACAAAAAATATATCCCTAATTTATATCCACAAAAAAAATATTTCCTTATCATATGAATCAATAATTAATTATTTACAAATAATATTACAGAATCACATTTATGACAACCAGGCCGTTCCCAGGAAAAGGGGGGCTTTCCAATAAGGATTTCTCC